>JACYFF010002017.1:20065777-20078438 GCA_017589665.1 Selenicereus undatus
TTTTCTTTTTCTTTTAAAGCATACATATCTTATAATTATATTTAATTCATATAAATCTTAAAAGTATAATTAATGTTTTAATGTTTCAAACAAATTGACCAAAATCTAATCTATTTAACGCATAAGAAAAATAAAATATTTTTTTTCTTTTAAACCATACAAATCCAATAATCAAATTCTCTTCATAAAACACCTAAAATTATAATTAATCTTTTACTGTTTAAAATAAAATGCCCCAAATTGTCATAATACTTCAAATTAAGAAATATCTCAACTCACAAATCTGAACTCAACCCTTCTCTTGCAAGACAATATAAGGGCATTAGAAGTTTATATCAAAACTCATGAAACTATTACGTTTACCTAAAAACCAAATGTACAAACTGTGAATAGATAATTCTGTTAGCACCCCCTCATGAACCACTTTAAATTGCTAAAAAAGTTATATAATAGCATAAATATAATGTTCAAATTATTTTCGTTGAAAGACAAATTTTATTTGTGTTACATGCGAAACTAAAAGTAAACCGACTTTAAAATAGTTTCTACCTAATTTCACTAGAGAATTAACGACTTCATAAATTTTTACTCACCAACAAGAAGAGGATGTGGACTTTTCGTCGTTAACGTCATAAATTGACTTATCATCACTCTATTTGATGTATATTCTTTTGCGAGGTCAAACTCACAAAAACATATACAATGGGAAGAAAGATGAAAATACAATTAAGAGCCAAGATAAATCAAGTGGACTAGCAAGGGTGATGTAAACCCACATTGGTTTGCACACTTGGTGATGTATTCAAGCTTCACTAAGGCAAAGATTTGCAAAAGTGAATCAAGAATGCAATTGGGTAGAAAAGATGAAAAGGAAAACAAGAACTAAGATAGAACAAGTGGACTAGCAAGGGTGATGTACAATCCACCTTGGTTTGCACACTTGGGCAATCTTCTTCCTTCAACTAAAATCACATTCTTAGTTGAATTAAGAAGACCTAGAGACCCACGTGGAGTTGCCAACACCCAAGATGCAACACTAGGAATTTTAGAGAGAGTTTGAGAGAGCTTTCACAACTCAAATCTGAATACACATTCAACCTCCTTCTAATGCAGCCCAAGGCTCCCTTTTATAGTGGGGGAGCCTTTAACAAGCATCCAAGGAGGGGAACAACAAGTGCATACACGTTCATAAGCATGGGGGACCATAAAGTAAAACACTAGCTTCAACTTTAATCCGCTATATCTCCTAGGTTTGTTGGCCACATTAGCTGAAAGAGGGCTTGTTGGAAAGCTCTGGAAGTAAGATTTCAGGGGCCTCATGTTTCACGCCATTTGGAGCATCCGTTTGAGAGATATGAGGCAAAAGGTGCAGCTATATACAAACTGGGACAGTTTCTGCTGCTTCTAGAAAAAGTCTCCCATTGACTTATTTGTTGAATACCTAACCTATAACTCTTTATATGCCCTTGAAGATGACATATTAAGGGTTCCAAAAAGTAATTTTTCAGCCCTTTAAGTCCCCTTTAAACTTGGGTAATTAGGCTTGCAAAACCGGGTACATTCTGACCCTGCTGGGCAGTTTTGACACATTGGGTTTAATTGTTAATTTGAATGGCCAAATGAAGTCCAAATTGGATGAAACTTGATTTTTTGGAAAGCTGACATCTTGAAATTCAAATCCATCAAAAAATATTACACTTAAACCTTGAGTATGCTTGATGAATTAAGCACACAAAAGCGGGTTAGCTGCTGGAATGAACCCTTGCCCTGCGGTTTTGCTTCTTAGACAAAATGAGGATGATTTATTCATCCTTTAGCATTCAAAATATGATTACCTTTGCTGATTTTGAGTTTCCAAATTAAGGGGTATAGAGAGATCTCCATCATTCTCCCCTTGTTGGAAAAGATTTGTCCTCAAATCGGTTTAGGTAATCACCTTCCATACTTCTCTACCATGTGCCGCGATCAAAAGGCTTAATCAATGCTACCCACCTTTGACAAGAAGCTTGCAATAAAGATTTATTACAAGTAAAAAGAACTTTGGCGTGGTGGTGATGGGTTTTGTGGTGGTTAATGGGAATCAAAATCAAGGTAAACCCTTTGCCTTGTTCAGAAATGTTGAAGGTGTTTAGGAGTCTATCTTCAACTCCCTTTTGACTACTCAAATTTCTTTTTAAAACTAGTATCTCTCCCTCATTAGCCTTTTCTTCAATCTCCTCTAGTTCCTCCTTCGGTTCTTCCACCAATTGCATCTTTTTTTTCTCATCATTTTCCTCCTCTCTCTCGGCTTCCCATTCTTCCAAGGTGATGACCTTGCTGTTTGGGCAATCCGTGGCTAAGTGTCCAAGCCCTTGGCACTTGAGGCACCTCCTAATTTGTGGGGGAGAGGTCATTGGTGGGGTTGGGTTTTTTTGTGGGGTGGAAGGGAATGAACCTGTGGGCTTAATGGAGATACTTTCTTTCATGGGTGTGTAAGTGGATGGGCAAAAGGAACCCTTCAACTTACTACTCAATTTCTTCCAAGTTCTTACCTTCTCTTTTCCTTTTTTTTTTCCTCTTAAACTTGTAATTATTCCACCACTGAAGTGCACAACCTCTCAATCTTGAAATAACCACTTTGAACTTCTCTTGGTCATTAAGGATACATTAAGGATACAACAAGCAAAAACTCGTTCCACCTTAGATAGCCAACCTGTGAAGTCTTCCTTTTCGCCACGAAATTTTGGAATTGCAAAGCAAGCATATCCAATATCAATAAAAGCTAGTTCCTTCTCCAAACTCATTGAAGATGGCATGAAGGACGAAGTCTAGGGTTCTTTGCGGGCTAATTTGAAATGTAAGTAGGCTGTTTGTGTTTGGATCTAATTTGGGAGCAAGGCCAAGGAGAGTAGCCTAAGCTCTGATACCAATTGATGTATATTCTTTTGGGAGGTCAAACTCACAAAAACATATACAATGGGAAGAAAGATGAAAATGCAATCAAGAGCCAAGATAAATCAAGTGGACTGGCAAGGGTGATGTAAACCCACCTGGGTTTGCACACTTAGTGATGTATTCAAGCTTCACTAAGGCAAAGATTTGCAAAAGTGAATCAAGAATGCAATTGGGTAGAAAAGACGAAAAGGAAAACAAGAACTAAGATAGAACAAGTGGACTAGCAAAGGTGATGTACAATCCACCTTGGTTTGCACACTTGGGCAATCTTCTTCCTTCAACTAAAATCACCTTATTAGTTGAATTAAGAAGACCTAGAGACCCACTTGGAGTTTCCAACACCCAAGATGCAACACTAGGAATTTTAGAGAGAGTTTGAGAGAGTTTTCACAACTCAAATCTGAATACACATTCAACCTCCTTCTAATGCAGCCCAAGGCTCCCTTTTATAGTGGGGGAGCCTTTAACAAATAGCCAAGGAGGGGAACAACAAGTGCATACACGTTCATAAGCATGGGGGACCATAAAGTAGAAGCACAAAAGCTAAAAAGTGCTTTTTGCTTTATGTCAGCAACTTTTCAGAACACTAGTTTCAACGTTAATCTGATATATCTCCTAGGTTTGTTGGCCGCATTAGCTGAAAGAGGGCTTGTTGGAAAGCTTTGGAAGTCATATTTCAGGGGCCTCATGTTTCACGCCATTTGGAGCATCCGTTTGAGAGATATGAGGAAAAAGGTGCAGCTATATACAAACTGGGACAGTTTCTGCTGCTTCTAGAAAAAGTCTCCCATTGACTTATTTGTTGAATACCTAACCTATAAATCTTTATATTCCCTTGAAGCTGACATATTAAGGGTTCCAAAAAGTAATTTTTCAGCCCTTTAATTCGCCTTTAAACTTGGGTAATTAGGCTTGCAAAACCGGGTACATTCTGACCCTGCTGGGCAATTTTGACACCTTGGGTTTAATTGTTAATTTGAATGGCCAAATGAAGTCCAAATTGGATGAAACTTGATTTTTTGGAAAGCTGACATCTTGAACTTTAAATCCATCAAAAAATATTAGACTTAAACCTTGACTATGCTTGATGAATTAAGCACACAAAAACGGGTTAGCTGCCGGAATGAACCCTTGCCCTGCGGTTTTGCTTCTTAGACAAAATGAGGATGATTTATTCATCCTTTAGCATTCAAAATATGATTACCTTTGCTGATTTTGAGTTTCCAAATTAAGGGGTATAGAGAGATCTCCATCACTATTTAGCATGTTTTGTAACAAATTCACTATCTATTGTCTCCATCATACTTATATAGACTTTTTTCACAATTATATAGTTTTCAAATATTAGTCTCATTAGTTATGTACGAAGTGTTTGTATACTTAACTTTTTCATTGAGTTTTTCCATTATCTCCTCTAAATTATAATATTAATCATGTTTACCATAACTATTCGTTTATTATTTCGATAACATATTTACAAAATGTTTATTTGAACATACTCCGTACAAAGCACGGGTCCAGACTAGTAAATCAAATGCAAAGTCTCATCAGGTGCGGCATGTTATGTGAATAAGCATTCAAAAAGGACTTGCACACTTTGCTTGCGCCACTTCTCTTCTCATTCTCTGTCATGCATGTTATAACCATAGGAATTTTTTACATTATTTGTGTTGAAGATTAATTTGTCAAAATTCTACATATAATGAGTTGCATGCACCAGAAACCAACTATATGCTTCCTAATTGTTGACTAAAGAGTAACGGTCACTCAATCCCACAGTAATTACACCACAATTACACTATTGATTTGAAAGTTACAAGGTGATTAATTCAGTATTAATCAGCTAATTCAATTTTATGATTCCATTGCAAGTTTTTTGCCACTATAAAAGGGGATGATCAGATCAGGGAAGACACACAACTTCGAAGCAAACATTCCCTAGATCAAATCTACACAACTTCGAAGCAAACATTCCCTAGATCAAATCTACTCTACCCCATCCCTCACACTAATCTAGCCATCTCTGAGATTTGGGTTTGGAGTGTGGACCTCACTGGTGACCCTAGTAGCCACCTAATTCGTGGGTAGTAATCAACAGTCGAGACCCAGGCAAAGTTTCCGCTTCGAGGTGAGTCCTAATATTCCGATAGTGGTATCAGAGTCTTGTCTATTTGATGCTTACCCAATTAGATTCATGTGAGCATAATATGTGTGATACCAAGTAATGAATATATGGAGATATGTTATTTTTTTCTACTGGAACATGTATGCCATGTGAAATTATGCTAAGATTATAATGATATTCTATGTGCTAATCGAATATGATTTTATGCTTACTTGCAAGGCAATTATTTGCGACGAAAGAAAAAAAAAAGCGTTGTTTTAAGCCGAAATCAACTTGACCCCTAAACCCAAAACTGTATTTGTGCGACTTAGATTTGGACTATCTAGACCTCTAAACCCTAATTGACTTGATGAATATTACTGTGACCATCTACCGCCTATTCTGGACCACGAACGATCGAATTTGGAGTCTAGCCACCCAACGAACCCAAAATAAATTATAAAAAAAAAACAGGTGGAATAAGCAAAAAATACATACTTGAAACTAGACCTCTCAATTCGGACGGGTAGGTTAAATACGGATCGGGCGTATTTGAGTTCAGATAAATACGGGTTGTGTGTATTTTAGGTTCGGGTAAAAACAGGCGTGCGTAATTCGATTTCACGAGTTTCGGATCAATCCAATGGATTTGAAACGCCTTCTTAGTGAATTATTTCTATTTTTGCCAAAATCAAAATCTCAACATATTTATTACTTAAAATTGTCTTTATTTAATGAACAAACATTGTAATTGTAACTTCTTAAAATAATATAAAAAATATTCAAAGTTTTCAATATGATATATGAACGCAATATACGAGTAGACAATGAGTCACATTTCGATGGGTTGACCTGCATATTAAAATATTAATAAAAGGTCATTCATTCATGGGCCGACCCATCTAAAGTATGTTAACGGATCAAAGCAGTTCGACCCATTAATAACCTACGTAAGGCTTTTGGTAATCGCGAGGTCATTGTGAGGCCTTTTGGTAAGGCTTCAAGAGCATCAAGCCCTTTAGAGCTCATTCACTTTAATATTTGTGGACCCATGGTCCACAAATATGAAAGCATGTTATGGGGCTTTCTACTTCCTCAGTTTCATTGATGATTATTCAAAATATGGTATGTGTACGTATTATCGCATCGCTACGAGGCACTTGATGCATTCAAATGGTTCGTAGCTGAGGTAGAGACCACTTAGAACGCAGAGTCATGACTCTTCCAACTGATCGTGGTCTTGAATACCTCCAACACATGTTTAAAGAGTGTTGTGAGGAAAAGGGTATGCAAAGACAACTTACAATTCTTGGCACTTCGCAACAAATGGTGTTGTAGAGTGAAGGAATCGAACATTACTTGACATGGTTAGGTCAATGATGACACATGGCAACCTCTAATGAGGTTTTGCGGGGCTGCGTTGTTCACAGCAGCTTATATTCTTAATCGTGTGTGAAGTAAGAAGGGATGGTGACCCCGCTGGAACCTTTATATAAATTTTCTAATGAAGGTCGCCGTGCAAGAATGCATTGTTTACCTCCAACTGAAACATTTTCCAGCCCTTTTTCATAGTCGTTGCCATAATACTCGTAGAGTAGTCATCTTAACCACAACGGAAAATGTTCATAATAATCAATCTCCTTTTTTGTGTATTACCAGAAATAACTAACAAAGCTTTTAGCTTTTCAATGGTCCCATCTAAATGATGTTTTACCTTATAGACCCCCTTACAGGGGATGGCTCTCCTACCAGGAGGAAGCAAGTTCTATATTCATAGCTTCTTGCCACCCTAGATCTTAATGAAGCGTCAGCAAAGGAGCTAGGTTTACAATTCTAAGAAAGAGCTTTGACCAACTGTTCATTGTTATGAGAGAGCAGCAAGCGAGATGCACTTAGGGTGGCAAAGATCATTGGAAGGACTATTAAATGCAGGGGCAGCGCATGGTGTAGCACCTTGTACAAAATTGCAGACATAATCCTCAAGGTAGGTAGATGATGTGACCTAGATGACCTTCGACAAGCTGCTACTGAGAGCTTGTAGGTTTGAAATGTTTTGGAGACATAGCCTGCATCAAGTGGAGCCTAAAGAAGAGAAAGAAGAATTAGTTCGCACTGAATTCGTTATATGAAACTCATTCGTATTGCTTGTTTATGACCGAGATGAAGTTGAAGATTGGGTAGTGGTGAAGATGTCAAAAGAGTCTGCAATGTTTACGGGAGTGAGAGATAATGAAGATGATAGTAAAGTATCGGGGAAGACATTTTCATGGAAAACGAATTCTCTAGATACTTGAATTTGACAAGTATGTAGATTAAACACTTTGTACCCTTTCTTTCCAAATGGATAACCAAGGAAAATAGTGGAGAATGCCCTAGGTTGGAACTTGTCCCTTTGTCTTTTTAGGGTAGAAACATGGCATAAGCATCCAAATGTCCTGAGGTAGTCATAAGAGGGAGGCTTACCAAACAACCGTTTATAATGGGTCTACCGCTAAAATAATTTGGTAGGGAATTATTGATTAAATGTGTGGCAATGAGCACACAATCACCCCAAAATTGAGTGGGAATTTGGATTGAAAAAGTAGAGCCCTAGAAGTCTCCGAAAGATGCTTGTGTTTTCGTTCAACGACACCATTCTGTTATGATGTCTCGACACAACTAGTTTGACGAATGACCCCTTTTTGGTCAAAGAAAGCAACAGGTTCTGTAGTAAATCCCAGCTCTAAGGGATTATCCGTCCTAAAAACCTTAATATGAATATTGAATTGTGTCTCAGACCATATTAAAAAAATGCCTTGATGAGTGAAAATGCATTACTCTTGGAACTAAGAAGGTATGTCCAAGTATAGCGACTGTAGTCATCTCCAAGACTGAAGAAATACCTGTGCCCATCATTGGTGTGATCATTAAGGTCCCCATAAATTAGCATGCAATAAGGGCTTGTTCTTTTTGTTGGTAAATTGGGGTTAGTAAACAGGCGAAATTGGTTGAGGTAGTTTGAAGTGGGTTGAAGTTGGTTGAAGTTGGTGAAGTGGGTTGAAGTGGATTGAAATTGGTTGAAGTTGATATATTTTGTATATTAGTTAAAATAGTTAGAATAAAGTTTTGAAGAAGGTGGATTGAAGTTGGTTGAAGTGGGTTGAGTTGGTTGAAATTGGTTGAAGTTCATATTTTTAATTAAAGTGGGCTGAAGTTGGTAAATTGAAAAAGACCAACGAAAAGAACAGGCTCTAAATCAAAGATTTGAGATTTAGAGATAGTAATAGAAGAGAAAGGCAGTAGCCTGCTTTCTCTCGCTTAAGAACAAACACAGCAGTTCAAATCATGTACTTTATTGATTTTAGGAGACAAAGATGAGTCTTTAAGCTTATACAAAGGCAAATGCCTAACTCTTTGATGTCATAAATTTTGAGACATGCGACTTTCTTTACAGCTATTGATGTAAGACAAAACTTCTTTATTCACGGAGTTGAACAAGTTAAAAAGTGATTTTCCACCGGCATGACCTGTACTAACATGCTGACAAGGTTGAAGGAGCAAATAAGGGCCTCTCTCGACATTTCCAAGAACCAGACGCTTGTTCATTAAAGGGGCCTGCATGTAACAGGTTATAGGAGTGAAAATAAGAGTGCAATTATGCTCCTTACGTAACTTGTTCACTGAAATCAGATCCTATTGGAAGCTTGTTACCAAAAGGACATGTTTGAGGACAAACTCAGTTGACAACAAGAGTTCCATAATGAGAGACAGTTACAGTTTGTCCAGTACGCAAAGTGATAGTGAAATCATGAGGAAAAGACTAAATGTTGGACAATAACTTGGCATCAAAAGTCATGTGATCGGAGGCTCCAGAGTCTATCATCCAAGGTTTGGAGTTTAATTGACATGAAGGACAGTTGTCAGAATTAGTCATGACAGAAAGACAAGCAAGCAAAAGTACCTGCCTGCGAAGGTCACTGAACCACAAAAGGATTGATCTTCACCCTTGTTTCCATTGATTTTAGTGGAGTTAAGTAGATGTACCAATTGAACATCCTACTCATGAGAAAGACCCGGTATGTCAGGATCTTGAAAGGAAGAATTTCCTTGATACCCAACTTCTTGTTATGGAATAGCTAATGAGGAGCCACTGCCAGTTTCAGTATTATCACCAGAAACCACAGTTGCTGCCATTCTCTTGGATTTAGTGAATTTGAAATTCGGGGGAAACCCAATTAATCTATGACACTTATACTTGGTGTGTCCAGCCTTCTTGCAGTAGTCACAAAAAATAGATGATTTTTTTGTCTCATTTTTCCCCTTTTGTTCTGCAAACTTGTTCACCCCAACATTTAAAGCTGCTGAGTCATGCAAAAAATGTGCAGTAGCTCAAATCTCTCATGGCTTCTCTTCCTAGATGAGAAGAGAATAAGCTTAAGCCATCATAGGCAAGGGTTACATCATAAGAATGTTTCCCCGGATATTAGTGGTAGGCCTTGTTCAGCCCCATAAGAAATTGTGTAAGTCTTTGTTCTTGTTCAAATTTCTGCCAAGTTTCCGACGTCTTGCACGTGCAAGAAGGAAGGATTCTAATGTTTCTTAATCCATCCCATAGCCTTTTGAGTATAGTGTATTATTTTGATATACTGCTAGATCCTTGAGAGAAATAAATCAAATCCTTTTGAATCTGAGAAAGTTGAGCCCCATTAGTCTGACTGAAACGTTCCTTCAGCTCTATCCAGATGCCCACTGTATTTAAAGTATACAAGACACTGTCCGCGATATCCTTTTCCAAAGAATTCAATATCCATGACATCACCATGTCATTGTAACGCTCCCATTGTCTTAGTAAGCCTAAATTGGAAGCAGACTTAGGGAAACTTTCATCAATAAATCCAATTTTATTTTGAGCAGATAAGGCTATCAACGTGCCTCTCTCTATGAACGAAACCCACACCCATTAAATTGAGTACAAACAAGAACCATCCCTGGATGATCAGCTGGATGCAGGTAAAGCGGATGGCTATAATCAGTAATTATAGAACTAAGTGAAATGTCATTTGAGTTAGGGGTTTGACTTGAGTTGGGGGAGTCATTTGAATTCGTAGCCGTCATCAGGTGTAGACGAGTAGGGGTTTTGAAAATTGCAATCCCAATCCAAATCGCAGCCAAGGAATACCAAAATTGAATGATCCAAATGCACAAAGGACAAAGTCCAACAAGGAATACTAAAATTGAATTAAATTAACTTAATTTTACCAAAAAGAAAAATGCGGCAAATGGAAACACAGATCTGACAAAATCCACTTAGCCAAAACTGAGGTAGTAGAATTTTGATGGAGGGCAAAGGCACAAACCAGAAATAGGACGAAATAGAGTAGACCCAATTCTCCTTAACTGGACTCAAATTTGAAGAAGGAGAACAAAAGTCCAGTGAGAGAATGAAGAACCTCAATCACAGCAACTGGACCGAGGAGAAAACGACAGACACCATGAAGCAAGTTTCACCAAAAAATAAAGTAAATGAGGCGCTACTGATGCACGCACTCTAATACCGTGATGGTTTGTGAATGTTTTGGAGGAAAGGAATTAAAGAAGAAATGTAATATATTCTCTGATTCACACAACTCAGTACAATGGAGGGTTGTATACAAAAGCAAAGCCACAGCTTAGGAAGGGTGATGTGGCAATGCTAATGAGCAGGAAAAGTAAATAATTTGCTGCAAGGAAAGCAATTAAATTCAACTAAGGTAAGTGATGGAGACCTCTCCATCCCCTTTGATTAGAAAGAATCAAATCAATTAGATTATGTTAATATGCTGGCTAAAGGGTGATTAAATCATCCAAGTTTTGTTTTAGTTGTTTCATTGCAGGACAAAAGGGAAGATTCCAGCACTGACCCTCTTTTGCAAGCAGCATTCGACAAGCATCCAAATGGTTTATGCCTGATGTTTTTGCATGGATTTCACGTTTAATATGTCAGCTTTCGAACAAGACAAGTTGCATCCAATTTGGAGTTCATTTGGTCGTTCAAATCAGCCCTTTACCAAGATGTGTCAAAACTGTCCAGCAAACCAGAAACAACCCGGTTTTGTTTAAATCATAACTTAAGCTATACTAATGCTTAAGTTACGAATTTATACATTTTTGGAGTCCTCAAGATGTGTAATTTCAGGTCCAAGCATAAAAGTCCAATAATGCACACAAGAGGATGAAGAAACAAGGAGTTTTCCAAAACTGGTCAGATTAGGTTCTAATCTGCGCGGTTTTAAGTTTGAGTTTATTTAACCCATTTAAACTCACCCTAACCTTGATTTCTTGGTTGGGGGGAATTATAGACATCCTAAAGTTACCTCCCCATGATTAAAATCACAATCATACTCACTTTTGCTTTGCTTACAAATTGGTACAAAAACCGGACAAAACTGCCCCTAAACCCAGTTTAGTACAAGCTGAAGTATCTTAAGTTCCCAGCCATTTTTCTTCACTCAAATGCAGCTTGGCACGCCCCTATATGCTGGGCACACATCCCTAGGCCTTCATTGATTGGTTGCATGGCCAAAAGATGGTCCAATGAGAGCTTGATTGGTGGCAATGTGTTGCTTGCTTCCCATTGGCTAGCCGTAAAGTGGTTTTCTACTTTTGGGCTGACCAATGAGATGAAAGTGAGAAATCTCAGCATGTATTAAGGCTAAGCAAAGTGTGTAATGATGTATTAATAGCTTAGACATAGTTTAGATTTGTATTTCAATGTATTAGATTAAGTTTAGTTAACTTGTAATCTAGTTTAGTACAATTCAGGTTATAATAGCTTGTAATTAGTGTTAATACCTTTCCTAAGCATGAAGAAAGGTAGTAAGGTGTTTATTTTGCTAGCTAGAAAGGTCATGGCTGCCTATTTAAGGTACCACATGGCCAAGGCAAAGAGATACAACCCCTTTGAATGATAAAATCAGATTGAGAGCATTTGTGCTTTCCTCTTTCAAACTCTTACTTGCTTATCCTTAATTAGGCCAATTAAGGTGGTGATCAAGTGAGTCTTAAGCAAATGTTAAGAGGTGTTTCTGTATCTTAACACTTTTTTTAAGGGCCCTAAACTTAGCTTGGTGGTGTTTCTGTATCCTAGCCAAAGTTTAGTTCTATCCAATTCAGTGTTTACACTCAAGGTCTCCAAGTGAGTTAAAGTGAGTTTGCTAACTTTAATTTTAAGTTAGTAAATTCTTACTTGATTCATTTGTCCATTCCACACATCCACAACCCTTCACAAATCCAATCCCATGCTTAAAACACCATCAAAAGACCTAGCACCATGCCAAACTTCCAAACACCCCAAACGGTGCAAAATCCCTCCTCACGGTTTTCACAAACAGCAAATTAGCACAGTCTGCCCGTGCCATTAGGCACGACCGTGCCACCTATATTTCATGGGGTTTGCCCCTTTTTGCCTTGTGTTCTTAGTGGTTACTAGTTTGGTTCCATCCCCCCTTGTGTTACACACTTGAATACCTCACGTTCTCTTTGTTTTATCACTTAGAATCACTTGATTCTAAGCCTCCATTCTCCCTTCACATATTTGATGCCTCACAACCATCATTTCATGTGTTCATTTTCACTTGTTTCCCCTTGATGTTATCTTCCTTTGGT
>JACYFF010002017.1:20087754-20139819 GCA_017589665.1 Selenicereus undatus
AATAGGAAAACGTAACGCTCCTGACCCTAGGGGCTAGGGGTGTTACATTGATGGTATCAGAGCAAAGGTCCTGCGACCATAGGTCGCGACCTGAGTCTTGCATCCCATATAGTCGTCTAGGATCACTACGTGAATATGTGACATATGCCTCCCTTGTACGCAAGTGTGCCTTATGGTATGAACATTGGTGACTTACGTGTGGATCGAGCAAGCCGATTGACTAAGAATGGGCAAATTATGCAGTAGTATAAGGGTGAAGTAGTTTTTTTTTTTTTCCCCCACCTTGAAGTGACGTTAGGGGTGCGCCATTGATGCAAATTATTGTTTGACGGAGACTTTTGTGAGATTCCTGCAATTACGGTTTGGTTTCATTGCAAGAAGATCAATTATAGGAGCGGTAAATCTTATGAGATGACTTATGAAATTCTAGAGGGATATTTGTTTATTGAAGATATGTATGAGAGAGTGAAGACTAAGGATTGGGATACTAGGAAAAGACCTAGAGGACCTCCTTGTTGATATTAGGTCATATTGAGGATTGGCTTTCAGCCCTTTTACAGTCGTCTCGGTTGAGTTCACAAGTGACATGTAGGATGAAATACTGTGGTGAATGTTGTTTGCCGCCTATATTGTCATAATAGAGAGGTACTGGAAGGAGCCTAACAATATGTTAGAAAAGTAGAGACGTATTCTTGGAGTCTAAAGGTTTTAGATTGAGCAGTTGGAATGTACGTCAAGTGAAAAGAATAAAAGGCACGGGAGGAAGTCACCATTGATATGATGATACTGAAGATTAAGAAGTTTAAATACTTTGATTGATTGACTTTTGGGTGATCTGCTTAAGCCAATCGGATAAATGTGAGACGGATGTTACTTGCAGTTTATTCTCCTTAAACCATGAACTATTAGGATGCTGAGATCTTTTGTGATTCCTAAGTCACGCTATCCGTGTTCAACGAAACAAGTGTAGTTGGCACTGACCCACTGTTGTAGGCTCACTAAGCATGCACGTGTATTTCCTTTGGATAAGATGTGATATGCACGTATGGCTATGAAGGTTGAACTAAACTAGACTTGGGGCCATTCATTATAACTTTCGCCATTTGCGATTCATTTCATTAACCAAGGAAGTTCATCCTAGTTGAAATTGAAACTAAGTGATTCCTTATGTAATTGTGTGACAGATGCCTCCTCGACGCGAGCTCATACCGGAACCAACTGCCATGGAGATGATATGTCAATTTAATAAGCTTAAGCCTCCCAAATTTGAAGGTGGAACTAACCCTATGGCGTACGAGGAGTGGCTCAGGAGAATGGAGAACTTATTTGAAATCATGGAGTGTCCTGAGGGATTTAAGGTGCATTTGGCCACCTATCAATTCAAAAAGGAAGCTGAATTCTGGTGGGGAACAGTAAAACCTAGAGCGGGTGAACCCGCGTTGACCTGGAATCAACTGAAAGCCTTGATGGACGCTCAATATTACTCTCATGATGTAAGAAGGATTAAGGAACGAGAGTTCTTATGCCTAATGCAAGGAGAAATGAGCATAACAGAGTATGCGGCGAAGTTCAACGAGTTAAGCCGCTTTGCACCTAACCAAGTAGCTACCGAAGAAATGAGGATGGACCACTTCGAACAAGGATTAAGGGGAGAAATAAAGCAAATAATAGCGGGATATGCCTATGCCAACTTTCAGGAAATGTACCAGAGGGCTGTGAAAGTAGCCCGCATCATAGATGAGACTAAGAATGAAACAAAGAAAAAGGCCGAGCAAGGAAAGAAATTGGCCCTAGAGAATCCAATTCCCAAGGATGCAAAGACTTCAGAAGGTTTAAATCTGGGATAGAACATCATAAGGGAAAACAAACCGTCCAATGGAAACCAAGGATAACCTGTGGCCAGTGTGGACGTCAGCACCCTGGACCATGCAGAAGCTTTACGGGCTCATGTTTTGAGTGTGGTAATACGGGTCACAAAGCCGCTAATTGCCCAAGGGCCACTTGGAATAATCAAGGTAATATTCAGAGATCTGAAATGAGAATCAACCCAACGGCACAACAAGGTCGCTTTTCAACTGGGGCTTCCTCAGAAAACCATAGAAGCCATAAAAAACCTCAAGCGGGAGGTCGAGCATCTTGATTGGAAGGGGAAATTTACTAAGGCAGTGTCAGGTACTCCTTTTATCAATCCTTGTATCGATTTTACCTTTAAGGATTGTGCTGTTATGATTCAAGGGAAAAACTCATTAAGTAGATGAGACTATAAACCCAAGGAGTGAGTGCTTGGAGTAACTCGGATTGTGAGAGGTAACACGCCCCCGTTTTTCCCAACAAGTAAGCAATTTCGAGGACGAAATTTCTTTAAGGGGGGGAGAGTGTAAGGTCCGCGTACCTTATTTTATGCTAAGTTGTTCGTGACGCGTTTTTGCGTTATAAAAACCTATTTTATTTAACGATGCAAGTTAATTTAATTATTGTCGTGCCTATGTGAGCGATATTTTTATTAAAAAAAGAATATTTTTGTCGCTAGTAATAATGTTATTATTATTAGTTTTGAAAATCCTTCGATGATTTTTAGAAGCGTTATTAACAATTATTGACGAGTACTAAATCGATTAGGAACCTGAATGCGATTAGGTCGTCGACCTTAGAAGTAGTTCGATGATTATGAAATCGAACCTTGTCATATTTGGGAACGAATAGTGATGAATTATATTATCGATTTGGGTTTAGTTCGGGTTATAAAGTAGATTAGCGGTATCGAATATGACTAAACTTAGGACAAAAAGTAGAGTGAGTGAGGGTATTTTGGTCATTGCGCGTGACCCCCCTTTCTTCTTCCTCTTGCCGCTCGCGACCCCCCTCCCCATTTCATGACATTTCCCCTCTCCCTCTCTGGTTCATCTTCCTCCTCCTCTCCTCCTCCATTAGCTCGCCCTTCAAGCTCGAATTTGAGCTGGATTTCGACACCCACAATTGCAAAACCATCCCACTTGACCTCCCCTTCAAGTTAGTCATCGTTGGGCGTGAATTTGGGCAGAATTCCGAGCGAACTCAGCGTGGTCACGGCTACTCGGAGCGTCGAATCGAGCCTCCAACGCATACCCAGGTATAACCACGCTATTAACTTCTTAATTGCTCCATTTTCCAACGAATTTCGGTTGCTTGCAAACCCCGATTGAACCTTAGTTTAGGCAGTGATTTCTGGGTCATTTTAGGGTTCGAAATAGTGAAATTCGGGGCGTGAATTGGTGTTGCTGGCGTGGACAGTGGGCAAGGTCGGGAATTAGAGGTGTTCGGGTGCTGAAAAGTCGAGCCCAAAGCCTTCGAACGAAACCCTAACTTGGGTTCAAGGTGAGGGTTCCTTTCCTCCTAAATTATTACTACTTTCAGTGATTTTTAACTAAATTAGTAGTGCATGTTAATTATGAGATTGGAAATCAGTTTGGGTGAAATTGGAGTCGAAGTTGAGAACCCATGAACATGGTGTTAACCGTGGGTTAATTGGATGTTGAAACTGGTGTTGGGTTATTCATAGCTAGACAGTTTGAAAGTTCATTGAATTATTAATAATCAGATTGTCACCTTAGTGTTGTCGTAATGTTAGTTTATTAGCCCTGAATCATGTTATGAAGTTTACTGAATCATGTTATGAAGTTTGGAAATGCTAATCGGGCGAATTGAGGCATTAGACAAGCATGTCGTTTTCTGCTTAGAAGTTATCGTAAATCAGTACAACTGTATTAATTTCTATATGGGGCTATTGTTGAGAATGTTATGCTTATATATGATGGTTTTATGAATTATTGGTTTATTTATGACAACATCAAACCGAGTTAGTAGTTGGATGGCTTGAGGTGGAACTGTTAAGAAATTCGAGGATCTGGTAATCGGCGGTGTGTGAGGAGGGAGATAGGGTTGTGAATTGCCGCAATCGTGTGGATTGCGAGGCCGTGTGTGGCTTAATGAGTTGTGATATGAAGTGTATGAATGTGCTATGTGTAAACCCTCTTCCCCCGATGTGCTACGTGACATTATGTAACTAATCCTTGAAACTTTAGACGTTTTAAAAAAAGAAAAGGGCGTTTAGAAAGCTTGTTTACGTGTTGAGAATGCTTTTAAGTTTATCAGTTGCCTATTCGCGTGTTTGGACGTCTAAAGTGTAAAACAGGTCCTAAACCGTCGAACTGCTCAGTTAGTGACTCGACTAAATAGTCGATAGGTTTAGGAATTTCGAAAGTGAACTAAAAGTGAGTTCAAAAAGGTTTTTAAGGCATTAGTTTGGGTAATGACCGCTCCTCATGTTTAAAAGAATTTATATGACCCGAAAAAGAGTGCCTTAAGGTGCTAATTATGAAGCTTAGCTTATTTGCATGCTTTTTGGTTACTTAAGTCTTTATTGAGTTTCGATCTACGATTTAGCAAACGTTTTACGTTTAAAAGAAGCTTTCAAGTTAGAAACGAAGTCGTTTTTATGATTTAGCAGCTCTATTACGTTTATACGAAGCATTTGAGATGGAAACTAAGTGGTTTTATGATTTTTACGTTTATAAGAAACTTTTGAGTTTAAAGTGAAATCGTTTCAAGTATTAACCAACTCATTGCCTTTACAAGAAGCCTTTAAGTCTAAAAAGAAGTCGTTTTACGAGTTAATAAACGTATTACGTTTATATTAAGCTTTAAGTGAGAAATGAAGTCGTTTTATAAATTAGCAAACGTTTTGCGTCTATAAGAGCTTCTTAAGTTAAGAAACGAAGTCCTTTTGCAGGTTAGTAGCCATATTACTCTTATACGAAGCTTTTAAGTTCAAAACGAAATCGTTTTACGATTTAACAAGCTCATTGCGTTTTTAAGAAGTTTTCAAGTTTCAAAGAAAGTCGATTTATGTGATTAATAAACTTTTAACGTCTATAAGAAGCTTTTAAGCTATTTACGAAGACAATTTACGATTTAGCAAACGTATTGACATTGTAAGAAGGTTTTAAGTTGAAAAGGACGTGAATTATAAGCATTTCACAAGGTTATAGTCGTTTACTTTGAAAAGCGAGTTTTCAGCCAAGTAAGCATTTGGAACAGAGAAATGAAATATGTCTTTAAAGTCTAAGAATGTGCTGGAAAGTTGGCCAGAGGGCGGAAACTGGACGCAAAAGGGCGTGAGCTGTTTCCCCCCTGAGATAAGTAAATTAGGAACTGGACTCAAGATACGAGCTATCTTGGTGTGAGCTGTTCCTGGAAACTGGACGCAAAGATGGCGTGAGTTGTTTCCCTTAAGATAAGTTAGGAACTGGACTCAAGATATAAATTGTCTTGGTGTGAGCTGTTCCTGGGAACTGGACTCAAGATATGAAATATCTTGGTGTGAGCTGTTCCCCAGATAAGTTATGATGTGTGACGTGTAAGAAAACCTTGAGGGGGACTGGACTCAGGATATGATTATCCTGGTGTGAGCTGTTGCCCCATAGAAGACAATATCAAAGTTTGAATTTATCTACTAAGACGCGTTTTGGCCAAAAGTTAAGTACGTACACCCCGGGGATAACGTAGAATAAGAGTGACGATCTCACTGAAGGGCGGTGTTGACCCCCTTAGCCAGCACAATAAGATGTTTTATGTTATAAGTAAGTTGTTAAAGAGGAGATTTGGCAAATTGCCATTCTAAGCAGTTCAGAAAAGAAAAGAAGTTCCTTTAAAGTAACACGAGCCTCAAGAGGCCAAGTAAAGCGATTTTTGTTTGAAAGAAAAGAACGAAGCTTTTAAATGTACGGAACCTTCATATCTTTTATGAATATGTTCTTGAATGAAGTTTCAAGTGAAGTATAGCTAATTCCTAGTAACGCATTGTACATTTAAGCTTTTCAAGGTGCTTATCTTATGAAAGAATGTTCTTCCAAATCCTTTCTTACCAAATTGGGTGTTTCAAGAGCTTTTAGAAAAGTTATAAGCATTAAAGGAGGTTGCATGGTTTAAAAACTGTTCTTTGAATATAATGAGTCACTATGTTTTCACAGGAGTATTTGAAAGCATCATATTCATTCCCGTGCTATTTGATTAAGTGTATGAATGCCTGTTAGAAAGAAAGATTGGTCATTAAGGGCCTAAGAACGAGTTGAGGGGTTAGAATGAAGTTTTAAGGGTGGTGATCTTTCCTTGGGAATTTTGATTGCCTAATATGATAGTAAAATATGAATGCGTGATATGTGGCTATTATTAGTATTATTGTCTGCAACTGTTTTGGGTTTTAAGGAGTAGGGGAATTCTCACTGAGCGTGTGGTTGCTCACCCCAATACTCTTTCCCCTTTTCCCCCAGTCTTTTGTTATGGCAGGTGAAAATCGAGCTACTTGTGCGAGCTGGAGTCTACCCCTACATGAAAAGGAGTTATGTGTGCCATATAGAAGTAGATTCATGTGATAACGATTTAATATAATGTATTCCTGGTTTGTAAGTGTTGTAAATTAAGTTTTCTAGTTCATATAACACATATTGTTCATGAGTCGCTCTGTATGGCTGTGTGAGCCAACCATCTGAATAGTTAGATGTTTTCTTGGTTAAAGTTGGCTGTATTTTGGGATGTAAACCCCAGTACTCCGGTGTTGTAGACCGTCGAGTTGTATCTTTTACTTTTCATGCATTAAAGAACTATTCTGTTTGGTGTACTCCGAGCGGGTGGCTCGTTGAGTTATGGACTCCGGCGTGTGGCCGTTGAGCTTATTTTAAATGTTATACGCTTTCGTTGATTTGCAGGGAATTTTTGTAAGGCTTTTAGCCTGGAAATGGTCAGTTTTTAGGGGAAACTCTGTCCGTTTCACCCCAGAAATTAAGTAAGAAATAGGAAAACGTAACGCTCCTGACCCTAGGGGCTAGGGGTGTTACAGTCTGATTCCGAATTCGCAGCACTATAATTGAACTTTAATGGACCTATCCAATGGATTTGATTGTGTTACACAATGGCCAAGTACATTGCCAAAACATGAGAACATCATCCAAAGGGAAAGAGTATGGTGTGTTCGGACCTAGAAGAACTTGATTGAAATAAAACTATAGGGAAAAAGGTTGAGAAAAAAGTTATATTATCTATACTAGAGGGAACATGTTAATCACAATGTTCTATCAAGGTCGTGTTTAGAAATGAGTTGTTAGTTATTAGCTGTTAGTTGATTGAGTTAGCTGTTAACTGATTGTATTAGCTGTTTAACTTAGCTGATTACATTAGCCGTTTCTGGAAAAAGTGTTGGGTGAAATTAGCCGTTTCTAATAAAGTCATTTGTTAAAATTCCACTTATGCCCATAACATAATTTCAGTACTTTTTTAATAGCACAATTGTTTTAATTGCATATTTATTTTCCTTTTCAATGTGAATTAAAAATTATGAATTATGCATTGTGTGATATATAAACTTACATTTATACCTCCACCAAAATCTGGTATTTATTGTCACAATATTTTTGCTAGAAAATTATAATTTTTATTAAAACTATTGAAAATTATTTGACATAAGAATATTTATTCATTATGTAAGAGTATTAATATAAATTATATGTTAAATTAAAGAACACATTAAAGTTAAAGTCTTTCCCAAAAAAAAATAAAAATGAGACATCCGATCACTATCTCTAATTTTCAAAGTAGGTAAGAGCTTCAATACCCTAAAAAAGGAAAATTATATATCTCAATCCGACCCGTAAAATAACTATTGAAATAGAAGAGATGAGGAAAATGAAAAAGGATTCCTAAAAAAATAAATAAATATAATGACAAATTACTTTATTCTATTGAATATAATTGTCAAAAACTATAGGGTAATACAGTAATTATAATGATCAATAGTAAAAAGCTCAATGAAAAAACTCATTTAAACAGTTTTTTACAAATTAGCTTTTTTGGGTTCAAAAAGATAATCCAAAAAGCTATTTAAGTAAACACCCTAAAAAGGTTTCTGACCGATGTCAAACACTTAATTGACATAAAAAGCTCTTTTTGGGCCCAAAAAAACTCTTCATCAAACATGCTCAAAGTACTTTACATTTCTCAATAATTTTATGTTGTCGGCTCAAGAGCTTTAACAACTTTAAAATGCTAAGTTTCACGTAGTCCAAAAATTAGATAGTACAGTCTAGGTTGGGAGATTTTTGAATGCTAATATATTCCAATTTTTGGTGCATTAGATGCCAACAATCTCAATTTTAAATTATAAACCCAATATCTAGCACTTTGGAGTATTTTATTTTGTCTATGTCACCACTTGGTTAAAGACACGTATGACTTAGTGAACCAATGATTTGACAATTTACTTATCGTACATCAACGATGAATGATGCTGGAAAAATTGAACACGATCCCCCTCCCCCTTTTCTCCCCCTTACTTGAACATCAAAATTTGATCTCATCTCCAGAAGTGAAGATTAAAACTCACAACCTGTGCAACAATAACTACAAAAATATAACAATATCTCAAACATATCCGCTAAAGTTACATGCCTTTTCTTTCTTTGCATTATGTTTGTTTTCACTTCAAATTAGAAAATCATAAAAGAATTATGCAGTTTGCAATAGCTTCTCATTAATTCCCTGGTCGATCGTCCTTTATGTAGTATGCTTGAGAGGATTTTCCGTACTCGAGTAAATGGACCAGTTTATTGTTCACTTCATTTGTGGTTTAGGCCTTGTATGAAGGAATCAGGACGTTTGTCTACTTGTTTAGTGTCTTTTGTTTGCTTTCTGTTCTTAAGTTCAAACTTTTTAGTTCTTATGCTCTTCTTTATGTTCGAAAGTTGACTTTCTATTCAATGCAGTTGTGGTATTTGAATGATTAATACTTTCATTGTATTTGAACCATAAAAACCCAAAAATATAGTTTTTATTTTTATTTTTTCCATTCGCGCATTCAAGAACATCGAGTTAAGTTAACCTTAGCTAGCTCCGTCCACATTAAGTGCTATCACATAACAACTTAGGGGATTGATAGCTTTTGTATTCTTAACCTCTATCATATGCTTATCTAAGCCTAATGGATTCAAGGAAGAGTCATTTTCTAAGAGGGGGAGTTTTGATGCATGGCATCAAGAGGCCTAACCTGCCAGCTCGATTATGGCTTTCCATAACCTGCTCGCTTGATTAAGTAATCTATTTAAGCTTAATCTTGGTAACCCATGTTTTAATTTAAGATTTAGAAGTTGAAATAGCTCAAGATTTTGAGGTAAGGGCCAAAATCAGCTCTTGAAAGTTTGTCTTTGGGTCCTCCGCCAAATGTTTTCCCAACTTAGTGCTTTGTGAGGTTGCATTTGGAGATACACGGCTCCTATGCCATGTGGCCCACGTATAGGGAATAGGACATGTTTATGCCGTAGTGAAGATTTGCAGCTCAAGAGGCCACAGGAATGGCAGGTGTGCACTCACACGGCCTGTGAGGCTGCTGCGGTTTGTCCTACGGCGCCAAATTTTAGTTTTCTATTTTTTAGTCTCAATTTAGGAAGGCTGTTTTTAGGGTTTTCATCTAATACATTGAGGGTTATTCTATACCTTTCATATCCAATTTCGAGTGACTATTACATAATGAACCTGATTACATAAATGGTTAGGAAACAAGCTGTTAGAACTTCATTTTTGACAAAGTGAAAATAATAAAAATTAAAACAATAATTTAGAACTGCGTATAATATTTGTAAAACAAAATTAGATTTGATTCCATTGTAACTGCTCACCAAACAACAAAGATTGGACCTTTCTGACATAAAGCCAAACTAGTTCTTTGAAATCATTATATCTTCCCCCGACCTTGTCTTAATCACCATTTCCCACCACTTCATAGTATGACTAAGCAATTTTATATATCTCCAAAGTTATTACAGTTCTTAAAATTGCCTTGTTGTTGTATAATGGGATAACTATACTGAGTCTCCATTCGTTGGACATCTTTACGATTTTAAATTGCAACACCCCAAAATGGACATGCTACATTGTTTGCAGTTTCATAAATAATTATCTTGATTAGGAGTGTTAATCCCAATGATCGAGATGTTACTGCTGTCTCAAAAAGGACAAGATTTGAAGAAATTATACTAGAGATATTATAATTGAGCATAATTCAAGCTCATAAACGATCAACATTATCCAAAAATCATACATGTGCAAGTGATAATAAACATTGGATTTATACATCATAGTAGGCATTTCACCGTTGTTATTACAGTTCCAACCACAAGATAACTCAAAATACATCTCCAAAAACATAAGTACAGTACACCAATAATGGTCATTTAACAATACAAGGATGTATACTTGCCTAAACAAGACTCAACTCACAAGAACACTCAAGGAAGAATCAAAGTGATGGAGATGAAAACCGAATGCAAAGAAGAGAAACAAGAGCTTGCACAATCAAGTGACCTTGCAAGGGATAATCCTAGGTGATGGGGACCATCTCCATAATCCTTCCAACCTCTCCCCCTCTATCCTACAAGAGGCCAACACCATCAAGGAGGTCAAAGAAGTGCAAGCAATGGTCAAGAGTATCATGAACAACGCCAACGACCCGGTGCTCAGTTCGGACAGAATTTGGCCCGGTTTTGCAAGCCTAATTACCCAAGCTTAAGGTGGACTTAAAGGGATGCAAAATTACTTTTTGGAACCCTTAATATGTCAAATTCAAGGGCATATAAAGAGTTCTAGGTTAGGTATCTAGGAAATAAGTCAATGGGAGCCTTTTTCTAGAAGCAGCAGAAACTGTCCCAGTTGGCATATGCTGCACCTTTTGCCCCATATCTCCCAAACAACTACTCCAAATGGCGTGCAAATTGAGGCCCGTGAAAGCTGACTTCCAGAGCTTTCCAACAAGACCTATTGAAGCCAATTTGAGTGGGAACCCTAGACGTTATAGCTATTTGAAGTTGACCCCTGTGCACTGAAAAGTTGCTAACAGAAACTAAAAGTACTTTTCAGCTTTTGTCTTTTGCTTTTTGGTCCCCCTTTGCTTTTAGACGTGTAAGAGCTTGTTGGTTCCCTCTCTTGGAAATTGTTAAAGGTTTCCCACTATATAAGGGAGGCATTGGGTTGTCAAGAAGGGATTTATGAACATTCATTAAGCTTTGAGTTTTGTAAACTCTCTCCATTTCTCTTCAAATTCCTAGTGTTATATCTTGGGTGTTTGGCAACCTCAAATGGGTATTTATGTCTTCTTAATTCAACTAAGAAGATGATTAATTTCTGTAACTTAGTTGAAGGAAGAAGACTGCACAAGTGTGCAAACGAAGGTGGGTTTACATCAGCCTTACTAGTCCACTTGTTCTATCTTGGTTCTTGATTTCATTTTGCATCTTCCTACCCATATACATTCTTGATTCACTTTAGCAAATCTTTGCCTTAGTGAAGCTTGAATACATCACTAGGAGCCACCCTTTGAGAACACTTGGGCAATCTCTTGAAATCAACTAGTTACAGAATTTAATCACCTCCTAGTTGAGATAAAGAGACCTAGAGACCCACTTGAGTTGCCAAGCTCAAGATATAGCACTAGGAGTTTTAATGGAGAGAGTTCTCAAACTCACAAAGTTCATATATTCAAAAAGTGATTACAAAATGAGAGCCAAGGCTGGTTTTGTTCTCCTTCAGCCAAGTTTCCCTCTCCTATGCAGCAAAAACTAAGTTAGTACATATGGGGAAGAGTAAAATACACCCCATCGGTCACTTACTAAGTTAACACATCACTTACTAGCTTAATCTACCTCATTAGGGCTCATGATGCATCCCCAATGAGGTGTCAAGCTTACAAAGGTCCTAGAATGCAGCAAAAAGAGTCAATTCAGCAAGTGGGCAAAGCTAAACCCAAGCAAGAAGCCCCTTTGTACCGGCTAGTGAGCAACCGGTTACAAGGGTGTTTTCCTTGTCCCTCTAGCTGGATAAAACCAACACAAGGGGGTGCTTTGGATGGGATTTTGAACCCATGACCTGAAAAATATTTATGTCCCCTTTCATGTCCTCAAATTTCAGAAAGAATGGCCTTAAGTTGATGGTCCAAACCTCCCTTCATTTCGGACTATGCTGGATTAGCGCCTAGCCTGCAGCATTGGAATGATCTTGCTGTTTGACCAACCAAAGGACCTCTAAGCCCTTTGCAACTTGTTTTATTGGATTCCTAACATCTTAAAATTAAAGAGAAGGGACAAGGAAGTTAATCATCCCCTCACCTTCAAGTCCTAAAAGGTGCACAAAACCGGGCCAATTTCCGGTCGAATCTGCCCACATTCTATTCAATTGTTCCAAGGTGTTTTTGACCAAGGCATGAATGTTCTTGACTTCCTTGGAGCTTGGATGGATGTGTAGGGTAGCTGGTTGCTCATTCAAAGCTTACTCTTGATGGTCCCCATCATAAAGGAATGCATGTAGCCATGTACTAAGTTTCAGCACACACTTTAGGCAAGTGCTTCGTGAACCACCCCTATGCTAGCAAACTTGCTGAGGATGATAAGTCAGCAAGGTATCCTGGTCGGATTAGTAATGGTGTACTGCATTTATGGTTCTGGAGATGTATTTTGAGTTATCTTGTGGCTAGAACTGTAATAACGATGGTGATTTGCTTACTATTACATATAAACCCTATGTCTGCATCATCTACACATGTATGATTTTGGATGGTGTTGAACATTTATGGGATTTGAATTAGGCTCAACTATAATATCTCCAGTGTAATTGCTTTAAGCCTTGTCCTTATTGGGATGACAGTAACACCCTGATTATTGGGATTATCACTACTGATTAAGATAAGTATTTAAGAAATTGCAAATAGTGAAGCATGTTCATTTTGGGGTGTCAGAGATTTAGTAAGAGCCAGGTTCGGCTTTTCTTGATAGGTTATAGAGTATGAAGAGTAGAAGTAGGTGGGAGTGGAGCTTGGTTAGTAAGGGCTACCATTACATTGTTAGAGATTCGTAACAATAGAAAAGTCTGTGTGCATCTCTTACAAGCTCTTCATTAATGTTTTCCTTATTAGATGGGTCCATATGCGGTCAACATGATGTCGGGTACATCCCACATCTCTCTTCTTCATGCTAATATGATAGGTCATGTGCAAGACCCCTTTCTGAGTTCCATAGCACTACGGTCCATGCATTTAAAATTTTGTGGTCCCTACCTACAGTTGCCCCATGAGTTGAGTATAGAGTCTGTTATCATGATTTCATGATGACGGGAGCTCCAGGGTGGAATGGACCTATGTTTCAGATATCCGGGGTCTGGGCTACTATCATTTCTGAGTTGCTGCTCATAGAGGAGTTCAAGTAGAGGGGAATCACCATGGAGACCATGCAACATGTTTTTTTTATACATAAGGCACCTCCCCCACCCGCACCACCTCTGCAAGGTTAGGGACCATCATCACCACCTGAACCAGGCACTCCTCAAATGCCCAATAGCCGAGTGTCATCAGAATCAGGGGGAGACTCATGGTCATAGATCTCCTTATTCGCCAGAGGTAGTAGTAATTAGCTCAAATGAGGAGCCCATGAAGGATCTCAAGGACCACCTAGAGGCAGAGGACGATCCAGAGGAGGATTTGGAGTTGAGGGAGTAGCAGCAGGTCGATCAAATTGTTGATGATGTAGAACCAGAGGCAAGAGGCAACAAACAACAATTTTGATTCAGGCGAAGTGCCTAAGCATGAGTCTAACCAAGATTACAATCCATCTAGGGATCGTTCGGACTTATTTAGATGTTGACTTTCATTAGGTCCTTTCTCATCCAACTGCAGCATGTATATAGTATGGTCGGTTGGACATATGCATTTTGTGTAGCATATGGCATTGTATATAATTAATCAAATCCTTTTGATTGTGATGACTAGATCTGTCTTTTTTTGGCATGTGGCGAATTTGATGTTTTGGGGCTAGTTAGAGTTTTTGTTTAGGGTAGGTATAAGGCCTAATATTAGTTAGTCAGCCAGTTCTGATATACTTTTGTTGATCATGTATATAAACAAGTAGTTATGTATTTAAGCAAGCAGTTATTGAATGATATAATGAAGCCTTTATTTCTATTTTAATAATCTTACTTGTTGTATTTGTTGGTTTTGTGCAAGTGAATGAATTATTCAGTTTAATGTATGATCAAAATATCTGAATCTCTAGGAAATTATACGGACACTCATATAGGGAATAACTTGGACCATGGTTAGAGATATTGTGAACAAGCCTCACGTAATGCGCCACCAAGTTTTGGTGAAATGCCCTTAATTCCTGCCTGATTTAGCTAATAACATTGGGAACTCTTACTACTGGATGACTTTAGCCGTTGAACTGATGAAACGGATTCCCCCAGTACCTACTAAAAACTGTCCTTGAGATGATAAACTGGCAAACAAAGTAGCACGACACAACCCTAAAGTTTACAATAGAAAGTATGACCCAGTGGAATTAGAGGAATGGGTGTTGGGAATGGAGAAAAGTTTTACTGCGGTAGAGGTTCTAGAGGAGAAGAAAGTGAACATTGGGACATTCTACCTAACTAGTGAAGCTGATATCTGTTGGGACACAGTTAAGGGTAGGTTCGTAGGGCCTGAATTCACTTGGAGTAAATTCCTGGAGGAACTAAGGGCTAAATTCTATCCAGTTGTGGTCCAAATACAAAAGGAGAAAGAAATTATGGAACTGAAGATGAGTGGTAGTATGACGGTATTGCAATACGCTAGTAAGTTTACAGAATTGTCTAGGTTTGTCCCCGAATTTGTATCCTATGAAAGACTGAAGATGAGGAGATTTGAGGAAAGTTTAGCTCTTTATATCCGTAACCAGCTAGCAGGTCAACCAATCTCGACCTACCGGGAGTTCTATAAGTGAGTAGCTGAAGAGGAGTGAGTGAAAACTAAGTTGAGGGCCCTAAACCCGGTCAATCAAGAGAGGAAAGGGATCAAGTGAGGAGCTTCGAGCGAGTCTGTAAACCAAAAGAAGCCTGCACCCGCTCCTCCTAAGAGTCGTGCTGCCTGCTCTGTGGAGCCCTGTGGGAAACGCGAAAGAACCAACCACCCTTGAATGCCAAGTGGGAACCAACAAGTGTGTGATGTGGAAGCCCGGAGCACCTCATTGCTGCATGTCCCCGAAGACTGAAAGTTGTAGATAAGGGCAGAGCCAAACCCTTGGCTCCACCTCGCCAAGGGCTCCCACCTCCCAGGCTTGCAGCTATAGGAATGGCATATGTGATGAGGAAAAATGAAGCTGCTACCTCTGGTACGGTAGTTACTGGAACCCTCTTTTTAAATTCAAAGTCATTTTGTGTATTGTTTGATTCAGGTGACACCCATTCATTTATGTTTACCCTCTCCACTATGTAATTGAACCTTGAGAATAGGAAGTCAAAAACTAATTATAGAATCAAGCTGCCCAATGACTCTATAGTTGAGTACCCTATTTCCTATAAACTTATCCCCATTATAGTTGGCGGAGTCACATTCCCTAGAGCCTTGATTTAATAGGGCTTGTCAGACTTTGACATCATATTGGGGATGAACTGGCCACATACTTATGGAGCCAAAATTGACTCTGAAAACCGTAAGGTCATTTTGAGTAATGAAAGTGGGAGAGAGGTATGTTTTTATGGACAGAGAGAGGAAAAACCATGTCCCATAATTTCTGTTATGAAAGCAAGTTGTTATGAAAGTAAGTTGTTATGAAAGAGAGGTATGTTTTAATGAAAGTAAGTTGTTATGTCAGTGGTGTATTGGGTATTGGTGTTATAATATGGACGCTCAGTCGAAAGGATAGAAAGTATAAGATATTCCTATAGTATGTGAATTGGGAGATATTTCTCCTGAAGAGTTACTATGACGATCCCAGTAGAGGAAATTGATTTTGAGATTGAATTAATCCCTAGTGCCCAACCTATCTCCAAAGCCCCATATCATATGGCTCCACCTAAGCCTAGAGAACTGAAGGTTCAGCTAGACGAGCTATTACAGAAGGGTAATACCCTTTGAGGATAGAGATAAACATATTATTTAGAACCAACTAAGGATGCCACCAACTCAGGATCAAACCTGAAGATATCCCCAAGACTGCATTCAGGACCAGGTATGGTCACTACGAATTCACAATGATGCCCTTTGGCCTGACCAACACCCCTGCAACCTTTATGGATCTTATGAACAAAGTTTTTAGGCTCTATTTAGACAAGTTTGTGGGTAGTTTTCATAGATGATATCTTGATATACTCCAAGAACAGAGATGAATATACTATTCATAGTGTTACAGACCTTGAGGGAACACTAATTATATGGCAAATTGAAGAAGTGTGAGGTTTGGTTAGAAGAAATGGTATTTTGAGGACATATAGTTTCAAAAGAAGGGATTAAAGTTAACCCCAGAAGGTGAAAGCAATTACAGAGTGGCCAAGACTCATCAATGTCACTAAGATTAGAAGTTTCTTGGGCTTAGTTGACTATTATCGAAGGTTTGTGAAGGACTTTTCGAAGATAGCATCTCCTGTGACCAATTTGTTAAAGAAAGCCATTAAGTTTGAGTGGATAGAGAAGTGTGAAAAGGTGTTTCAAGAGTCAAGGAAGCGATTAACTACCACTCCAATCCTAACCCTATCGGTAGAAGGTAAGACATATACTATTTATAGTGATGCCTCGAAGAATGGTATGGGGGGTGTTCTAATGTAGGAAGATAAAGTGGTGGCTTATGCCTCGTGACAGCTCAAGTCTTATGAGAAGAATTATCCTACCCACGACCTGGAGTTAGCTGTGGTTTTGACACTGAAAATTTGGAGACATTAGTTATATAGAGTACGAAGTAAAATCTTTGCTGACCATCAAAGCTTAAAAAATATCTTCACTCAAAAAGAGCTCAATTTGAGACAAAGGCGTCAACTAGAGCTACATAAAGATTATGACTTGCAGATTCAATATCACCCAAGAAAAGCAAATGTTGTGGTAGATGCCCCGAGAAGAAACAACATAGCGTGAACACTGTAGCGATTACATAGTTGAACCTCTTAAGAGAGCTTGAGCAATTAGGTTGGTAAGATCGTGAGTATTCTACCACAAGAGGGGGGGGTGAATTGTGGTGTCTGATTTTCGCGTTATAAATAACAAACACCCTTGTGACTTGTTTGCAGAGGGTGTTCTCAAATATTGCAAATGCGGAAATCACCAAGATAAATGCGGAAAATAAAGCACACACAATTTTTACGTGGAAAACACCTCTAGCACAACTGAGGTGTGAAAAACCACGACCTACCTCGTGTAGGATTTAACCACTTCACTAAACCGGGCTTAACTCGTTACAATTGTAACACACCTTGTTACACCTTGCAACCACGTAACCTCCTTCTCTAAGGCAGATTACACCATGTCTAAATCTCATCAGATTGGACATGTCCAAAGTCCACATGACTGAGGACCACTCACTCACTTTTCTGATTCAAGATCAGGGTTACAAAACACCTTACTGGGTGCTTCTGACTTAAGCAGATGTAAGGTACAATGAAGTCCTAGTATGCCAATATATTGAAAGCTTGGTTTAAACACAACTTGTATCGGTTTTTCTTTTCTCAAGTGTAGCTCGAAAAAATTCTTTCCACTAGAAAAACCACTTTTTGAATTTTGCTTTTTGCGTGTGTTGTGTTTCTAGATATTCTCTTGCTTTCTTTTCTTGCTATTCTCTCGTGTGTATGTGTCTCATTTAATGGGAGTAAAATGCTATATTTAAACAAAAATTCCAATGGTAAAAACCAAGAGAATTAGCTAATTATGGAAAATGATTTTTCAAGAAAAATACTCCCCAACGGCTAGTGACAATTTTTTCCCAAAGTATAAGGGATTTGTTATCTTAAGAGATAACCCTTATCTTCCCATAGCCGTGAAGAGGATTCAAAAAGCAACCAGAAATCTTCAGCTTTGGAATTTTTATCATATCCGAAAATATGGGCAAAGGAAATCTTTTAGTTTTGGCAAATTCCCAAAAACCTATTTTCGCAAATCTCCCACAATATTTTCAAGAAATATCTTTTCCAGAAAAATAGCAACCTTAGAGTTTAAGGAAGGTATACTGGAGATCTTGGCCAACCGAAATGAATTTTCAAAGATAACCGGGTATGGCCACTTCAGTTCAGAAACACCCTAGGCACCCTGTTTGCAGGGTTGTTCGCAACTGGTGTTCTGAAGTACTTAGTGCGAATACCGATTCAAGAGGTGTTTAAAAGCATTTTCAATATTGGCATATTAACAAGAGTCTAAATAAATAAAACCTATATACCCAAGACTTCTTGTTTTGAATCAGTCATCTTGTCCAAGATTTGTAGAGCTGCTGTGAACACCAAGGCCATCTTGTTTGCTGGGGTTGTTCTTTGCATTGCTAGAGTTCAGGAACATGCCTTATAATCAACTGTCGAGATGGCGTTCTTGACTTAATAAAGAATCACCACGTGAAACCTGTTTTAAGGACTTGTTCTCAAATGTAGCAAACCAGTTAATACAATAAGGATTACAAACACCAGTTAGGCCTGTTTGGAGATCGTGTTTGGAGCAACATTACTTGGACAAATTTTTACACTTGGATTTGTTATCATCAAAACTTAAATAAAATAACTCAACATAGGTATTCAATTAGTGTCGCATGGGCTTACCTTACAGCCATCCATATTGGAGGAAATTCGAGTGACCCAAGAAAGTCATCCTAAGCTCCAAAGAATAAAGCAAAATCTTGAGAAAGGTAAGTTGCCTAGTTTAGTAATACAAGCAGATGGGACCTGGCGATTCCAGAATCACCTATTTTTACCCACAAATGAGGAACTAAGGAAGAAGATATTAGTGGAGGCTCACAACACCCGATACTCGGTGCATCTAAGAGGCACTAAGATACGAATACCTGAGGCAATACTTTTGGTGGAATGACATAAAGGAAGAGATTATAGAGTATGTTGACAAATGTTTGATTTGGCAAAAGGTTAAAGCTAAGCATCAACGTCCTGTGGGCGAACTATGACCGTTAGAAATTCCTGCTTGGAAGTGGGACTCCATCTGAATAGACTTCTTCATAGGATTACTTCTGTCTGCTTAAAAGAAGAATGCCATTTGGGTGATAGTTAATTGACTCACTAAATCAGCCCATTTTCTGCCAATTCGGGATACTTATGGAGTAAAAAGACTAGCCCAACTGCATGTTAAGCAAATAGTTCAATTGCATGGGATTCCCTCAGACATAGTATCAAATAGAGATCAAAGACTCCAAACCCGTTTTTGGCAAGCACTCCAGAAAGCGTTTGGAACCAAATTGAATTTCAACAGCTCTTATCATCCTGAAACAGATGGGTAAATAGAGAGAGTAAATCAAATTCTAGAGGGTATGTTGAGAGCTTGTGTTTTGGAATTTCAAGGGAAATGGGAGAATGACTTACCAGTGGTGGAGTTTTCTTACAATAATAGTTACCAATCCACCATTAAAATGGCCCCATTTGAGGCTCTATATGGAACAAAATGCAGAACCCCTTCGTGTTGGAGTGACCTGGATAAGGCATTGACTATAGCCCCAGAACTGATTTAAGAAACCACTGAAACAATAAGGAAGATTCAAGAGCATATTCGAGTTGCTTAGAGTTGATAGAAGAGTTATGCTCATAAAAGAATGAGGCCTCTGGACTTCCAAGTAGGTGATAAGGTTTTTCTAGAGGTTTCGCCAACTAAGGTCATCAGGAGATTTGGAGTGCAAGGCAAATTGTGTCCAAAATATATTGGACCATATGCATTGAAAAGTTGAATCTAGTAGTTTATCGACTGGATCTATCAATGGAACTCGAGCACAAAATACATAACGTGTTTCATATTTCACAGCTTAGGAAACGTATTCCAGATCCTAACTATGCTATTATATTTGAACCCATTGAAGTTACTCGAGATCTAGTGCATGAAGAGCATCCCGTCCAGATAATAGATCATAGGATTAAACAACCACGCAATACGTAGATACCCTTCGTCAAAGTACTCTGGACAAATCATTCCTCCTCAAAAGCCACATGGGAAACCGAGGAATAAATGAAAGCCAAGTATCCATACCTATTTGAGGCAATCTTGCACTTTATGACTATGCTCATAAGTTCCGAGGACGAAACTCTTTGAGGAGGGAAGGCTATAATAGTCTAACCCTAAATCATGTTTATTTATTTAATTAAGCCATGTCATTAATTTTCTCGAATTTTATTATCACATTTAATCATTCCGATTTAGGCAAATTCATTTTGGGTCTACTTTGTAATTTGGGTTTGAATCGATAGTAGGTCTCGATAATTACGGTTTAGGAGATTAAATTGTTTTTCACAAGGTCAAAAAAATTTAATTTCGAGTTATGAAAAAAATAAATAAATTTTTGATAAATAAATTTTTAATTGCAATCAACGTTGTCTTTTGTTTTTTTTTCCGAGCCCAATTCATTTAATCCCGATTCAAGGCCCAACAAGTTAATTGACTTGATTTAGTTAATTACCATTGTTTATGCCTAATTATCATTAGCAAAAGGCCACTTTAGGGGGTTAAATATTAGCCAAGTGAATTGAATCAAGACAAACATCAACCAAGTGAACACTCATGTCATTTCTTCCTCTCCTCTCTCCACCCCATTGTTGTCTTTTCGCCATGTTCTGCAACCAGAGAGCTGCTGTCCCAACCGGCTTGCCGCCACCAACAGCCCACAGTAGCCCCCCCGGCACCAGCACCCCCCAGGCACCTCCCCACACTCTTCAAATATCCCTCATACCTCCTTTTTCAAGCTCAAAGTGAGTAAACCCTATCACCTATCTTGCTGACTTTTGGGTTTGATTCTTATTTTTATTGATTTTAATTGTTGATCATGATATTTTGATAAGAATAAGAGTTATTTCGATGTGTTAATTTGTTAGTTAAGTGTGAAGCATGCTAGGGTTGAGATTATACATGAGCATCCAAGCTTATGTTTGGAATGATGAATTTAGATTGTTTTGCATTTGGTGTTGTAATCTTTAGCATTAATAATGATTATGATGGTATTCATGGTGATTTTGGATGAATTTAAATGCAAAAATAAGATGGTCATAAACTAGAAAGTTGGTGATCATGCATGGTTTGGCTTATCCTTAGCATCAAGTATGTTATTTGAACATGATTGGATGGAAAAATGAAGTGCGGATGTGTTGTGGACTTGCATTATGCTTCAGTGTGATTTTTGCTAAAAGAGGCAGATTATGGAAATTCCCTCAGATGGTTAAAAGAAGTCATTTTGTTCATTTATGTAAGTAAGTGAGATTGTGGAAGTGTTTAAATGTTTTGTAATGAAAAGAAAAGTTGAAAAATTGGTGAGGATGATTATGGAGAAATTTTGAAAAATATGGTAATCCATTGTTTAGTGATTTTGGAGATGATTTTAGAGAGAAATGATGCGAAGAAAAGATTGAAAACATGGACATTAGAACAGACCTAAAACAAGGGTCCCTTTGTGATTAAACTGGTATTGTTTGGTACATCAAAAAATCATGAATTTTTGTGGATAGACAGACCAATAAGTTACCTTTCAAATGCCTCTTGAATCAGTTCATTCCGAGTTTTGTAGAAAAAGTTATGACTGATTTGCTAAGAGTACTCAAGATAAACCGGAGCTGTGCACGATTTTGTTTAAGCCTAATTTTATAAGTTGTGTTGTGGTACTTGTGTTTTGCACTATGAATGACAGTGTTGCGAGACTTCTTAAGCTTTTCATATTGGAGTTTTAGGTCTCAATTTGAGGTCGGGAGTGTAAGTTATGAATTATTTTCCTTTAATTCTATTAAGCCTTTACTTTATAACCTAAATTAATATACTTGGTTTATTTTACTTTAAATTATATTATATTACCTTGATTTAAACTAAATTTCCATAGTTTATATAGTTTGTATCATCTTAGTTTAACCTATCTTATATTTATTCATTAGAGCCTGAATGCCATTTAGTAAACAAATTCTATTAAAATTATCAATTGTGAGAATAAGTTGATTTGCTAACTACATGCACCTATAATGACAATTTTGAACAGAATTAGGGCATAATCTATCGTTTCTTCCTTATCCATAAATATTATCTAGTGAGATTGAATTAAAAATTCCACGTACGTTCATTGCTTTTATCTTTAGAAATCAGAATGTATTTATCAAAATTATAATATTTTGGTAAGTACATCAATGAATCAGTTTAATAAGTGATTTATCACATAACTAGTGACCCCATCAGCTATCATCTTTAGGGCATTCGCCCTTCAGTTACCTACGCGTTCTCAGGCCAAGTCCCCCGATCGGCTTGACAGGTGCACACCTACCTCTATGTGTGTTATCATCTACACATGTATGATTTTGGATGGTGTTGAACATTTATGGGATAGAATTATGCTCAAGTATAATATCTCTCGTGTAATTGCTTTAAGTCTTGTCCTCATTGGGACGACGGCAACACCTCAATCATTAAGATTATCACATCTAATCAATAGAATTATTTAAGAAACTACGAACAATGAAGCATGTTCATTTTGGGAAATTACAGATTGTACTATTAAATAACATCGTTAAGCATTCAAGGTTGCCCTCACTCAAAGACTTCCAAATTTCAATAGGGATATTATCCGAGCCAATTGTCTTTCCATTCTTCATCCTCCTTAGTGACTATTTAATCTCCTCTTTGGTGATATGATGGTAGGACCTGGATGGATTTATGTTGCTCCTTCAACACCTTTGCCCATTACGTCGGGAATTCTCAAACCTCTCCCTATTATAGATCCTATAAAAATATATTTGTCATCTACCCTTTATTTTAGTATGCTCAACTTGACTTTACCATTTTTATCTTTAATATGCCTTACCCTACCCAGATCTCTTGTTCTTCTTTCCTAACCCTTGCTAGCTTAAAGATTGTTTTCTCTCCTTCTTTGGACTCTAGTTTATAATATAACGTTTCGTACACGTTGTTCTTTGATATGATGACTATTTTCTTTGTTTTCCTTTTTGCTAAGTTATGCCTGACTTTAGTAACCTCCATTTCTTCCTCCGTTCCACTATTTACTTCCGGTATTTGCTAAAGCATTATATGCCTCTTGTTTCACCTTGGCTTTCCCTGTCTTCATTTCATTCTCCCACACTTCCTTTGGAGACTCCTAAGATTTCCTTAACCAACCTCCGAATATATTCCATCATTCTTCCCACATTCTGTCGGCATCCCTTGATGGTCTCCAATTTCCTTCTGTTTTGATCTTTGCACCAGGCTTAGTCGCATTCTCACTAGTTAGGTTCTACCATTTAACTTTATAGTCCCCAATACTTCTAAACTGCTTCTTCAAAATTTTAATCTCCACATCCATAACCACAAGCCTATGTTGCCTCATCAAGCATTTAGTCTTAATGATTTTCTTCCGTAACTAAAGCCTCCAGGTGTTGTATCATTACCATCTCATTTTCTTCCTATATCTCCATAAAATCACCACCGATGAAAAGTTTCTCAATCTGTGGTCTACTTTAGATAATCTCATCTAATTCCTCCCAAAATATCCTCTTAATGTCCTCTACCAATCCTATTTAAGGAGTATAAACACTTGCTATATTAGGGGTTTCTAAACCCACCACTAGCTTGATAGACATATAATGTGGTCACTCTTATTTATCACCGTAACAACTTGCTCCACTAACTTTTTATCGACCAAAATCCTTACTCCATTCCTGGCTTCATTAAAGCCTAAATATCAAAGCTTATGCCGATGAATATCCTTCACTTTAGCACCCACCCACTTAGTTTCTTGAACACGAGCTATAATAATTTTACATCTATCCAAACTTTTTTTAGTCCTGTTGCCTCCCTATTGTTCTAAATTACATAAAAACAACATTGAAATAATTTTATTGCTTTAATGAACACTTTCATTTAGTAACACCTGTTTCGACCACTAAAAACGGCAAAAAAAGGATAATCCAATGCATGCCATTCATAATGCAGTTAGAAGTGTTTAAGATGATATTATGACTTGTAAAATTCTACAATAAGGCGTGGCACGCCCTCATGTTGTAGTCCTTTCAAAAGGCCTTTGTGTGTGCTCTTCTTTGATTGAAATTCATTGATTATTTAAATTGCTAATTTCATACATAACATTTCCTATGTTGCAAAGAAAATGTCATAGCAGACCCTATACAATATTATAACATTTAATTTAGGCAAATGCCTTACCAATTTTGTGAATTCAAAATCAACAACAACATCAATAATATTTGTGGCCAAATATGAAATGTTCTTAGTAATTCAACTAGAATTACTCGAAATAAAACAGAGGCCAAGATGTAGGGGAATAAGTAGTTTGCTAATTCACTTACCATTCTTAATGACTAGTCCTGACAAACCGGAGCAACCAGGGCCACCAGTGAGCCAAAGTAAAAGAGGGTCCCGTCGTACATCCTGTCTGACTCGGCGAAGTAATAGAATAATTTAATCTCCTCTAACTCTCCCACCCCAATATATCTGAATTCAATGTAAATGCGCTAGTTAGAAAATAGCATAAAATAAAGTGAGAGGCGACAGTTCATAATATAAGTATATAACTATATAAATTAAGGGTTGGCAATGGATAGGGTCGGAACAGGTCAAAGTTGGCCCATTTATAAAGTGGACTGAGTCGAGTCATACTTGCTTGTTAACAATTTTCGGATCAAACTTTTATGTTAATAAATGGGTTGGGTGGGTCGGCCCATGGTCTATCGAATTTTGGCCCGTTTTAAAATAGAATAAACTTATACAAAAAAACTCTATGTAATAATTATTGTTATATACAAAACGTTGGTAATAAGCTTAACTAACTGTAAAATGCAAATTAGTGTGACAAGTAGGTTGAAAAAGCAACGGGTCAGTAAACGAATCATTAATGGGCCACCCCGACTTGACCTGTTAAAACGTTTTAATGGGTCAGCCAACTGTTGACCCGGTCCACTATTAACTTGACCCTTTGTTAAACTTATTTTAAGCAGGCCAATCCGTTTCACCCGATGGGTATTTGACCCATAGCCCACCACTAATCTAAACTTAAAAGTATAAGTATTAGTCATGTTAAATTGAACTTAAAAGTATAAGTAAAATAAAGTGAGAGGCGATAGTTTTCTCAATTGAATTTTGCTGAACTAAACTTATTTTGCTCAATTGAACCAAACTAAACTGAAATTATCTTAACTTTTTGCGAAATTAAACTTATTTCATTGTTGAGCTGAACTGAATTGAACTCATTTTTTTATAAATTGAACTAAATTAAACTAAAGTTATTTTTTAAAAAAATAGGTTGAATGAAAGAGGACTCTCTCAGTGACACAAACGTCAAATTAGGTTTGTATTTTGACTTTTTTTTTTTATAATAGCTCCACAAGCTAATTCAATTTACATCAATCTCATAAGTAACTAAATGCTTGTGTGCAAACAATTGAATCACTCAAGTTGGCAATAAATAAATATTTAACAACATCAATAAAAACAACTACAATACTTGCAGGCAACAAATTAATACATTAAATAACTGTGTATATATTTATTAACATCTAACAATTCATTATTTTACTATAAATCAAAAAACCTAATTGTTATACTAACAAACAAAATTCGTATCTAAAACCAGTGAAAATGCAAGCTCATACACCGTACAAGCTTAAATTGATTGCCATATAAAGACTTTTCTATTTTCTCCCATTATGTTCTTGTCTTATACCCATTCTAATTTGGCTAGTTCCATAGTACCCTCAGAGAGGAGGGGCGGGAATGAGAGAGAGAGAGAGAGAGAGAAGAATCAGGAAATTACCCAGCTTCAAGGTAGAAGGGAAGATCACCAGAATAGCCGGGCAGATACTTGACAACTGACGAAGCCGTCACCCGAGAGATTATTATTGAGAATATTACGATTGGAAGGTGCACGAAGGACGCTGTTGATCTCTCCATTTTTAATCGAACTTCCTTCTTTAGCTTGAACCCTCAATTCAATCACTGTAGTGGAGAACGTTGGTTGTCCATAAGAAACACCAGAAAAAAGATTGATTCAATAGAAAATGCGTGACCAACAGAATCTTTTTGTACTGACGGTGTCTGTTCTTTTTTTGGATAAATGAAGGTTGGTAAAAGATTGAAGTAGGTTGAGGTTAATTGAAGTGGATTAAGGTAGCTTAAAGTTGGTATTTTTTTTTTGACGTGGATTGAAATAGATTGAAGTTGGTTGAAGTGGGTTGAAGTAGATTGAAGTAGATTGAAATTGGTATATTTTTTGTGGTGGGTTGAAGTAGGTTAAAATAATGATAATGTAATTATGTGAGATAATTTATAAAGTTATTGTAATTTTTAGTTTATTTTTTTGCTGAGTGATAATTTCACAATTTTATAACTATTTTTCTGGAAGGTGGAGGTTGACACAACTTGTCAATTATTTTTAACAATTTGGGTTACAAAATTTATTGATGATAACTTTTTATATACGTGCCATTTTTTTCATTGGTAAATTTGAAAATACCAACCTAAAAATCCACTTTAACCTACTTCAACCAACTTCCACTATCAACTAAAGTTCAATTTATGACATTAAAAAAAGTCAACCTACTTCAATTGACTTTGATCAACCTACTTCAACTCACCTCACCCTTTTACCCGCCCCAATTTACCGACGACAATGAGAGGCCCATATTCGAAAAATTCAGATGTAACAAAAAAAAAATAGTATGATCGTAAGTGTTACAAAATATATCAGCAATATAGATTTGTTGTTAATTTTTAAATGTGGGAGTTGGTTGAAAATATAACATTAGTTTTTTTCTAATTTTATAAAATAGGAAAAATTAGGTTTTAGAAAATAATAAAAATATGATGTAATTTGAAAAACGTGTGACAGCAAAATATGATGATGATAATTTGAAAATTAAAATGGAATCATATCTAATCTATATTGCCTGATGCATCATGATAATCAACAAAATGGAATCGTATCTAGTCAATTCAAAAATACTAATCTCAAACCACTTCAACTTCATTTCATTAGTTTAACCAGGTTTAATTTATCACATCAACAAAAATCAACCCACTTCAATGTACTTCAACCCACCTCAACCTATTTCAACATATTTTAACCTACCTTAACCTACTTCACCTTTTTACCAACCCCAAGTTACTTATAAATTTTCACCATTTTCAAATCATACTACTTTGTAAAAATAATTAAATCTCACATGACACTTTACAAATTATAAAATTTATGAAGAGGTGGGTTGAAGTTGGTTGCAGTGGGTTGAGGTAAGTTGAAGTTGATTGAAGTTGGTTGAAGTGGGTTGAGGTTGGTATTTTTTTTGCAGGTGGGTTGAAGTTGGTTGAAATGGGTTGAAATGGGTTGAAGTGGGTTGAGGTTGGTTGAAGTGGGTTGAGGTTGGTAAATCTAAAATGACATACGAAAAGAATAGGGCCCTATTTTAAGGGAAATTTACCTGTTAGTGTCCTCAAAAGAAGACTTTTCATACATGAATCGTGTAGAAGTGTTTGTTTTTTCTTTCAATGGGTCTGCCCTAGCCGCGACTTAAGCGGACCTTGCTTCCTTGATTGGTGTCCCCCCTCTTTACAGTCTCCCCCTTCGACCCCTCCTTTTTCTATTGAATGAAAAAGGACGCCTTATTTCTAGAATTGACAAAAATTCAGGTCCGCACAAATCATATATTTAGACAAATAATTTCATATCCGAATTCAGTTGTCTGAATATTCAAATTTGTGATATGATGGCCAGACATTTTGACCAAAATTTTGTATGACCGAACCCAAACTTGAATTTTTAATGTTCGAACCTAGTTGCTCGAAATTGTTTTTAGAAACTTTTTAAGAGAATTTTGACTAAAATTACACATACACGTAGTTGTCTGATGTCCAAACCTGATTGTCCGATTGTCTGAACTCGAAATGGTTCAAAACTTCAGATAACCCGAACTCGAATGTCTAAACCCGAACCCCAGCTGGATTTAAATTCGACCATGACCGGTTGTCTCGATTTGAAATTCAGAAATAATTTATGTGACTATATTCAGTTTTTTTTTCAGGTCGGACAAATTCAGATGATTGAATCGGGCAGATTTTTGCTAACTCTACTTAGTTCAACGTGTCTGTTCAAATTATAACGACCTATTTTCCGGATTAGAGGTTATTTAACTCTGAAAAACTAGCTGACAATCTTTATCATTGGTATGCGTAATTGTCATTCTCTCTTTCTTTGAAAAAGTAGTTGTAAAATGAGAGACATCTATCTTTAATGCTATGTGGTGGCTAAGAACATTCCCAATTGTAGGTTTATTTTTTAAAACTCAAGTTTGCCACATCAGTAAAAGTGCTAATATTTTGGAACTTGTATTTTCATCACTTCTCCAACTCATAAAACTTTAATTTGAATCACCCAATTAAAATATTTATTATGAACCCACCGTATAATACATAACATTTTTTTTAATCATACAAAAAACATATACTACCAAAAAAACTAAAACGTAAAAATATATTAAAAAACACAAAAGTGTTCCCGCGTGGTTCAATTTTGCCCAGTTCCACCACAAGTGCTATTGTGAAATTGGTTGAGATTGATAGAAGTAGATTGATACTGATATTTTTTTTGTTAGAGTTGGTAGAAATGGGTTGAAATGGACTAAAGTTGTAGAAAGTTGATATATAACTTTTTTACGAAGGGTAGAAGTTGATTAATGTAAATGAGTAAGAATAATTTTTTTTATTTTGTTTTTGACATAGTATTTATGACATGTTTTATGCATATAATTTTCACGCCCACACCCACACCCACACCCACACACACTCATATATAAATTGTTGTATGAATTAATGGAATGTAAACTGCAAATATATAGTTTAATTTTAGCACAATGTATACAAAAAGGTAAAATGGTACTTTGGGAAAAAAAATATATCTTATCTTATCTATATGTAATCCCAGAGAAATTCACTTTCACACAACTTTTGATTTTTCAAACAATTCCCCCAACACCTCCCCTATCTTTGCATAAACGAACCCCTCCCCCCTTCACTTTGCCAGAGCCCCCTTTCTACCATGCGCTGTAAGACCCGCATTTTGTATTTTCCGTTAAGCTAACTGTATTACCTATTTACGTTATAAAATCGTATTTTTATTAACTTTACGAGTTAAATTATTATCAATGTGCTTTTGGGAGCAATAATTTTATTAAAAAGGATTATTATTGCTATTGTTGATTTTTAAAGTTAATTCATGCTATTTGCGCCTTCAAATTCTATCGATAGTTTAATTTAGTCGCTGTTCGATTTCTTTAGCCGTTTCCCGAACTTAGTTAGGACTCTGGCTTTAAGATCCTTGAACCCGAGCTTAGACTGATTGATAACGCATTTGGGATCGAGTTGTTGTAGCAATTGAGCATAGAAAACAAAAAGGGGGAAGTAAAAAAAGGGGGCGAAGCCCCTTTCTTCAGCAAAGAAAACACGCAGAGGGGGGGCTTCTCTACCCGACCCCCACGCGAACCACCACAGCAACCAAGAGAGAGAGAGAGAGAGAGAGAGAGAGAGAGACGGCGGGCAAGCAGGCGGCGACCAGTGTCACGCCCGGTGACCCTGGTTTACGCCCCGTCACGACAGGGAGAGGAGAGAAACGAGGGATCAGGCCAGGCGTCGGTGATGGCGAAGGTTGGCGGCGATGTGGCTCGACGGAGGGTATGGCGGTGACGGCGGCACTACTGGTCGTCCATCTGTACCGGCAAAGAGAGAAAGAGAGATTGAGTGAGGCTATAGGTTAGGGTTTGAAACCCTAACGCACCACCACTACCACCTCGACCGTCGACGTTTGAGGGTGGTTCCGGTGACCACCAGAATGACACACATAGCCGCAGAACCGGACTTGAAAGGGGGTTGATTCGGGTCTATATTGGGCGACAGTAAGAAGCAAATTTTCGGGTCCTTGAGTGTCCAAATTCAGCCCCAAAACCCCAAAATCGGGTCCTCTAGCTTGGAGTCCAGGTGGGTATTCCTCGCCTAGTAAATTAGTATTAATTTCGAAATCGTTTTAAGCTTTAAGTTGCGATGCATGCTAAGTTTAGTTAGTTTATGCCTGAAAACAACTTTGAATCGTTAAATGTCAGTTTAGTTGATTAATGCTCGAAAGTGGCTTGAATCGATACATGTTAGTTTAGTTAGTTCATGCCTGAAAACATAGTTCGAAATGAGTTATGCATGCTTAGATTCGATTCAAGTAAATTCAGTTAGTGCATGCCTGAAAAGTTGACTTGATTAGTAACTTCGATGTATTAAGTGAATGCCCAAAGTTATGTTATGTTTAAACAACTTAAATAGGCTTGAAATGCAATGTCGAGACAACGAATGACGCCTCGAATCGATGCATGTTATTTCAGTTAGCTCATGCTTGAAAAATGGCTTCGAAATAAGTTATGCTTGTTTATAATCGATTCAAACATGTTTACTTAGCTCATGCCTAATTGATAGTTTCGAAACGAAATATGAATGCTCATAATCGATTTTAGTACATTCAGTTAACACGTGCCTGAAAGTTTGGTTCGAAGTAAGCTGTGATTGTTTAGAATCAAGTTTAGTATATTTAGTTAACGCATGTTTGAAAGGTCGACTCGAAGAGTAACATTCATACGATAAATGAAAGTTTAGGATCGTATGACGCCTAAATGACCCAATTAGCCTAAATTGTTAATCGATTTACGCCTAGGTAGAAATTCGATTCATGTTAATCTTTCCTAGTATGAATAAGCATGCTTAGTAAGCGCTCGAAATGTATTATGCCTAAATGGCCACGTTAACCTAAGTAATGAACCGTTTCATGCTTAAAAGGAGATCTAGCTCATACGAAGTTGAATGACATAAGTAGGCCGGCTTGGTAACCATAATGTCGTAGCCGAACGCCGCGAGAATGTAAATGACGTAAGAGGCTAAATGTAACGTGAAGCCAACGCCTGTCCATTTAGCGTGCTTAGCTTTAGAATGACATGTTTAACTAACCTACATGAATGCAAATCACATCCCATGCTTCTTATTAAGTTTAGTCCGTATGAATGCTTACATGTATACATATATATGTGCTTGGATATGACCGTTGGTTGCAGTGCTCGACTAACTGTTAGTTAATTGATCGGTAAAGTTCAGCATTGGTAAGTTTATGTATTCCCTTTCAGTACATCATCATGATTAGGATGCTAGATTGTGAAATTGAAATCGAGATGGTAGTTGGATGGTTTGAGGAAGAACTATGAGTGGTTCAAGGTTTTTGTGGTATGGTGCTTGTGAGGAGGGAGTTCGGGTTGTGAATTGACCGCAATCGTGTGGATTGCGAGGCCATGTGTGGCTCATTGTGTTGAATTGATTATGAAGTGCTTAAATGTGATACATGTGGACCCCCTTACCAATGTGGTATATGTGATATATGTGTTTAAGTGCTCAAATTGCCTTATGTGCATAAGGGTGAGTTTTTCAAAGAAAGATTTCATGTTTTGAAATAATAGTAGCCATAACTATTAGTGCATGATGGCCTATTTTAATTAAATGAAAACAGTTTTGGGAGTGAACTCACTTGAACGGGGGAATCCCTAAAGAGTTTTACAAAAGCGTGAGTTGCATGATAAAGGATTTTGCTGTGAGAGGCAGCAAACTTATTAGTCGTTAAGACCAGTTTAAATGGCTAAGATAAGTGCTTAGGGACAATAGATAGGGAGTGAACTTGGTTGAACGGGGGAATCCCTATAGCCTAGGGAGTAGTCCCTAGAGACCCTTACGAGGGTTAAGGTCCAAAAGTTAGTTGCCATCCCGGGAGTAAGAGCTTAGGGGATTAAGTGTAGATCTCTCCCAACCAGCACTTTGGTGATGATCTTATGCCCAGAATTGTTTCTTATCAAATCAGAAAAGCAGTAGGCGTTTCGCCTTTTTAAGTATTTCAGAAAGAAAGTTTTTAAGGGTCATTATGAGACCAAGATGAAAGAGAAGAGTTTTTATGAACCTCAAGAGGCTAAATGAAGTGTTTTCAAAGAAAAGAAAGAAAGTTTACTATGCATGACTTGTGCATATCATATGAATGAGATCTAAGTAAAGTATCAAAAGTGTTATGTGCATGTTCCAAGTATAACTTGTGAATGAGATGCTAAATAAGATACATTTACGAAAAAGAAAGTCTTATGAGCATATTTCATGCATACTCTATGAATGAGATTTGATTGAGATTTGAAATTTCTATGTCTTATGCACCTCATATGAATGAAATACTAAGAAAAGTATGGTTATAAAAAGAGATAATCTTATGTGCACATCATGTTAATAGGGTTTCATGCATAGTTCGAATAGAATGCTAAGAAGTTATGTTTATGAGAAAGAAAGTTTTGTGTTTAGCCTCGTCACTTGTTTAAGTGTTTGACTACCTGTTAGTAAAGAAGTTTGGTCATTTAGAGACCTAGAAATGTGTTTGAGTACTTAAAGTCAAGTTTATGATTAATAATGTTTCCATAGGAAATTTATGAATGCCTAATATGATATTAAAGTATGAATACGTGATATGTGACTAGTAAAGATATTATTGCCTGCAACGGTTTTGGTTTTAAGGGGGTTGGGGGACGCTCACTGAGCATGTGGTTGCTCATCCCACTACTCTTTCCCCTTTTCCCCAGGTTTTCTTTATAACAGGAAGATGTTGAGTCAGCTATGTCAAGATGGAACCTGTTCTTGCTTGCCAAGTGTCGTTTAGATCCATTTGAAGGGATCTTACGTGCTTAATGAAGTCATGTCATGTGTCCTTAGTTTGAAATGATTATAAACAAGTATTTTAAGTTCATGTAATGCGTATTGTTTATGAGTTGCTCTGTATGGCCATATGAGTAATGAGCCAACCATCCAATTAGCTAGATGTCTTTTTGGTCAAAGTTAGTTATGTGTTTTGGGATGTAAACCCCATACTCCGGTTGTGTGAACCGTTGAGTTGTATCTTTTACTTTTTCTATATTAATGAACTATTCTGTTTGGTGTACTCCGAGCGGGTGGCTCGTCGAGTTATGAACTCCGGCGTGTGACCGTTGAGCTATGTTTTATATGTTTACGCTTCCGTTGATTTACAGGGACTTATTGTAAGGCGTTTAGTCTGGAAACGATCAGTTTTCAGGGAAAACTCTGTCCGTTTTGTCCCAGAATTTAAGTAAGAAGTTAGGAAAACGTAGCGTTTCCGGCCCTAGGGGCTGGGGGTGTTACATGCGCAGACACTTGGGACACTGTCACCAGGTTGTGGGCTCAGATCTACTCCTTCCAAAGTCCCACTACTTAAATTAATTGTCTATAAAAAAACTTAAATTAATAAATAAAAATTAATATGTTGGATAAGGTAATTATTAATAACGTTTTGCATTAAAAACATATTTGACAATTTTTCTATTTTTTCATTGAAGGAATTCTTATACGTATAATTTTTAAATAATCAATTTTTAAATGACAATTTATAAATTGTGAAAATTTTGTAGGAGATGGGTTGAAGTGGATTGAAGTGAGCTAAAGTTGGTTGAATGGGATTGAAGTGGGTTGAAGTTGAAATTTTTTTTGTTGAAGTGGGTTAAAGTTGGTTGAAGTTGGTATATTGGGATTTACCAATGAAAAGAACAGACCTTTAGTATGTCATTTACTTGTACTAGCGTGTGCCACAAGTTTGATTCAAGGTGCTTTATTTCCTCTTTTTTGTAGAACTGAGAGTAGACTTATGCTTAGGCTTCCCCACTCCCCCACGTTTGTTGGCCCATTGGATCTCCCCAAAAGAGAGGGACCAATGGGTGGCTAATATTTACCCTTGTAAAAGAAAATGTGGTGACTAATAGCCTATATAAAAATTGTTCATTGTTTAATTGCCAAAAAAAATTGTTAATTACTTAATGTGACGTAGATAAATTAAAAACAAAGGATATTTAATTTATTTATTATATAGCCAACGACCAGAATCATACAACCAAAAACTTTAGTGAGTTTTGAATTACAATGTGGTTTTAATGCTACTAAAAAATAAACAACTATCTATTTTGAACATAAATGTTTCAAAACTTTCTTGTTTCCCCGAGGATGACGTAGGATGAGAGTGGGCTTACGTGATGGCAAGAGTTGTACGTTTGGCGATCCACTCTACGAGCGTTGAACCTGCAAAAAGGGCAGCCTCGGATTGGGATCTGGGGAACGCCTCTCCGACGATTAAGTCAGTGTGGGGTCCCAAGAAGAAACAATACAAAGAAAGAGTGAGTCTTTTCAGGGATTATGATGAGTGCCTTTTTGTTATTGATTGTGCGTGACCAATGATCTCTCAGAATGCTCTGCCCCTTTTCCCGAGGTGGGTAGATGGGTATTTATAGTTCTTGTTGCCAAGTGCAAAATCGTAATTTCGCTTGAGGTGTTTCCCTAACGGACCACAAGACGATTTCCCTTGCTAAGCCCAGGAATATCCTTTAAGGTCCAGGAGTGGCTGTAGGTGGTCGCTGTGACTTAGGCTCATGAGTATATTTTGTGGAGCCCGCATTGGATCCCAGGTTTTCCTGAATCATTTAGGCACTCACATTTTACCTGTACGCCCGACCGAACAGTTGGGTAGGTAGAATGTAGAGCGAGTTCCAGTTAAAGTGACTACCTGCAGACTTTAAGAGAATTTTTCATCAGAGTGGCCCTATCACTCTTTGACACCTGTGCCTCGATCTTGGTGCCTTGGGGTTTCCCGAGGCTCGAATGCGGCATTGGGAAGCTCCCCACTGTTGTATATAAAAAGGGGGTTTGGTTAGCGTTGTTGCATATCTGTTGTTGTTTGGTTTTTAGCTTGCTAGGACTTTCTCAATCACGGTGTTCCCCTATTATCTCGACATCGAGGAGATGGCTCTGTTTGTGTGGGAGACCTTCAGTTGGCAATTGAGGAGCGCGTCTTAGCCTCCCTTGCCGCTCCCAGTGAATCACCGCAACCTATGTCCCGACTTTGTCATGGGTGATGCCGAAGAGGCCGCTCGTGACTTTCTTCCCCCCCGAGTTGGTTCAGGCTACTTTTTATGCCATGGTGGTCAACGATGCCCCGAAGCTAGGCATGCTAAGCAGAGGCATGGCTGCGATTCTGAAGTCTGCCCTATCAAGTCTTTCGTGGTTCATCTTCGAGGGCTGGTTGCAAAGAAATAGGGACAGCATTTTAAGAGCTCACCTGTTTTGTCCTGTGGCCATAGGAGCGGGGCCAGGTCCCTCGGGCAGCAGGGAGGAGAGCGTCGAGTCGAATGAGGCTCCGCTTGTGTCCAACGATGTGCACGACCAGTGACCTTAGGCCCAATTTTTTTTTTTACAGTTATCATGTAATCGTTCGCACTGGTAATGAAGAGTGGCTTTTTCGCTTAGTGTCTTTGGCCTTCGATGGATGCTCTCATGTGCGTGCTAGTACTAAGGTTGTGTTTCTTATCCATGGAGGATTACAAGCCATGCTGTATAACCCTCAACCCTTTGGGGCTAAAGTGTAGCGATCGGCCTGCGATCGTGCTTTGAGACCTTTAGCGCCTTACGAGCTTGAGATGGTAGCAACCGGCTTGAGGTCGTGCTTTGAGGACTTTAGTCCCTTTGGGGCTAAAGGTGAAGCAACTAGCCTGGGGCCATACTTTGAGACCCTTAGTCCCTTGGGACTAAAGGTGTAGCAATCGGCTTAGGGCCGTACTATGAGACTCTTACGCCCATGGGGGCTAAAGGAGTAGCAATTGACCTGAGACCGTGCTTTGAGACCTTTAGCCCCTTGGGAACTTAAGGAGTAGTGACCGACCTAGGGCCATACTTTGGGATCCTTAGCCCCTTGGGGCTAAAGTTGTAGCGACTGGCCTGGGGCCGTGCTTGGAGACCCTCAGCCCTTTGGGGGCTAAAGATATAGCGACTGGCCTGGGGCCGTGCTATGAGTCCCTTAGCCCCTTGGGGGCTAATGGTGTAGCTATCGGCCTAGGGCCATACTGTGGAAGCACAGCCCGCGCTCCTTACCCTCATCAACATCCCTGCACCAGATGGGGTAGCTTTATTATTTCCTATTTTGTTTATTTAACAAGTGTGTGTGCTTTAGCGCCACGTGATATGGCCTAGTTGGCACATCAGCTATGCCTATGCCTTGGGGGGTGTGTTGCCTCTTCTCCTTCCATCTCGTCTATATAAAAGGAATGGGGGTTCCAGTGGAGGCCACTCCAAGTTTGTCCATATAAGTTTTTAGAGAGAGAGGTAAATTTTCTAGAGAGAGAAGCTCTTCCTTTTTCCTCCCTATCTTCAAACTTATTGTTAGACCTTCAACCCCTCTTCCTTTATATCTTCAAATAGAGTTGATCAGGTTCAACCTTAGCCTTCAACCTTATTCAAATTCCAATAGGTATACGCTTCCGTATCCTTGTAATATTAAATAACTTATGTCATCGTCATATTCGTCTAGTGAGACTGCCCCGGGAGGGTGGGCTGGTCCCTGAGAAGAGGGCCACATCCCCAATTTTCTAACCTTCCATCCAAATCAATGGTCGGTTGGTGAGCTTTCCCGCCCCCCCAAAAAATCAGTTTAGGGAACCCAAAAGGATTTCCTATGCAGTGCCCATTTATGAGCCCGGAATGCCTTCTTAGTGTAGATGCGAATACTCTTCCACCCCCAGCATACTTAGTATTGAGGAGGAAGTGGTTTGTCCTTGGGAAATTGACGCCGATGTTTCTCGTATGTTTGATATTCATGAAGGGAAACTGACCCGAATCAAAACTACTAAAGACTATCCCTAAACTCATGGTCGAAGGATACTCAACAGGTAATTCACATTCCACTTCTGAATCTTTCCGGCAGAACATCGAAGTGTGCTCTACTAGTTCCAGTTCCCCCCAAGCAAGAGGGCAAGGTTCGCGCTTCGGTTTCCCATTCCTCAGCCTCAACGACCAGAAAGGGGTGGCCCAGGAGGGGCCTTCTCAAGAAGTTATTTTCAAAGGTACACGCTTCCAGGGAGCACTGAGCGTTTGGACCCAGGAGATGGGTCGAGCACACACTTTCCAATCCTAAGACAATGCGGTCTTTGAAGAGACCGACTCTAGACGAAAAATACCTTCCTCCTGCGGGTTACAAGTTTGTCCTTCCTGACACGTATGCCACTGTGACTAGGCCGCCCCCGGATGCATTACGATATACAGGGTAGCCTTGACGTACGGTTTGAGATTCCCTCTTTACGAGGTGATTTTGGTTATCCACAATAAGTACGAGTTGGTGCCCGCGCAAATAGTTCCCACGTCCTGGCACAACATTTACTCCTTCGCGACCTTTAAGTTAATGAGGTTAACCTGCACAGCCTGGGTGTTTGGACTGGTGCATACAATGCAAAAGGCACCTAGTTTGACTGGGGAAACAGGCTGGTATAGCTTGAACAACCGAGAAGGTTTATGATGGCCATCAAGAAAAAGTCAAAATTTAAAAATTGGAAGTATGACTTCTCTTTGTGCATCGAGCGACCAACTAGGCTGACGTTCCTGATTGGAATGATGACAAGTCAGTCTGGAACCCTTTTGGGGAGCTAACGTCCGAGGAAAGGTCCACGCACGGTACTTCCAATATTATATTTGGGAGAGTCACCGGCCGAAACCCCTGCCTTCCTTCATGTCGCCTTCCTTTATGTCGTGCATTGTAGACACAGCCAAGGAGTTCGAGCATCGAAGGATTAAGTCGAGTGACAGGGAATCGTTCAACTGGCTCCCCAAGCTGTCGTATTTTGAAAACAACTTTTCTCTCACAGCTGCCGGCCTTCTAATTCTAGAGAAATATTCTAAGGATACTTTTCATTTCCCTAATGTGTATTTCTTCTCTTAGTTCTAACCTCACTGTCCTTTCCTTTTGTAAAGCAAGCTAGGGCGATGCTGTCCCTGTTTCGAGAGTGGGGATGCTAACCCTGAAGAGGTGGCAGCCACCCTTGCCTCGTGTCGACAGGAAGAAAGGTGTTGCTGCATCGAATCCTAGGCGGGAAAGGTCCGTTTTTATCTGTAATCTCTTTCCTCAGTCGAGTAACTTCCCATATTTGAAAACTTACTCTTAATGTCCTTACCAGGTGCCCAAATTTTTTGTTCCATTCGGGGAAGCCACCTACAGTGGTCGTCAGCCTTCCCCCATCTACCTCACATAAGCGGCGTGGCAAGAGATGCCTGGGCGCAGGCATCCAAGGCCCCCACCCCTCAACAACGAGAGTTCCCACGGCATGACGTGGCAGAAACCGAGAGATCAGGGGGGCCCGCTCTTTAGGAAAAAGCCCGATACTGACAGGAGGTCGTCGCCTCCCAGGGTTCCCAGGAAAGCAGCCCGCCAGTCATGAACTTCCCGGAGGCTGACCCCTCATCCAAATTGGATTTAGTGGAAAAATATGCCGAGTCCTGGAACGAAGTGCTAGCGGCTTCCCCTCGTTAGTAAAGGGTGTCCGAGGATCATATTGCGGTTTCTGTGGTAAAAGGCGCCTACACCTTTTGATTGTCTCTCCTTTCCTTTATCTTATGTTTCATACCCTTATTTTTAGCTTATAATCTATGAAGGGTTTTTCCCAAGCCCTGAAGGTGATTCTATTCGCACCTTCAACTTCTAATCTGGAGGAGAAGATCTAGCACCTGCAGGAGGGCCAGTGTCATGCTGAACACTCAACAACCAAGTATAAACACCGCTGAGAAAAGTTGAGAAAGAGAAGGAAACATGGGAAAAAGAGAGGGAAGAATGGTTGAAAGAGAAAAAAGACCTTCACACCCAGTTAGAAGATGCACATATTCAACTGGAGAGTGAAAAAATCGCCCATCAGGACGCCGCGGCCAAAGCCGAGGGATCAGGGTTTCAACAGGGTTAGGAAGAGCGGACTTTGTTCTTCCGCGAACTTTTGGGAATGTTAGCCCCCGCACACTTCCAGCGGCAAGGCTTCTTTAAGGCGTGGGTCTACTATGTTGAAGATCGCCGACGCACCATCCAAGCTAGGTAGAACCTTGGGAAGGTTGTGTTTCCCTGTGAGGTTTCTAATGAGGACCCCGATAACCCTGGAAGCACCACGATCTTAACAGTTTTGGTGAAGAGGCCAGTGATGATGAGGACCTTGACTCTTAAGGCCACGGTTATTTCCTTCCTTCCTCTTGCTTTAGGTTTCCCTTTATTCATTAGCGGTTGTATTTAGAAAGAAGCATCAATGAGATTTTTTTTTTCTTTTGGTCACATCTGTGTTTTCATTGGCTTGTTCTTTAAATTTACATACCCTTGTACAATTCTACTTACATAGCCTTGTACAATTATGTGTTGGGACTTATATGGATCTCTAACCCCTAAGTAAAATGACAAGTCAGGGAGAAAGAGTCTTGTGTAAAGAAAATGGTAAGAGTCAAGCCAAGAAGCCTTTGCCTCATGGGACTAATAGTGTAGCAATCGGCCTGAGGTCGTGCTTTGAGACCCTTAGCCCATTAGGGGCTTAAGGTGTTACGACCGACCTGAGGTCGTGCTTTAAGACCCTTAGCCCCCTAGAGAATAAAGGTATAGCGACCGGCCTCAGGCCGTGCTTTGAGACCCTTAACCCCTTGGGAGCTAAAGGTGTAGCGACCGGGTTGAGACTGTGCTTTGAGACCCTTAGTCCCATGGTTGATAAAGGTGTAGCGACCAACCTCAATTCGTGCTTTATGACCCTTAGTCCCGTGGGGGCTAAAGGTGCAGCGATCGCTACTGGGTCGAGCTTTGAGAACCTTGAGCCCTTAGGGGCTAAAGGTGTAGTGACCGACCCTAGGCCGTGCTATGAGAGCGTTAGCCCTTTGGGGGCTAAAAATACAGTGACCAACCTTGGGCCATGCTATGAGACCCTTAGCCTTTTAGGGGCTAAAGGTATAGCGACCAACCTTAGGCCGTGCTGTGGGACCCTTAGCCCCTTGGGGGCTAAAGGTGTAGCGATTGGCCTGGTGCGGTGCTATGAGACCCTTAGCCCTTTGGGGTCTAAAGGTGCAGAGACCGACCTTAGGTCGTGCTGTGAGACGCTTAGCCCTTTGGGGGCTAAAGGTGTAGTGGGAGCCTGGAGCAAGAGGGTGCGGCCTGGCTGATAATGTCTATGTTCATAGTTGTTGCTAAACGCTGGAGGTACATTATGTCAACCAGACAAAAGATGCAAGTTGCTAATGATAGTATTTACGTAGATTACTGCTCTGCCACATCCTTGGAATGAGGTTCCTTGTGGGGTTGTGAGCCCATACGTGCTGCGTTTGACTTGTTCTGTGACTTTATAGGGGCCCTCCTAACTAGCCATGAGCTTATCGTGTTTGCCCGATTAAGCCACAACCTCAGTTCTCCGAAGCACCAGGTCACCTATACTAGCAGAATGGAATTTTACCATCCTGTCGTGGAGCCGTGCTACTCTGAGCTTGTAAAGTGCCTCTTGGAGCAGAGCATCACCTTGGATAGAAGGGAGTAAATCGAGGGCTTCCTAGAGGGCTGCATTGTTGAGTGCTTCTTAGAAAGCGGTGAGACAATGTGTGTGGAGTGCTACCTCAACAGCGAGAATAGCTTTAGACCTATAAGTCAGCACAAAGGGAGTTTCACCATTGCCGTCTTTTCGGCGGTGCAGATAGACCATTAAACTTCGTGTAGTTCATCTGCCCACTTGCCTTTTGCGTCGTCCAATTTTTTCTGTAAGCCGTGAAGGATAGCCTTGTTCGCGGCCCCAGCTTGACCGTTGGTCTGCGCATGTGTCATCGCAGTGAATCTTGCTTGGCATCCAAAGGCGCTTAGGTAGTCGGTGACCTCACTTATGTCAAATTGCCGAGCATTGTCGAAGATCAGTGTTCAGGGGACTCTAAAACGTGTGATGATGTTTTTCCAAATAAACTTTCTCACCTCAACAATGGTTATGGAGTCGACGACCTCAGCCTTTATCCATTTTACGAAATAATCCACAGTGATGAACAAATATTTGTGTTGACACATGGCCTTAGGGAAAGGCCCTAGTATGTCCATTCCCTAAGTAGCGAATGGTAAGGGAAGGTGGTGGGATTTTACTGTACGAAAGTGAACTTTTGGCTCTTGTCGCACTTGTGCACTAAGCTCATGGCATCTTCGCGTAAAGAGGGCCAATAATAGGCAGTTCGTATAGAGGCGACTGTGAAAGCACGCCCGCCTATATATGAGCTGCACACTCCCTTGTGGAGTTCCTTGAGGACCTTTTGTCCCATCTTCGGGGTCACACAGTGTAATAGTGGACAAGCATAAGAGCGTTTGTATAGGATTTCGTCCTACAAGATGAAGCAATTCACCCACTCTTTCAGTTGAGCGGCCTCGTTAGTGTCTGGTGGCAGCATACCATCTACCAAGTATGTCCTAATGGGATACATCCAAGTGGAGTTCCTGTCCAACCAAAGGATTTCACGACGTTCAATGCTTCTTTTTGATAGGGCTTTCCATCGGATTTGCTTTGGCTTTCCGTCCTCTGAGGAGCTAGCCAACTTGGATACAGCATCTGCCTGGAGGTTTTCATACCATGGTATATGCATTATTGAAAAATACTTGAACAGACTGGTGGCTTCACGCACTTGGCGAACATAAGCTGCCATGGTTTTATCTTAGACCTTGTAATGTCCATAAAGTTGACTGAGTATGAGTTATGAGTCTGAATAGGCCTCGACTGAATCTGCCCAGGATGTGTAGCATAATTCTATTCCCGCTATCAAGCCCTCGTACTTGGCTTCATTGTTGTAAGCTTTACACATGAACTTTAAAGCATGGTCGTGCCTTTCACCCTGAGGAGTCCCAATGAAGAGGCCTGCCCTCGCTCCCATCCTTAGTGGAAGAGCCGTCCATGTATAAATTCCAGGAGGCAGGAGTCTGGGCTACTTCTGAAGGTACGCTTGCCTTTTCAGCCAGGAAATCAACTAAGGTCTGGGCCTTGATTGCTCGTCGCGCCTCAAAGGTGAGGTCATATTAGGACAGCTCTACGGCCTACTTTAGTAGCCATCCAAAGGCATCTAGCCTTTACAGGACACTTTTCAATGGTTGATCGGTAAGGATGGTGACCTGGTGAAAGCTTTCGGTTTGCCAACCCCAAATTATAGGCAAATTTTCAATTTGGGGGTAGTTTAATTTTGCTCTAGCTAAGGCATGGTTTACGTAGTACATCAGAATTTTCTCTTTAGCCCTTTCGCCATTAGGACCACGCTTACCCCTATTCTGAGACAGCTAGGTATAGGAGGAGCGTTTCTCCCTGTACTGGGCTGGTTATCTTGGGCAGGTGGGCAAGATACGTCTTCAATGATTAGAAGGCCTCGTTCGCTTCTTTATCCCACACGAAGTTTGCGTGCTTTTGAAGGACGCGAAAGAAGGGTCGACATTTGTCAGCTGATTTTGACATGAAACGACCCAAGGTCATGAAGCATCCAGTCAATTGCTAGAGTTCTTTGATATTCTGTGGGGGCTTAATATCTAGCACTGCTCTGACTTTGTCAAGATTCGACTCTATTCCCCGAGTACTAATCATAAAGTTCAAAAACTTCCCCGACTGGACCCCGAAGACACACTTTTTAGGGTTGAGTTTCATGTCGTATCCTCAAAAAATTTCGAATGTCCCTCGTAAATCCTTGTCATGCTCCGCATCATGCATGTTCTTGACTATTATGTCGTCCTCATATACCTCTATGGTTCTTCCGAGGCGGGGCTTGGAAATTTTGTTTACTAATCGTTGGTAGGTAGTCTCAGTGTTTTTAGTCCGAAGGGCATTACCTTATAACAATGCAGTCCCCAATCGGTCACGAAGGTAGTCTTCTCCTAATCCTCGGTGCATAGAGGAATCTGATGATACCCGAGAATGCAACCATAAAGCTTAAAATGGTGTGCCCTGCCGTGGCATACACCAGTTTGTCTATCTTTAGCAAAGGTTAGGTGTCCTTCAGGAACGCCTTATTCATATATGTGAAATTGACACACATTTGCCTTGTCCCATTGGGTTTCTTGATGAGTACCACATTTGAGATCCACTCGGGGCACTGGCATTTGTTGATGAAATCGGCCTCCAGTAACTTCTGTATCTCTGTTGTTGCTATCGCGGCTCGCTCAAACCCCATATTGTCTCTTCTTCTAGGCCACTGACTTATGAACAGGATCCGAGTTCAGCCGATGCTCCATTACAGCGGGCTGATGCCCGACATTTCCTCGGGGCCAAAAGCGAAGATATCCTAGTACTCCTACAAAAGGCTGATTAAGACACGTCTGGTATCGTCGCCCATCTCTCGGCCTGGCTGGACTGTGCGGTCGGGTCGTCCTTCATCAAGGGGAATGCCCTCTAGGCCATTAGCTGGTCTGAGCGTAGTCGTCTAGGATCGGCTGAGGCTAGGGTAAAGATGATCATGGTCTTAGTGAGGGGAGGAAGTGTAATCCACGCCTTTTTTGTTTGAGGGCGGTTGGTCGACAAGTCCATGTTCGCTCGAGCGTTCCGCTAATAGCTTGATACCGACAAGGTAGCACTCTCGGTTGTCCGCTAATCTCCTTGGAGTTTCCCAACACTGCCACCATCCGCTTCATACTGAAGTTGAAGCAAGTATGACGTAGTGACAACTTTTACCATGTGTAAGGTCGGCCGCCCTAGGATGACATTATAGGCCGTGGGAACATCTAGATTTTGTGCCTTGGACTTGTCCTCGAACCGCAGTGGGAGCCGGATCACTCCTATAAGGTTTACCGCTTGTCATCCAAAGCCTCGGAGGGGATGTATGAGGGGAGCAATTTCCCAACCTGGATACTTAAGTTTTTTCAAGCAGTCCCGAGTGATAATGTCAATAGTGCTCCCGATATCGATTAAAATCCAACAGACGGGGATGTTGCCCACTTTTAGCTAGATTAGCAAAGGGTCGTTACGCGACGAACTAAAATGCGGGCCTTCATGGCCTTCGAATATCATGGTGGGAATTGCAACGCAGTTCCCTACTCCGCTGTCAGGACCTGTTGTGTCACTCGCATCTGGGCCTTCCATACTAACTGGATAATGCCTTTAGCGTACCCGCAGGCGATAGTGGCTACTATCTCAGTGGAGCACTCCTCCTCTCGAGGTTCCTCGCATGAGGGGTCGGGCTCTTTGGGAAGAGCTCGAGGCCCTCTCTTTAAGAATCAGTCTATTTGCCCTTTGTCAGTGAGATCATGAAGTGCCTTCTTCAGCTCCCTATGCTTGGCAGTGGTATGACCATTTTGCCCATGAAACTCAACAATACTTCCACGAATTGTACAGGTTCAATGCCGCGGTCATGGGCTACGACTTTCTCAGCATGGGATGTCCTTTCACTTCCATCTATATGCTTCTTAGGTCTGCAGTGAAGCGGGAGTCCAAGATGTCAAGTCTCGACCTTCTGTCTCCTCGTGCGACATTCCTATCCCCTTGGGTTTTAGCCTTCTTTGAGGCATCTATGTTTTCAGCACAGATTTCAATTGCTCAGATGAAGTCTGTGACCTTCCTCAAAGCCTCGACCAAGGAAGTTTCCTTTTGCTCGACCAGCGAGAATTTGAACCGTCCATTCTTTAGTCCATTCAGAAAGGAGGTGTACGCTACTCCATCTTCTAGGTCAGGGATTAGGACCGTCTCCTGCTGGAACCGTTTTACAAACTCCACCAGTGACTATTGTGACCCATACTTAATCTTCGACAGGTGAATGCTATTTCGCCTCTCCTTGCGACTAGTGATGAACCGATCTCCAAGTCCTGGAAATAGGAGACACTCCTCGGAGTTAGGTAATTAATCTAGGATTGTACCACCCCTTTTAAGGTGCCCGGGAGGTATCAACAGTAAGCAATGTTGTCCGCATCATGGACGTACATTTGAGCCTTATACACCCACGAGGTGTTCTTTCGGTCCGTGGTCTTGTCATACAATTGCACAGTAGACATCTTGACTTTCCTAAACCTAGAAGCATTTATTATCTCTGCACTAAAGGGCATGGAGAAGAAGACTGGACTCATCCGAACGGCCATCCCAGACATCTTGATGGGAGTCTCCAACTACTGTCCAACCTTAACTGCCGATGGGTTCCTACGAGGGAGGCCGGTCCTTGTGGGACTGTGCTGGAAGCGCCCGGGCTGGCGAGGACTATGGTTACACGTGCCTCGTGTGGACGAGCTGTGTGTGTGTTTCCGAGCTGAAGGGTACTAAGGAGTGAGTTGTGTACCGTGTGGATGCAATCGCAGAGTTCGCAAGCCCACCTTGGGCGGCTTGGCGGGCCTACCGAGCCTGGATGACTTATAGGGCTTGTTTCCCAGTTGAGCGGTCACAATTCCTTTCGTGGGACCGTTCGTTCCTCTCAAGTTGGACGATTTCTGTTACCTCATCACTTCCGCGTAGAGACTTAGTGGTAGCGTCCTTGTGGGACGGCTTGCATCCCATGGTAGGCGCGTAGTCGAAGGTGGGCAGCCACCATATGGAGTTCACAGCTTCCATGATCTTCTTTACTTGTTCGATCACTTGTTGTAGGATGGTGTCAGTTATAATCGTCATGAAGTTCTTCAATGCGTCCATTGTGATATAGGCTTGCCACTTTGGCGGGCATTGCCCGATCGAGCGTGGATTTGCTCGTGAGCTCTCTGAGGCATCTTGCACTTCAAGGCTGCTAGGGCTTCAGTCATCGGGGCCTTATCCCTCCTAGAATGTGCTCATATGGCGTCACTTATGACCATCGTTTACTGCTCTCTCCCCACACATGGCGCCAAATCTATTTTAGGACTTTCTTATTTCTCCAAGGATGACGTGGGATAAGAGTTGGCTTACGTGATGGCACGAGATATAGGTTTGGCGATCCACTCCATGAGTGTTGAACCTAAAAAAAGGAAAGCCTTGGATTGGGATCCGGGAAACGCCTTTCCAATGGTCAAGTCAATGTGGGGTCCCAAGAAGAGACAATATAGAGAAAGTGAGTCTTTTTGGTGATTACAATGACTGCCTTTTTGTTATTGGTTATGTGCGATGAATGATCTCTCATAATTCTCTGCCCCTTTTCCTGAGGTGGGTAGATGGGTATTTATAGTCCTTGCTGCTAGGGGCAAAATCGTAATTTCATTGGAGTTGTTGGCCGCAAGATAGTTTCCCTTGTTAAGCCCAGGAATTTCCTTAGGGTCCAGGAGTGGTTGTAGGTGGTCATTGTGGCTTAGGCTCAGGAGTATATTTCATGAAGCCCGCATTGGATCCGAGGTTTTCTCGAATCAATAAGGAATTTTCAAATGGGCAACAATCTCTTATCATTCAAAATTCGGCTAGGATACGCAGCAAATTTAGCACAAGTGTCATACCGTGGAGTTTCGTATGTGTTTCCAGTCACTTTTCTAATGAAAGAGAAAAAAATGCAAGTCTTTGGCTAGTTTGAGAGAAATACATTCTCTCAAGCTAACATGATTACTATATGCGAAGATAAATAAAAATGTTATATGTAGTAATATATGCACAAATCAAGTTTTAAACCGCAAAATAATTAAAAAAAGGCTTAAAATTGAACTTAAATAAAGCCAAAAGGCTTTGGCTTTTCATAGAAGTGAAAGTTTTCTAAATACAAGTCCAAGCCATTCCACATCCGGACAGACAATACCCAAACCCTATTCAGATTTGAAATCGGACACCCAGGTCATACTCGAGCGCGAACTTGCATGGTCAATGTATGCATCTGGATGTTTGGTTGCAAATATTCGCAATTCAATATCAAGCAAAACATCTTTCCAATTGTGCCTAAATTATTATTAAAGATGTAGATTTATGAAAATTAAGATGACAACACAATTACGCCTCCATATAGTTCATACATATACACAAAGTCAAAGGCAAAAGTCAAAAAGCGAACTACAATGCAAGTTCAAATAGAAAAGGAGTAAGGGGTGGCGGAGGGATGATAGTCACGATACTTTAATACTATAAGTCTATCATGTAGAATCATGGTGGGAAAAAGGAAGAAAACTAAATGAAGAGAGAGATAGAGCAGAGTTGTAGAGAGAACAGAAAGCAAATGAAGGAGGGAAATGTTCCGTGTATTCACAAAAGTTCAGTACACATGTCCATATATATATATATATATATATATATATATATATATATATATATATATATATTACATTTCCCTTGCTGAGTCAATTATAGCCTCCTAACAAAACAAATAAAATATTCAGAGTCTTTAAATACATTCTATTCTCCACATCTCCCCTCAAGGTGGAGCTTAGGGAGGATCCACAAGACCTAGCTTGCAGCATAGAAAATTATGGTGGGGGGAAGGCTAGAGCTTTAGTGAATATATATGTTATTTTAAGCTTGGACTGAGCATGCACTGTCTATAAAAAACCATCTTGAAGCTCGTCCCTAACATAGTGACAATCAATATCCAGGTGCTTGATTCTATTGCGGAACACTAGGTTAGCAACAATTTACTAAACTGCCTTGTTGCCACATGCTAAAGACACAGGATAAGAAATGGGAACCTATAAATCCCTAAACAAGCCAACAATCCACACTAATTTTGTTGCAGCAACTACATGCTTTTGTACTCAGATTCAGTAGAAGACTTGGATGTGCTCTTTTGCTTTTTGGCTTAGAAACCAAAGAAGTGCCCAAAAAAGGCACAATAACCAGACATTGATTTCTTGCTAAAAATATATCCTCCGCAATCTGCATCACTATAAGCTATAACATCAAATGATGATTGTGCGGAATAAAAGAAACCCTTGTTGATTGTCTCGTTAGGATATCTAAGAACATGTAAAGCTGCATCTAAATGAGGCTTTTGTGGCTGACTGAGAAAGTTAATGAGGTGTTCAAGAATAAAAGTGATATCTAGTCTGGTGAGATTCAAGTAGAGAAGCCTACCAATGAATCTTCTATATTGTTCTTGATTAGGCAAAATATCACCAGTGTTAGTAGAAAGGTGAAGACTAGTGGGAAAAGGTGTTGAAGTAGGTTTACAAGCTAAAAGACCAAGATCAAGAAGGATATCAAGAATATAATTCCTTCGGTTAGGAAGTATTCCTACATCATACCTAGCAATCTCCATTCCTAGAAAATACCCTGCCTGTCCCAAATCTTTAATGGTAAAGGCCTTATTTAATGTTGTTTTGATAGAAATAATCCCTGTGTCATCATTACCTATGAGCAAAATGTCATCAACATAGATAAGGAATGCAAAAACTTGCTTCATGGGACCTGGTGATTAAAGAGTAATCTTGTTTGGACTGAGTAAAGCCCGACCTTATCAAGAACTTGGTCAAGTTCAAATTCCATTGCCTAGGGGCTTGTTTAAGCCCATAAACAGACTTCTTGAGTCTGTAAACCTTACCTGGAGGAATGTCACAAACTTTGGAAGGTAGAATATATACCTCTTCATCCAAATGCCCATGGAGAAAAGCATTATTAACATTAACTTCTTGTAAAGCCAATGATAAATGGTAGCCAAAGCAATGAGGACACTTACTGTTAGGAGTTTGGCAATAGGGGAAAATGTATGTTCATAATCCTTGTTTTCAGCTTTGGTAAATCCTCTCATAACAAACCTAGCTTTATACTTATCAATAGTGCCATTAGGTTTAAATTTAACCTTATAGTGCCATTTAGACCCCATAGCCTTCTTACCATGAGCCAAATAAGTAATTTCCCACATACCATTAGCTTTTAGTGCAACAGGGTGCTTTTGTATAGCTTCTTCTCATTTAGGCGACTAGCTTGCTCATAACAGTTAGGCTCAGGTATAGATAGAACATTGTATATGGAGGTAGTGTTGTTCTTATCCAAATAAGAGAAATCTTTGCATTGAAGAGGGGATCCCTGATAGCATTGTGTATATAATCTTGAAGCTAAATATGAATCCTCTTGTTCCTAGTAGACTGCCTTATAGGGGGCTCATGAACTTCAAGGTTGGCTTTAGATAGGGAAGCATTTACAAGGGCTAAACTAGTGGTGACAGAGTGAGTGTTTGTGGGTGTTGAGGAGGCAGCCACATCAGTTGAATTGGAATCCTTAGGTAGTGGCAATGTATAAGTAGGAAATAAAGACACTATAGGATCAACATTAGAAGATTACTCATTCTTATGAGGAAGAATTCTTTCAAAGAACTTAACATCTCTACTCATAAAAATGTTATGAGTGTCAAGATCATGTAAGGTGTGGGCCTTCTAATATATAGGATATTCTAATACAATGCATCTCCTCCCTTTCATAGCAAACTTGTCATAGACATTAGTGTCAAGGCTAAAACACAAACTAACAACAACCTTAAGTTTTGTGTAACTAGAAGGTTTTCCAAACAATTTCTCAAATGGTGTCTTTTAACCCAAAACAACAGCAAATAGTTTGTTTATTATATGCGTTGATGCCAACACACAATGACCCCAAAATTTGAGAGGGAGATTAGCATGAACTATAGCTCTAGCCATTTCAATGAGATGTCTATGTTTCCTCTCAACGCTTCCATTTTGTTAAGTGGTTTGAGGTACACTCCTATTATGGACAATCCCTTTGGCACAAAAAATTTCTTTGTAATAAGTCTGAATAAACTTGGCACCATTATCGCTCTTAACTGCGCTAATATGCTTGCTGAAACGAGTTTCAACACTAGTAAAGAACTGACATAGTTTCGAAACTGCATGTAATTTATTTTGCAGACGAAAAGTCCAAGTGGCACGTGTACAATCATCTAAGGATGTATATAATCATATAAGATAGTGAAAAAATAGTGTGCACCTCCAATATAAGGGACCCCAAAGATCCATATGAATAAGATCAAAAAGGTTTAAAGCAAGAGAATCACTCCTTTGAAAGGGCATTGTATGAAATTTAGATGACAAACATATGCCACAGGGCAGTACATAAACATTAAGAATGTTGCAATCACCTATATGCTTAAGCTTGGACATGGAACAATGTTCTAAGTGTGTATGAAATAGAGCAACATCAACACTACTATGAACATTATTACAAGTAGGCGAAATTCCTATGTAATCCTTATTTTGAGTAACAACCTTAATATGTTTAATTGACTCGTTAGAGACCACTCCTTTAAGTCTATATAAACCAACAACTTGATTGTCGGCAGCTGTAGTGACCCTAGTAATAAGGTCTTGGAATACATAACCATCCTTGGTGAAAAGAGTGACCAATGGGGAATTGTCAAGAAGCTTTCCTATAGATGATAAGAAATTATGCTCGAATTTAGGCACATATAACACTTCTTTAAGCATGACACTAGAACATATAACCACGTTACCGACCTATGTTACCTCCTTAATAGAGCCATCAAGTAATCCAATTAAAACAGGTTTCTTAAGGCTTCTTCTATCAACAAGTAAGTCCATATAAGGAGTCATGTGGTCTAATGCTCCAGTGTCTATGATCCATGCATCCTTACCAAAAGAACCAAGAATACTAGCATCATAAGAACCAACATTGATAATAAAAAGCTTACTAGTAAAGTTTTGCCATTCCAATAGCACTGCCAATTGTGGTAGATTTTTCCTCCAAGGCCTTAAGAACCTCTTCACAACTAGTTGGACTAGATCAAAATTAATCCTTCCAGCAACGATATCACAACCTTCAGTAGTAAGAGGATTATCTTGCATGCTTTCTTGAGTGTTAATCTCAATAGGTACTTCGACAGTCATAGCCTTGCCCAGATCATCCCTTTGTCTCCTTTGTAACAGCCAAGGCATCCAAGTGTCTTAAAGTGTTGATCCATGATATCACCATTCACGTTACAATGGTCACAAAATCGATCTACCTTGTTCCTCTTCTGATCATTCATTGTAGTAGTATTAGGAGGCCTACCAGGATTTCAGGTGATAGCAAAGGTCACACCATCTGGTGTAGAAGCAATACCATTAATGATCTGTTTTTGCTTCTTAATTTGCTAAGGGATGTAATATGCACGATTCATCATAGGTAATGGGCTCATGGAAAAGATCTGACCCCTAGTCTAATCACACCTACTGTTTAGACCTATAAGAAACTGCAATAATTGATTTTATTCTTCTAATTCACGTATCTTCTTCAGCAAATTGTATTTGCAATTATGAATAGCACTATAAGCACAATGTGGAAAAGTTCAATAGATTAAGATTCATCCCAAAGACGCTTCATCTTGTTGCAATAGGTAGTAATGGAGTTATTATCTTAAGCGAAATTGTTGTTCTCCTTCTTCAATTGATAAAACAATGGTCCATTAGTCTGACCAAAGCGTTAAAAAATGTCCTCCCAAAGTGCCTGCGAAGTCTTAACATATATGAAAGCCACTGCTATTTTCGGAAACTTTGACTTCAGTATCTAGAAATCACCATATTCTCACACTTCTCCATTTCAAGACAATAGTGTTTCGAGCGCGCTTGAGATCTCATAACTTTTGAAGAAAACAAAAGCTCAAAGCAACAAATCACGAATAGAGTAGTGAAGATCACACAACAATCTGGGGTTTAAACTAGCTTAACAATCAAAAATCAATCACATTGTTTCCCTGATACCATACGGACCCATGCTGGAGAAAGAAAGAAGACTGAAAAAAGAGAGAGACAAACCAGAGTTAGAGAGAGAATAGAGAGCACATGGAGGAGGAAAATGTACTGAGTATTCACAAAAGCTTACTACACATGTCCGTATATATTTTACATTTCCCTTGTAGACTCGACCACAACATCCTAACAAAAGAAAAAAAATATTCAAAGACTTTAAATACATACTATTCCTCACACATCAAGAGTTAATTAACATAAATTCAAGCCACATAATTATCAACAAAATTTTTAGATGGTATGAGATGTAAAAGAATTTCAATGCTAGTCTAACTGTAGACACACGTTTATGCATGCGTCTCCACACATATGCAGGCACAAACAGAGATATAAATATTTGTGTGTGCGTGTGCATCTATGCTGTTCGTGCATGTATCCACACACAAACAAAGAGATAAAAATGTTTGTGTGTGTGTGCGCACGCGTGTGTCTACACACACAAATATGTAGGTGTGCATGCATGCATGTATGTATGTATGCGTGTGTGTGTATATATGTATCTGTGTGTGTGTGTGCATATATATATATATATATATATATATAT
>JACYFF010002017.1:20139919-20189086 GCA_017589665.1 Selenicereus undatus
CGGTTTTTCATCGATTTTTGGCCCGGTTCTTCAACCTCCGGCAATTCTTCTATTTTTCTCACTTTTTCTGCCATTTAAACCCTTTTTCCGCATTTATTCAAAATCTGCAAAATAAAATAAAATCAATTAAAAACCTTAAAAATATTATTAAAACGAGCTTAAAATTGGTGTAAAAGTACCTCAAAAATATCACATTTTTAGCTCAAACAGATAGCCTAAGCTCTGATACGACTTGAAGTATTCAAGATTCACCAAGGCAAGGATTTGCTAAAGTGAATCAAGAATGCATTTGGGTAGAACAAAGAATGTAGGACCAAATTAACCAAGACCCAAGGTAGAATTCAAGTGGACTAGCAAGGGTGATTGAAGACCCACCTTGGTTTGCACACTTAGGCAATCTTCTTCCTTCAACTAAGTTACAGAAATGAATCGCCTTCTTAGTTGAGTTAAGAACACCTAGAGACCGACTTGAGGTTGCCAAACACTCAAGATATAACACTAGGAATTTTGAGAGAGAATGGAGAAAGTTTTCATAACTCAAAGTTCAAATTCATTGAAAAAGTGCTTCTTTACAACCTAAGGCCTCCCTTATATAATGGGAGCCTTTAACAAGCTGAAAGAAAGGGGAACAAGAGGTCTTACACATCCAAAAAGCAAGGGGAGACCGAAAAGCGAGGGCAAAAGCTTAAAAGTGCTTTATGCTTTTGTCAGCAACTTTTCAGTTTACAATTGTCAACTTCATACAACTATATCTCCTATGTTTCTCAATGGAATTGGGTGAAATAGACCGTTCTGCAAAGCTTAGGGAGTCATCTTTCATATGCCTTAATTTAATAGCAATTTTGAGCTATCGTTTGGGAGAAATGGGACAAAAGGTACAGCATATGCAGACTAGGATAGTTTCTGCAGCATCTGCAAAAAGCCACCATTGACTTGTTGCCTAGAGACCGAACCTAGAACTATTTATATGTCCTTGAATCTTACTTTTTAAGGGTTCCAAAAAGTAGATTTTCAGCCTCTTAAGTCCAACCTAAGCTTGGGTAATCAAGCTTGCAAAACTGGGCAAATATCTTGTCAAACTGGGCAACATGCTATTTGTGTTGTTCATGATGTTTCAGACCATTACTTACACTTCTTGGACTTCCTTGACAATGATGGGCTCTTGTAGGATAGAGGAGGAGAGGTTGGAAGGGTTATGGAGATGGTCCCCATCACACTCCGCGGTTTGATTGGAGTTTGACCTCAAACATAGAAGCTTTTCATCTTCCTCATAATAAGGACTTAGGTCAACCACATTGAAGGTGGCGGAGACTCCATACTCACCAGGAAGGTCCATTTTGTAGGCAATTGGACCAATCATTTCAAGCGCTTCAAATGGGCCATCTGACCTTGGCATGAGCTTTGACTTGCGCTTGCTTGGGAATCTTTCCTTCCCTAAATGCATCCAAACCAAGTCTCTGGGCTGAAAATGAACTCTGTTCCCATGCTTGTGGGCATGTGGCTTGGCTTGCTCATTGGACTTTTTAATTCCTTCCCTCACTTTGAAATGAAGCTCTTGGATTTCCTTTGGCCTTTTTTCGGCCTCCCAACAAAACTTGGATTTAGAATTAGAACCAAGTGTGAGGGAGTTCTTGGATTGTAATCGTACAACACTTGAAAGGGGGAAAGACTTGTAGCCTTACTTGGTGTTCGGTTGAAGGCAAACGCGATATGGCCAAGCAACTCATCCCACTCTTTGATGCTTTTCTTCACTAGAGCCCAAAGCAAAGTTCCTAAAGTGCGGTTGGTCATCTCCGTTTGACCATCTGTTTGTGGGTGGCAAGTTGTGCTAAACTTGAGATGAGTGCCTAGCTTTCTCCACAAAGTGAGCCAAAAGTGACTCAATAATTTGGTGTCCCGATCCGAGACCATGCTTCTTGGTATGCCATGGAGACGCACAATCTCCTTGAAGTAGAGATTAGCAATATGAGAAGCATCATTTGTGGTATGCCATGCCACAAAGTGTGCCATCTTTCAGAACATATCTACCACCACCATGATGGAGTCCTTATGTCTTTGCGTTCTTGGCAACCCGGTGATGAAATCCATGCTGACATCTTCCCATGTACCATGTGGAACCGGGAGGGTAGAATAGAGACCCTGAGGCGGAAGGTGGCTCTTGGCAAGTTGGCAGGTGGAGTATCTTTTCACAAAATGTTCCACATCTTTGGAAATGCTCGGCTAATAATATTCTTCCTTGAGCAAGGAACAAGTTTTGTCAGTGCCAAATGTTCGGCCAAAGCCCCACCATGGAGCTCTTGAATAAAGAGTTCCCGAAACCTACTTATTGGTATGCATAGCCGGGTTCCTTTGACGAGAAACCCATGCTCCACGTGAAATAAACGATGGCCATGGATAGAGCACTTCTTATAGGTTTCCTTGAAGTCCTAATCTTAGGCATACAACCCCTTAATAATCTCAAAACCAAGGACCTTAGATTCCAAGGTAGAGAGTAAGAGGTGCCTTCGTGATAATGATTCCACCCCTTTATGGAGTTGACCCAACTTGTGGTGGATCACAAAATGAAAGGCTTGGAAGTACTCAACCCACTTTGCATGTTTTGGGTTGAGCTTGTGTTTCCCTTGTACGAATTTGAGAGCCTCATGATCCCAATGGAGAATGAACTCCCGTCCCACCAAATAGTGCCTCCAATGCTCCAAAGCTTTCACAATGGCATAAAATTCCTTCTCATATGTTGAATACTTCCGCTTGGCATCATTGAGCTTTTCACTAAAGAAAGCCACGGGTCTTTTCTCTTGAGGTAGGACCGCCCCTATCCTAACACCGGAAGCATCACATTCCACCTTAAATGCTTTGGAGAAGCTTGGGAGGGCTAGAACGGGTGCACTTGTAAGCTTGCGTTTGATTTCTTCAAAGGCCTTTTGAGGCTGCTTGGTTCATTCAAACCTTTTGGCCTTAAGCACCTCTGTTATGAGGGCAACAACGGTGGTAAAATCTCTCACAAACCTCCTATAGAAAGAGGCCAGGCCATGGAAGCTCCCAACTTGTTGAATTGAAGTAGGAACGGGCCAATGTCGGATTGTTTGAATCTTGCTCTCACAAATATGAATTCCTTGGGTCGACACAACATAGGCCAAAAGTATAACTTGAGAAGTGAAAAAGTGGCAGTTCTCCAAGTTTCCATAGAGCTCCTCTTGAGATAGAATACTCAAGACTTGTTGTAGATGATGGGCATGCTCCTTTTCACTTTTTCTATACCCCAAGATGTCATGGACGTAGGCAACAACGAAATTGCCAATGAGGGGCTTGAGGACTTGGTTCATAAGCCTCATAAAAGTACTTGGTGCATTTGTCAACCCAAATTGCATAACAAGCCACTCACAGAGACCTCCTTTAGTCTTGAAGGCGGTCTTCCACTCATCTCCTTCGTATATTCGGATTTGGTAGTAGCCACTTCTAAGATCAATCTTAGAAAATATGGTGGCTCCATGAAGCTCATCTAGGAGATGCTCCAACCGTTGAATGGGATAGCGATATTTGATGGTGATTTTGTTGATCCCTCTACTGTCCCCACACATTCTCATTGACCCATCTTTCTTAGGAACAACCAAGGTCGGCACAACACATGGGCTAAGGCTTTCACGGATTAAGCCCTTAGTAAGAAGCTCATCTACTTACTGTTGAAGTTCTTAAGTCTCTTGGGGGTTCATTCGGTAGGCGGCTTGTTTGGGAGGGTGGCATGGGGGATGAGGTCAATTTTGGGCTGTAGGGATCTTTTGGGAGGGAGGCCATGGGGAACCTCACTAGGGAAGTCATGTTGAAAATCTTTGAGGAGGGGGAAAAGCAAAGAATGGGAAGAATCCTTAGCTTTGGCCGGTTCTTGGCCAAGTAAAGTCCAATCCTTGAAATCGTCATATTCATGGAGTTTGGAATGGAGTAGGGTGGTGAGAAAGACATCCATGCTAGGAGTGTCTTGAGGCCTTTTTTGTGAGGTGGGCTTGAGAGGGGTAAGGGTGATCTTTTCGTGGTCTTTGGTAAATGTATATGTGTTCAATCGACCGTCATGCATCACACTCCGATCGAAAGGCCATGGACGTCCCAAGAGGACATGACAAGCATCCATGGGCACAATATCACACCAAATCTCATGTTTATAGTTCTTGCCAATTGAAAAACCAAGTAAACAACGAGAAGAGATTTGCAAACCTTTACCTTGATTGAGTTATTGTATGGTTCAAGGGCTTGGGTGTGGAGAGAACAAAAGCTTGAGCTTGTCCAGTAGAGTCTTGGAAGCAACATTGGCACAACTTTCCCCATCAATAATAAGAGAGCAAAACAAGCAGTTTAAACAAAACCGGGTTCACGGGCAGAATGGAGCCGATTTTCAGTCCTATTTTAAGCTCAACAAAAGTGAGCATGATTTTGTTTTCAGGCCATGGGGGAAAACCTTAGGGTGTGTACAAACCCCCCTACAAAGAAATCAAGGTTAAACCATGTTTAAGTAGGGTAATTCTACTAAAACATTTAGCCGTGCAGTTTTGAACCAAAACTAGTCGGTTTGACAATCCCCTGTACAGCTAGCCAATCACCTTTAAGAGACAAGTTCTTTTGCAACTATCTTCCCATTGGTTGCTCTTCTCTAGTTCTTCCTTTTTGGTTTGCTAGTTGGTTACTCAATGATCATGTCCAATTGCTTCCTAGAAGCATGCTCATGCAGCTAGACAAGGATTGGACGTGAGTAAGGCATGCAACCTCCTATTGCACCAATCAGCTATCAACCGGTCAGTAGCTGGCAGTTTTCAGTCTCTGATTCAAGGCGACGTTTCTCATGCAAAACATGGACATAAGCTGCCTTGCCACATATGTTTAGAAAGCTCCAGAAGACTTGTAACTCCTCTAACTAGAATTACTCAATTTCAACATCATTTTCCTAGTGAAAAGATGAAAATGGTCGGACTAGTCCTAACCGGGTTTTAGCCTGCATGGTTTTGAAGATTAACCTGGTTCTTCATCTTCCATTTAACTTAACTTGATTTTATCACTTGGACCAGGTAGACGACATCTTAAGGACACAAAATATGTAAAAATATAAGGCATAAACCAATATATAGCATAAGAAAGAAGATGAACAATACCGGGTACGTTGCGGTCCTTCTGGGCAATTTGGACACCATGGATTTATTTGCTAATTTGAGAGAGCAAATGAAGTCCAAATGGGATGAAACTTGATTTTCTGGAAAGATGACTTCTTCAACTTCAATCTGAATGCAAACAATGGACTTAAACCTTAAAGAGGTTTAAGTAATTAATGTCTCGAAAAGCAGGTTTGCTGTTGGAAGCAAACCATGACCTGTTGTTTCAGGTTTTAAACAAAATAAGGATGATTTATTCATCCTTTCGGTAGCAAAATGAAATTACGTAGCTTCATTTGCTTCTTCAAATCAAGGGGCATGGAGGCATCCCCATCATCCTCCCCTTGCTAAAAAAGATTTGTCCACAAATCAGATTAGGTAATTACCTCCTCTTCTTGCTTCAATTCTGGCTGAAACAAAATCAGCCATGCAAACAAGTCCCCTTTGATCTTAGAGACTCTGTTCTTTTTTTTCCCCCTACTGATTGGAAGAGTGTTTGTAGGAGACTCTTTGGACATGCTTTGAACCACTTCTTCAAATGCTCTTAATTCCGAATTAGAAGCTTCTAGTAACGGTTCTCCACATCTGGTAGATATTTCCTTAGGAATCGAATGACAGAAGTTTTGTTGGAGTGTTTGTGCTAGGGAGTGAAAGGGTAAAGGACTTGCTGGTTCATCTTTCACTCCCTTTGGTTGGCTTGGAACTCTTCTCAAAACCAAGAGTTCTTCTTCTCTAGCCTCTTCCATGACCTCCTCTTGAGTATCCTCAAGTTTATGATCACGTTCATCTTCATTTTTCAGGTCATTTTCTTCCTTCGTGGCTGCTTTCCATTTAGCCAGGGTTATGAATTCCTCGTTGGGGGAGTCCGAGGATGTGTGAGCAAAACCTTGACACTTAGAACTTCTTTTAATGCTCATAGGGGCAAGGTTAGGGCCGTTTGGAGTGAGCAGGCTTTTCCCAAACATCAATTCATGTTGCCTCATGAGTGCATCAAATCTCTCACTCAAACTCACACTAGTACTCTTGATATTAGTAGCTAGGTGGCTTTAAACAAGTAAAATGGCACAGAGTAAAGGTGGCACGTTCGTGCTATGAACCACAGGGTGGTCGTGCTACTTTTCTGCCTGGCACGGCTGAAAACAGCCGGTTGTGAGGTTTATGTTTGGGAATGTGTTTGGGTGGCTTTTGGGCATGTGGGGGTGTGTTTCAGCCCAAGATGAAACCTGCTCTGGTATGAAAGTTGACATATGTCCCAAGGGTCCAAGATAAAACTCAATTTAAGGAGTGGAAGCGTAAAACCAAGAGAGAATACAATCAAGGCAAACTCAAGGAAACTGGAACGTAATAGGTTGGTTGTGAGGCAGCAAACACGTGAACTGGGATGGGATTTAGAATCAAGGGATTTCAAATGAGAAAAGGACAACGAACTTGAAGTATCGTCAAAGGATTAAATGAATACTTAAGCTAGAAATCATAATGTACATGGCTTGCAAACAGAAAGCTAGCAAAGTAAACTTGAAACCAATGAGGTTTATCAAGGTAGGAGGATAGAACTAAACCCTTGTTTGGATACAGAAACACCACTAAACAAATGTTTAGGGCCCCTAAACTTGATTAAGATACAGAAACACCACTTAAACAAGTTTAAGACTACACTTGAACACCACCTTAACCGGCCTAGTTAAGGGTAAGCAAGGTTAGTATTTGATTGCACGCATGCAAGAAAGCAAAATGCTCTAAACTTGGTTTGATTCAAATTGGGCCTTTTTTTTTCTTTTTTGGATTCAAATTCTGTTTATATCATAAAATGGTCGTGTGTTTCCTCTTTAATACAAGCCTAGCATCCAAGCAAGCAAGCAAACAAGCACCTAGACCTTACTCTCTTAGAGAGAAAAGGTATTAACTAATCTAATCTACACGGTTTAGGCTAACAATGTACAAAGTAGGATTACAACTAATCTAATTACATTCAAAACATTAAATAAAACTAATACATGATGTTTGTAACTTAATTAGACTCTACTTAAGATTAACCATGCATAATACAGGGGTTGAGCGCACATGGTTCGGCCGAAAATTACAATCCCCTTTATGGCTAGCTAATCACCTTCAAGGGACAAGTTCTTTTGCAGCTAGCTTCACATTGGTTGCTCTTCTCTACTTGTTCCTTATTGGTTTGCTGGTTGGTTACTTAATGATCATGTCCACTTACTTCCTAAAATCATGCTCATGCAATTACACAAGGATTGGACGCGAGTGAGGTGTGCAACCTCCCATTGCACCAATCAGCTATCAAACGGGCAGTAGATGGAAGTTTTCAGTCTGTGATTCGAGGCCACGTTTCTCATGCAAAACGTGGACATAAGCTACCTTGCCGCATATGGTTGGAAAGCACTAGAAGAATTCTAACTCCTCCAAGTAGAATTACTCAATTTAAAGATCATTTTCCTAGTGAAAAGATCCAAATGGTCGGACTGGTCTGAACCGGGTTTTAGCCTGCACGGTTTTGAAGATTAACCTGGTTCTTCACTTTCCACTTAACTTAACTTGATTTTATCACTTGGACTAGGTAGCTGACATCTTGAGGACCCAAAACATGCAAAAATATAGGACATAACCCAAAATATAGTGCAAGAAAGACGATGAACAAACTCGGGTGCATTCTGGTCCTGCTCCGCAGTTTGGACACCTTAGGTTCATTTGCTGATTTCAGAGGGTAAATGAGGTCAAAAGGGATGAAACTTGATTTTCTAGAAAGCTGATTTTTTCAACTTCAATCTCAATGCAAAATATTGGAGTAAACCTTAACGAGGTTTAAGAAATTAACCTCCCAAAAAGCGGGTTCGCTACTGGAAGCAAACTGTGACCTACTGTTTCAGGGCTTAAACAAAATATGGATGATTTATTCATCCTTTAGGTAGCAAAATAAAAATACCTAGCTTGATTTGCTTCTTTAAATCAAGGGGCATAGAGGGATCTCCATCATCCTCCCCTTGTTAGAAAAGATTTGTCAATAAATCAAATTAGGTAATTACCTCCTCTTGTTTCTTCAATTCTAGCTGAAATAAAATCAACCATGCAAACAAGTCCCTTTTGATCTCAGAGACTCTTGTCTTTTCATTCCCCTTGTTGATTGGAAGAGTGTTTATAGGGGACTCTTTTGACATGCTTTGAACCACTTCTTCAAATGCTCTTAATTCAGAATTAAAAGCTTCTAGTAATGGTTCTCCACATCTAGTAGACATTTCCTTAGGAATCAAATGATAGAAGTTTTGTGTGAGTGTTTGGGCTAGGGGCTGAATGGGTAAAGGACTTGCTGGTTCATCTTTCACTCGCTTTGGTTAGCTTGGAACTCTTTTCAAAACCAAGACTTCTTCTTCTCTAGACTCTTCCATGACCTCCTCTTGAGTTTCCCCAAGTTTATGATCACGTTCATCTTCATTTTTCTCCTCATTTTCTTCCCTCATGGCTGCTTTCCATTTAGCCAGGGTTATGAATTCCTTGTTTGGGCAGGCCGAGGATGTGTGAGCAAAGCCTTGACACTTAGAACACCTTTTAATGCTCATAGGGGAAAGGTTTGGGCGGTTTGGAGGGACTGGGCTTTTTCCGAACATCAACTCATGTTGCCTCATGAGTGCATCAAATCTCTCATTCAAACTCACACTAGTACTCATGATATTAGTAGCTAGGTGGCTTTAAACAATTGAAATGGCACGGAATAAAGGTGGCACGGTCGTGCTATGAAGCATCGTGTGGCCGTGCTACTTTTCTGCTTGCCATGGCTGAAAACAGCCGGTTGTGAAGTTTATGTCTGGGAATGTGTTTGGGTGGCTTTGGGGCACGTGGGCGTTGGTTTTAGGACAAGATGAAACCTGCTCTAATAGAGAAGTTGACGTATGTCCCAAGGGTCCAAGCTAAAACTCAATTTAAGGAGTGAAAGCTTAAAACCATGAGAGAATACAACCAAGGCACACTCAAGGAAAGTGGTACGTAATAGGCTGGTTGTGAGCCAACAAACACGTGAGGTGGGTTGGGATTTAGAATCAAGGGATTCTAAATGTGAAAAAGAAAACGAACTTGAAGTATCTTCAAAGGATTAAACGAATACTTAAGCTAGAAATCAGAATATACATGGCTTGCAAAAGGAAAGCTAGCAAAGTAAACTTAAAACCAATGAGGTTCATCAAGCTAGGAGGATAGAACTAAACCGTTGTTTGGATACAGAAACACCACCAAACAAATGTTTAGGGCCTCTAAACTTGATTAAGATATAGAAATACCACTTAAACAAGTTTAAGACTACACTTGAACACCACCTTAATCAGCCTAGTTAAGGATAAGCAAGGTTAGTATTTGATTGCACGAATGCAAGAAAGCAAAATGCTCTAAACTTGGTTTGATTCAACTTGGGGCTTTTTTTTCCTTTTTTGGATTCAAATTCTGTTTATATCATAAAGTGGTTGTGTGTTTGCTCTTTAATACAAGCGTAGCATCCAAGCAAACAAGCACCTAGACCTTACTCTCCTTGAGAGGAAAGGTATTAACTAATCTAATCTGCACGGTTTAGGCTAACCGTGTACAAAGTTGGATTACACCTAATCTAATTACATTTAAAACATTAAATAAAACTAATACATGACGTTTGTAACTTAATTAGACTCTACTTAAGCTTAACCATGCATAATACAGGGCTTGAGAGCACCTGGTTCGGCCGAAAATTACAATCCCCTTTACAGCTAGCCAATCACCTTCAAGGGACAAGTTCTTTTGCAGCTAGCTTCCCATTGGTCGCTCTTCTCTCCTTGTTCCTTATTAGTTTGCTGGTTGGTTACTCAATGATCATGTCCAGTTGCTTCCTAAAATCATCCTCATGCAGTTAGACAAGGATTGGACACGAGTAAGGCATGCAACCTCCCATTGCACTAATCAGCTATCAACCGGGCAGTAGATGACAGTTTTCAGTCTACGATTCGAGGCCACGTTTCTCATGTAAAACGTGGACATAAGCTGCCTTGCCAATATGGTTGGAAAGTACTGGAAGACTTCTAACTCTTCCATGTAGAATTACTCAATTTAGAGATCATTTTCCTAGTGAAAAGATCCAAATGGGTTGACTGGTCTGAACTGGGTTTTAGCCTGCACGGTTTTGAAGATTAACCTACTTCTTGACTTTCCACTTAACTTAACTTGATTTTATCACTTGGACTAGGTAGCTGACATCTTAAGGACCCAAAACATGTAAAAATACAAGACATAACCCAAAATATAGCGCAAGAAAGAAGGTGAACAAACCCGGGTACATTCTGGTCCTGGCCCGTAAGTTTGGACACCTTAGGTTCATTTGCTGATTTGAGAGGGTAAATGAGGTCAAAATGGAATGAAAGTTGATTTTCTAGAAAGCTGATTTCTTCAACTTCAATCTCAATGCGAAATATTGGACTAAACCTTAAAGAGGTTTAAGAAATTAACCTCTCAAAAAGCGGGTTTGTTGCTGGAAGGATACTATGACCTACTGTTTCAGGTCTTAAACAAAATAAGGATGATTTATTCACCCATTAGGTAGCAAAATGAAATCACCTAGCTTGATCTGCTTCATTAAATCAAGGGGCATGGAGGGATCTCCATCATCCTCCCCCTGTTAAAAAATATTTGTCCACAAATCAAATAAGGTAATTACCTCCTCTTCTTGCTTCAATTATGGCTGAAATAAAATCAGCCATGCAAACAAGTGCCTTTTGATCTTAGAGACTCTTGTCTTTTCATTCTGCTTGTTGATTGGAAGAGTGTTTATAGGGGATTCTTTTGATATGCTTTGAGTGACTTCTTCAAATGCTCTTAATTCAGAATTAAGGGCTTCGAGTAACGGTTGTCCACATCTAGTAGATATTTCCTTAGGAATCAAATGACAGAAGTTTTATGTGAGTGTTTGGGCTAGGGGCTGAATAAGTAAAGAACTTGTTGGTTCATCTTTCAGTCCCTTTGGTTGGCTTGGAACTCTTCTCAAAACAAAGACTTCTTCTTCTCTAGCCTATTCCATGACCTCCTCTTGAGTTTCCTCAAGTTTATGATCACGTTCATCTTCATTTTTCTCCTCATTTTCTTCCTTCATGGCTGCTTTTTATTTAGCCAGGGTTATGAATTCCTTGTTGGGGAAGTCCGAGGATGTGTGTGCAAAGCCTTGACACTTAGAACACCTTTTAATGCTCACAGGGGAAAGGTTTGGGCGGTTTGGAGGGACTAGGCTTTTTCGGAACATCAACTCATGTTGCCTCATGAGTGCATCAAATCTCTCATTCAAACTCACACTAGTACTTATGATATGAGTAGCTAGGTGGCTTTAAACAAGTGAAATGGCACGGAATAAAGGTGGCACAGTCGTGCTATGAAGCATCGCGTGGCCGTGCTACTTTTCTGCTTGCTACGGCTGAAAACTGCCGGTCATGAGGTTTATGTTTGGGAATGTGTTTGGGTGGCTTTGGGGCACGTGGGCGTTGGTTTTAGGCCAAGATGAAACATGCTCTAATTCAAAAGTTGACATATGTCCCAAGGGTCCAAGCTAAAACTCAAATTAAGGAGTGACAGCTTAAAACCAAGAGAGAATACAACCAAGGCAAACTTAAGGAAAGTGGTACGTAATAGGTTGGTTGTGAGCCAACAACCACGTGAGATGGGTTGGGATTTAGAATCAAGGGTTTCTAAATGTGAAAAAGAAAATAAACTTGAAGTATCTTCAAAGGATTAAACGAATACTTATGCTAGATATCAGAATACACATGGCTTGCAAATGAAAAGCTAGCAAAGTAAACTTGAAACCAATGAGGTTTATCAAGGTAAGGGGATAGAACTAAACCGTTGTTTGGATATAGAAACACCACAAAACAAACGTTTAGGGCCCCTAAACTTGATTAAGATACAGAAACACCACTTAAACATGTTTAAGACTACACTTGAACACCACCTTAACCGACCTAGTTAAGGATAAGCAAGGTTAGTATTTGATTGCACGAATGCAAGAAAGCAAAATGCTCTAAACTTGGTTTGATTCATATTGGGGCTTTTTTTTCTTTTTTGGGTTCAAATTCTTGTTTATATCATAAAGTGGTCGTGTGTTTGCTCTTTAATACAACCCAGCATCCACACAAGCACGCAAACAAACACCTAGACCTTACCCTCCTAGTGAGGAAAGGTATTAACTAAGCTAATCTACACGTTTTAGGTTAACAGTGTACAGAGTTTAATACACCTAATCTAATTACATTCAAAAGATTAAATAAAACTAATACATGACGTTTATAACTTAATTAGACTCAACTTAAGGTTAACAATGCAGAATACAAGGCTTGAGAGCACATGGTTCAGCCGAAAAGTACAATCCCCTTTACGACTAGCCAATCACCTTGAGGAGACAAGTTGTTTTATAGCTAGCTTCCCATTGGTTGTTCTTCTCTCCTTCTTCCTTATTGGTTTGTTGGTTAGGTAATCAATGATTGTGTCCAATTGCTTCTGATGTATGCTAAACTGCAAACTGTAATGGATCAACAGCTGGCAACTCAACGTGGTAGATATAGACCAGCATAGAGGAATCACTTTGACCAACTAGAACTGGAATGATTCACCACCAATCCCCTTAAAGCATTAGCACCAAAAGGAAAGGATAAAGAACTACTCTCAGACACCACCTAAAACAGGGTAAAGTTAGAGAGGTTTGAGAGAGTTTTACTTAATATCCTGCACAGGAGTTTTCATTCAACATAATTTATCTATTACAGTAAAGAACAAGCCTTGTATACTCGACCATAATCTAAAGATCAAAGGTTACAACTGATTGCAGCTAAAATAAAAAATAAAAACAGAAAAACAGTAGCTTAATTCAGTAGTTGGTTGGATGTTTGACACCTAAACCCCTTGCTTATCTCCATTATTGAGGTGTCAACCCTTAAGAGCTTCAAATTACATGCTAATGATGGCGTTGGGGTGTGGTTTGCTGCCGATTACATCAAGCTTAGCCAAGCCTTCCAGCAGGTATAATCACACTGAAATCCAGTGGTCAAAGGGAATTTCAGGCATTCACATGCTGGTTAATAGCTGAGGCTGAGGGAGCTAAATCTGCAACTTGAGGACCTTGTTCGATAATTATTTATACATGTTCCCAAGCTCTTAAATAGGCCAGAATGGACTGCTAAGTCAGAGGACTAAAATCCTATTAGAAACTGCTGTTTCTGCTGACCTGCTGCTAACAGGAAAATTCCATGGCAAAATACAAGTAACCTTCACCATTTAGGAGGTAAATGTCAGCTGACAAATGAGTTAGGGTGCTGATGCAGGAGGAAGAAGGCCTGTAGGCATGGTTGAGTTGCTGGAAGCAAGCACAAATAACCCTAAACAGGCTGACTGTCGGGGGGCTTTATTGATTGTACTGAAACTAAGGGGGTCGTAGGAGCTTGAAAAGGATTGGTTTGGCTAGCAGTGGTGCTAGGGTGTCCAGCAAAGCAAGGTTCTTCCTATAGTGGCTTCCAAACTTAACTGCATTGCCTCACATAATAGGATTTGTTGGTGACTGAAATGCAAGTCCTTGACTGTTTCTGGTTGAGGGTCTTGAATTGGCTCCTAACCTGCATCATCCTCCCCTCCTTTGAGACGATTTGTCCTCAAATCCCCAAAGTCTACTTCATCCTCTATGTGAGGACTCAAATCACCCACGTTGAAGGTGGCTGAAATAGCCATGTCCTATGGGAGTTCCAGCTTCTATGCATTGGTTCCCACCCTTGTGAGAACATTGAAAGGCCCATTCCCTCCAGCCATTAACTTGCTCTTTCTTCTAGTGGGGAACCTCTTCTTTCTAAGGTGCAACCAGATGAGATCCCCAAGTTGGAACTCCATACCTTTCCTATGCTGGTTGGCCTTAGCCTTGTAGGCTTCATTGGCCTTCTCAATATGTGCCCTAATCTGCTTATGAAGTCTCTTCATTTCCTTTGCCATCTTTTTAGCCTAAAAACTGACCTTACACTCAGTAGGCAGAGGAATAAGGTCCATGGGGGTCAGGGGGTTAATTCCATACAATGTCTCAAAGGGTGAACAGCTAGTAGCCCACACAGGTGTTCTATTGTAGGCAAACTCAACATGAGGAAGTTTGACATCCCATTCCTTTATGTTCTTGTGGACCATGGTTCTTAGGAGGGTGGACATGGTTCTATTGGTGACCTCAGTTTAGACATCTGTTCGAGGATGGCAGGTTGTACTGTATAGTAGCTTGGTGCCATACAGATGCCATAAGCTTCTCAAAAAATGAGAGAAAAACTTAGTGTCCTTATCCATTATAATGGTTTCGGGGACTCCATGCAGCCTGATGATTTCCTTAAGGTACAAATCAGCAACAAGGGAAGCATCATCAGCCTTATGACAGGCCACAAAATATGTCATCTTGGTGAACTTGTCTACCACTACCATGACTGAATCCTTTCCCCTCTGTGTCCTAGGCAAAGCAACAACAAAGTCCATACTCACATCCTCCTAAGGTCTTAATGGGACAGGAAGGGGTGTGTAAAGACTCTGATGGAACTCACTCTTGGCTTTGTGGGAAATAGAGCACCTGAACACTACCCTGTGCACATGTTCTCCCATTCTGGGCTAATGAAAGTGCTCTCTCAGAATGTCCAACGTCTTGTTCATCCCCTATGGGCCTCTCTTATGAGTAGCTCCCTTAGTGCACACGAAGAGATGCACAACTTGTTTCCCTTGAAATGAAACCCATCCTGCATCACATAAGGCCCCTGAGTTGGAGTGTTACTGACCAACTCATGGAAAGCTGAGTCCTCAAGGTAATAAGCCTAAATACACTGCAACCCCAGCAGCTTTGCACCTAGGACAGAGATTAAGACATATCTGCTTGAAACTGCATCTGCCACTACATTTTCAGTTCCCTTGTGCTTGGTGAAAAAACTGAAAGCTTACAGGAACTCTACCCATTTTGCATGCCTGACATTGAGCTTAGGTTGACCATTAAGATACCTCAATGCTTGGTGATCTGAATGCAAAACAAAAGCCTTAGGCTTTAGGTAGTGACTCAAGTGACTCAAGGCTCTAACTATGGCATAGAATTCTTTGTCATAGGCTGAGTAGTTGAGTTTTGGACCACTGAGTTTCTCACTGAAGTAGGCCAGAGGCTTCTTCAGCTGTGTAAGAACAGCTCTAATGCCCACCCCACTGGCATCGCACTCTACTTCAAACAGTTCTTCAAAATTAGGCAAGGCTAACACTGGTGCTTCATACAACCTCCTTTTAAAGATTTCAAATGCTTTATGTGCTGGTGGTGGCCAGGAAAAAATGCCCTTCTTCATACACTCAGTAAGGGGAGCCATGACTGTACTGAAGTCCTTAATAAACCTCCTGTAGAAGGAAGCCAATCCATGTATCTTATGACTACAGTAATTAAGTTAGGCATTGGCCAGCACTTAATGGCCTTAATCTTGGTTTCATCCACCTGAATCCCATCACACGACACCACATATCCAAGGAGAATAACCTTTGGCGTAAAAAACTCAGACTTTTCAAACATTCCATACAATTGTTGGCTTCTAAGGGTGATGAGGACCTACTGCAGGTGCTGAATGTGTTCAATTTAAGTCTTGCTACAGACAAGTATGTCATCAAAGTACACAACCTCAAATAGACCTATGTAGGGCCTAAGCACTTCATTCATCAACCTCATGAAGGTGCTAGGTGCATTGAATAGTCCAAATGGCATGACAAGCCATTCACAAAGCCCTTCTTTTGTCTTAAAAGATGTTTTCCATTCATCCCCCTCTCTCTTTCTAATCTAATCATAGCCACTCCTTAAGTCTATGTTAGAGAAGATCTTGGAACCATGCAGTTTGTTCAACACAACATCAAGTCTAGGAAAAGGGTACCTGTACTTGATTGTGTTGTTGTTGATGGCCCTACTGTCTGTGCGCATCCTCCAGGTACCATCCTTCTTTGGCACTAGCAATGCTGGGACTGAACATGGGCTCATGCTTTCCCTTACATAACCCCGATTAATCAGTTCTTCAACTTGCCTTTAGAGCTCCTTAGTTTCAGTAGGATTGTATCTGTAGGTAGGCTTGTTAGGCAATGGGGCTCCATGGAGTAGGTTAATTTGATGTTCTATACCCCTTTTAGGAGGGAGACTAGGTGTTAGGTCTAGGGGAAAAACATCGTGGAATTATTCTATCAAAGGCTAAATAGAAGGATGTAGGGCTGTTGCAGTTGAATCAAAAGCAGACTCCAGCATCAGTACAACAAAAACAGGCTTGCCTTTAGTGATAGATCTTTCCATTCTTCCCTCATTGACAAGTAAGGCACTCTCTTTATGTGTAGCCCTCCCAGTTTCAGGCTTTTGTGTTTGGTTGGGGGGTAAAGGGGTCAGTGTCATCTTTTTGCCTCTTAGTTTGAAGGAACAAGTGTTAGATTGGCCATAGTGAATGACATCTCTATCAAACTTCCAGGGTCTGCCTAGGAGCAAATAAGAAGCATCCATTACAAGGACATCACACAGAACCTCATCCTGATATTCCATTATTGAAAAAGGAACCAAGGTTTGCATAGAAATAGTTACCTGATTCCCCTTTTTGAGCCATTGCAAGGTATAGGGTCTAGGGTGGCTGATGGTGGCCAGGTTCAGCTTGCTGACCATCTTAGTGGAAGCCACATTAGTGCAGCTATGCCCATCCACAATCAGGTTACAAGTTTTGTTGGCTACCTTGCATCTGGAGTGAAATATCTGCTCTCTTAGGCTAGCATCAGGTGTGGTTTCAGTAGCATGAAGGACCCTTCTGATCATAAGCAGTTCACCCTCTTCAGGTGGCAAGTAAGAGGTTTCACCTTCTTTAGCAGAATCTTCCTCTTTATCCTCTTCTACCTCCATGTGATCAAGCTCTTCTATCTCTCTTATTGTGAGTACCCTTCTGTTGGGGAAATCTGCGTGAAAATGGCCATAGCCATGGCACTTGAACCATTTGTTCTGGCGTTTAGGAAGCTCTCTAGCCACCTTCTTCCCCTTTCCCTTGTCATCTTTAGGAGTAGGCTCTGGCTTGTAAGAATTGAAAGGTCTTACTGGTACAGTAGGTTTAGGAGGGGCAGTAGAGTAGGGTCTTCTGGATTTCAGCATCCAGAAAGGCTGCAGTGCAACCCTCTCCAAAATAGCAGAGTTCAAGCGTTTTGAGAAACCTGGCAATGGTTTGTTTAGGTTCTTCCCTCAAGGCACATATGATCTACGACTGCTCAAACTCTGTGTTATGTTCTTCCACCTTCATACTCCCTTGGTGCAAGGAAGTGACTTTTAAATATAGTTCTTGCTTGTAGGTAGCTGGCAGGAACCTCTTGTCCATGTGCCTTTTCAGCTTCAACCAAATTTTGACCTTAGGCTTACCTTCCAATGGCCTGGTTGTCTCCAGGTCCTCATACCACAGTGAAGCATACTGTTTTAGCTTCAAACCAGTAAGCCTTAAAGCCTTTTCCCCAGAGTATCCCTTGATTTCTATGATTCTTTCCAAAGCCTCAACCCATTCCAAGTAATCCTCAGGTTTTATACTTTCATCAAATTTAGGTGCCTATATTCTAAGGTCCTTGAGGTCATCCCTGTGTAGTTTAATTCTCCTTGGCCGAGCATCTCCAGTGGAAGACTCACTACCATATTGAGAATCAGGAGGGGAATCAGAACCTCTAGGAGGGTCCTAAGGGGGTCTCCTTTCTCTTTCTTTAGGTTGACTCATAAGCTTTTCAATCTAAGTTTTAAGGGTTCTGATGTACTCTTGCATTTCCACAATATCCCTATCTCTCCTAAGCTCATGAGCTTGTTGCCTGGAGAGACCTCTAGGAACTCTCACAGGCTGTTGTGGTGAGGAAGAAGTATGTTCCCCTTCTTCCATGGTGCTGGGTGAGAAATTCAGAATGTTGTGGCTGTTTAAGGGGCTTGGTTCTTTAAGGCTAGGATTGTGTTTGGTCTGACAGGGTTTTCTTGTGTTTGGACAACCAGTGAACAAGCTAGGGAAAGAAAACAACAGAAGATAACAGAAGCAACTCACCAAGAGTAAAGTTTGACTCTAATACCAGCAGATGTATGCTGAACTACCAAACTGGAACGAATCAACAGCTAGCAACTCAACATCGAAGATATGGATTGGCATAAAGGAATCACTTCCACTAACCAGAATAGCAATGATTCACCACCAATCCCATTAAAGCAGTAGCACCAGAAGGAAAGGATAAAGAACCACTATCAGACACAACCTAAAATAGGCTAAAGTTAGAGAGGTTTGAGAGAGTTTTGCTTAATAACCAGCAAAGGAGTTTTCGTTCAACATAATCTGTCTATTACAGTAAAGAACAAGCCTTATATACTCTACCATAATCTAAAGATCAAAGGTTACAACTGATTGCAGCTAAAACAGAAAATAAAAACTGAAAAACTGTAGCTTAATTCAACAGCTGGTTGGATGTTTGACACTTAAACCCCTTGCTTATCTCCATTGCTGAGGTGTCAACCCTTAAGAGCTTGAAAGTACCTGCTAATGATGGTGTTGGAGTGTGATTTGCTGCTGATTGCATTGAGCTTAGCCAAGCCTGCCAGCAGGTACAAGCACACTGAAATCCAGTGGTCAAAGGGAATTTCAGGCATTCATATGCTGGTTAATAGCTGAGGATAAGGGAGCTGAATCTATAACTTTAGGACCTTGTTGGATAATTATTTAGACACGTTCCCAAACTCTTAGATTGACCAGAATGGTCTGCTAAGTCAGAGGACTAAAATCCTCTCAGAAACTGCTGTTGCTACTTACTTGCTGCTGCTGACCCGCTGCTAATAGGAAAATTCCATGGCAAAATACAAGTGACCTTCATCATTTAGGAGCTAAATGTAAGCTGACAAATGAGTTAGGGTACTAATGCAGAAGGAAGAAATCCTGTAGGCATGGCTGAGTTACTAGAAGCAAGCACAAATAACCCTAAATAGGCTGACTACCGGGGGGCTTTATTGACTGAACTAAAACTAAGGTGGTTGTAGTAGCCTCAAAAGGATTGGTTTAGCTAGCAGTATTGCTAGGGTGCCCAGCAATGAAACGTTCTTCCCAAGGTGGCTTCCAAACTTAACTGCATTACCTCACAGAATAGGCTTTGTTGGTGACTGAAATGCAAGTACTTGACTGTTTCTGGTTGAGGGTCTTGAATTCGCTCCTGACCTGCATCATCCTCCAGTCCTTGGAGACGATTTGTCCTCAAATCCCCAAAGTCTATTTCATCCTTCATGTAAGGACTTAGATCACCCACATTGAAGGTGGCTGAAATAGCCATGTCCCCTGGGAGTTCCAGCTTGTATGCATTGGTTCCCACCCTTGCCGAAACTTTGAAGGGCCCATCTCCTCGAGCCATCAACTTGCTCCTTCTTCTGGTGGGGAACCTCTTCTTTTTGAGGTGCAACCAGATAAGATCCCTAGGTTGGAACTCCATACCTTTCCTATGCTGGTTGGCCTTAGCCTTGTAGGCTTCCTTGACCTTCTCAATATGTGCCCGAATCTGCTCATGAAGCCTCTTCATTTCCTTGGGCCTCTTTTCAACCTAAAAACTAACCTTACAGTTAGTGGCTAGAGGAATAAGGTCAATGGGGTTTAGGGGGTTAATTCCGTACAGTGTCTCAAAGGGTGAACAACTAGTAGCCCACACATGTGTTCTGTTGTAGGCAAACTCAACATAAGGCAGTTTGACGTCCCATTCCTTCAAGTTTTTCTGGACCATGGTTCTCAGGAGGATGGACAGGGTTCTATTGGTGGCCTTAGTTTGGCCATCTATTTGAGGATGGCAGGTTGTACTCTATATTAGCTTGGTACCCAACAGATGCCATAAGGTTCTCCAAAAATAAGAGAAAAACTTAGTGTCCCTGTCCCTTATAATGGTTTTGGGGACTCCATGCAGCCTGATGATGTCCTTAAGGTACAAATCAGCAACATGGGAAACATCATCATCCTTGTGATAGGCCACAAAATGTGCCATCTTGGTGAACCTGTCTACAACTACTATGATTGAATCCTTTCCCGTTTGTGTCCTACACAAAGCAATAATAAATTCTATACTCACATCCTCCCAAGGTCTTAATGGGACAAGAAGGGGTGTGTAAAGACCCTGATGGAACTCACCCTTGGCTTTGTGGCAAATGGATCACCTGGACACTACCCTGTGTACATATTCTCCTATTCTGGGCCAATGAAAGTGCTCTCTCAAAATGTCCAACGTCTTGTTCATCCTCTATGGGCCTCTCTTACAAGTAGCTCGCTTAGTTGACATGAAGGGATGCACAACTTTTCTCTCTTGAACAGAAACCCATCCTACGTCACATAAGGCGTCTGAGTTGGAGTGTTGCTGACCAACTCTTGGAAAGATGAGTCCTCAAGGTAATAGGCCTGAATTTACTATAACCCCAGCAGCTTTGCACCCAGGACAGAGATGAAGACATATCTCCCTGAAAGTGCATCTGCCACTACATTTTTAGTTCCCTTCTTGTTCTTGGTGGAAAAACTGAAACCTTATAGGAACTCTACCCATTTTGCATGCCTGACATTGAGCTTAGGTTGACCATTAAGATACCTCAATGCTTGGTGATCTAAATGCAGGACAAAAGCCTTAGGCTTTAGGTAGTGACTCAAGTGACTCAAGGCTCTAACAATGGCATAGAATTCTTTATCATAGGTTGAGTAGTTGAGTTTTGGACCATTGAGTTTCTCACTGAAGTAGACCAGAGGCTTCTTGAGCTATGTAAGAAGAGCTCCAATGCCCACCCCACTGGCATCACACTCTACATCAAATAGCTGTTCAAAATTGGGCAAGGCCAGCACTGGTGCTTCACACAACGTCCTTTTGATGATTTCAAATGCTGTCTACGCTGGTGGTGGCAGGGAAAAATTCCCCTTCTTCATGCATTCAGTAAGGGGAGCCATGATTGTATTGAAGTCCTCAATAAACCTCCTGTAGAAGGAAGCCAATCCATGGAAGCTTCTAACTTCAGTAATTGAGTTAGGCACTAGCCAGCACTTAATGGCCTCTATCTTGGTTTCATCCACCTGAATCCCATCACAGGACACCACATATCGAAGGAAAATAACCTTTGGTGCCAAAAACTCACACTTTTCAAACTTTCCATACAACTGGTGGCTTCTAAGGGTGGTAAAGACCTAGTGCAGGTGCTGAATGTGATCAATTTCAGCCTTGCTATGGACAAGTATGTCATCAAAGTACACAACCACAAACAGATATATGTAAGGCCTAAACACTTCATTCATCAACCTCATGAAGGTGCTAGGTGCATTGGACAATCCAAATGGCATGACCAGCCATTCATAAAGCGCTTGTTTTGTCTTAAAAGCAGTTTTCCATTCATCCCTTTCTCTCATTCTGAAGTGATGATAGCCACTCCTTAAGTCTATCTTGGAGAAGATCTTGGAACCAAGCAGTTCATTCAAGTTATCATCAAGCCTGGGAATCGGGTACCTGTATTTGATTGTGATGTTGTTGATTGCCCTGCTGTCTATGCACATCCTCTGGGCACAATCCTTCTTTGGCACTAGCAATGCTAGTACTGAACATGGGCTCATGCTTTCCCTCACATAACCCCTATCAATCAGTTCCTAAAGTTGAGTTTGCAACACCTTGGTTTCAGTAGGATTGCATCTCTAGGCAGGCTTGTTAGGCAATGGGGCTCTAGGGAGTAAGTCAATTTGATGTTCTATACTGCTTTTAGGAGGGAGACCAGGTGTTAGGCTTAGGGGAAAAACATCATGGAATTGTTCTATCAAAGGCTAAATAGAAGGATGTAGGGCTATTGCAGTTGAATCAGGAGCAGACTCCAACATTAGTACAGCAAAACAGGCTTGCCTTTAGTGATAGCTCTTTCCACTCTTCCCCCATTTACAAGTAAGGCACTCTCTTTATGTGTAACCCTCCAAGTTTCAGGCTTTTGTGCTTGGTTAGGGGGTAAAGAGGTCAGTGTCATGTTTTCGCCTCTCAGTTTGAAGGAATAAGTGTTGGATTAGCCATAGTGAATGACATCTCTATCAAACTGCCAGGGTCTACCTAGGAGCAAATGAGAAGCATCCATTGGCAAGACATCACACAGAACCTCATCATGATATTCCCCTGTTCAAAAAGGAACCACCCTCTTCAGGTGGCAGGTAAGAGGTTTCACCTTCTTCAGCAGAATCTTCCTCTTCATCCTCTTCTACCTCCATGTGATCAAGCTCTTCTATCTCTTTGATTGTGACTACCCTTCAGTTTGGGCAATCTACCTAGAAATGGCCATGGCCATGGTACTTGAAGCATTTCTTCTAGCCTTTAGGAAGCTCTCTAGCCACCTCCTTCCCCTTTCCCTTATCATCTTTAGGGGTAGGGTCCACCTTGTAAGAATTGAAAGGTCTTACTGGTACAGCAGGTTTAGGAGGGGCAGTAGAGTAGGGTCCTCTAGATTTTAGTTGTTTTTCTACCTTAATAGGTAGCTTGCAGGAATCATTAAATGTCTAGAAAGGCTGCAGCTCAACCCTCTCTAAAATAGCAGAGTTCAAGCATTTTGAGAAACCTAGCAATCGTTTTTTAGGTTCTTCCCTTAAGGCACATGTGATATGCAACTGCTCAAACTCCCTAATATATTCTTCCACCTTCATACTCCCTTGGTGCCAGGAAATGACTTTCAGATACAGTTCTTGCTTGCAGGTTGCTAGCAGGAACCTCTTGTCCATGTGCTTTTTCAGCTTCACCCAGGTTTTGACCTTAGGCTTACCTTCGAATGCCCTGGTTCTCTTCAGGTCCTCATACCACAGTGAAGCATACTGTTTTAGCTTCAAACTAGCATGCTTGAAAGCCTTTTCCCCATAGTATCCCTTGATTTCTATGATTCTTTCCAAAGCCTGAACCCATTCCAAGTAATCCTCAAGTTTTAGACTTCCGTGAAATTCAGGTGCCTCTATTTTAAGGTCCTTCAGGTCATCCATGTGCAGTCTCCTTCTCCTTGGCCGAGCATCTCCCGTAGAAGACTCACTGCCATATTGAGAATCAGGAGGGGAATTAGAACCTCCAGGAGGGTCCTGAGCGGGTCCCCTTTCTCTTTCTCCAGGTTGATTCATAAGTTGTCGAATCTAAGTTGTAAGGGTGCTGATGTTCTCTTGCATTTCTAGAATAGCCCTATCTCTCTTAAGCTCATGAGGTTGTTCCAGAGAGAGACCTCTAGGAACTCTCACAGGTTGCTGTGGTGAGGGAGAAGTGTGTTTGCCTTCTACCATGGAGTTGGGTGAGAAATTCAGAATGTTGTGGTATTTTTAGGAGCTTGGTTCTTTATGCCTAGCATTGTGTTTGTTCCGACAGGGTCTTCTTGTGTTTGGACAACTAGTGAACAAGCTAGGGAACGAAAACAACAGAAGATAACAAAATCAACTCACCAAGAATCAAGCTGGGCTCTGATACTAGCCGATGCATGCTGAACTGCAAACTGGAATGAATCAACAGCTAGCAACTCAACATGGAAGACATAGACATACATAAAGGAATCAATTCCACCAACCAGAACAACAATGATTCACCGCCAATCCCATTAAAGCAGTAGCACCAGAAGGAAAGGATAAAGAACTACTCTCAGACACCACCTAAAATAGGCTAAAGTTAGAGAGGTTTGGGAGAGTTTTTCTTAATAACCATCAAATGAGTTTTCATTCAACATAATCTGTCTATCACAGTAAAGAAGAAGCCTTATATACTTGGCCATAATGTAAAGATCAAAGGTTACAACTAATTGCAGCTAAAATAGAAAATAAAAACTGAAAAACAGTAGCTTAATTCAGTAGCTGGTTGGATGTTTGACACCTAAACCCCTTGCTTATCTCCATTATTGAGGTGTCAACCCTTAAGAGCTTTAAAGTACCTGCTAATGATGGTGTTGGGGTGTGATTTACTGCTGATTACATCGAGCTTAGCCAAGCCTGCTAGCTGGTATAAGCACACTGAAATCCAGTGGTCAAAGGGAATTTCAAGAATTCATATGCTGGTTAATAGTTGAGGCTGAGGGAGATGAATATGCAACTTTAAGACCTTGATGGATAATTATTTAGACACGTTCCGAAGCTCTTAGATTGACCAGAATGGATTGCTAAGTCAGAGGACTAAAATCCTCTTAGAAACTGCTGCTGCTGCTGACCTACTGCTACTGTTGACCTGCTACTAACCAGAAAATTCCACGGCAAAATCCAAGTAACCTCCATCATTTAGGTGCTGAATGTAAGCTAAAAAATGAGTTAGGGTACTGATGCAAAAGGAAGAAATCCTGTAGGAATGGCTAAGTTACTAGAAGCAAGCACAAATAACCCTGAACAAGTTGACTATAGGGGGGCTTTCTTGACTGAACTGAAACTAAGGTGGTTGTCAGAGCCTCAAAAGCACTGGTTTGGCTAGTGGTGTTGCTAGGGTGTCCAGCAAAGCAAGGTTCTTCCCAAGGTGGCTTCCAAACTGAACTGCATTGCCTCACAGAATAGGCTTTGTTTGTGACTGAAATGCAAGTCCTTGACTGTTCCTGGTTGAGGGTCTTGCATTGGCTCCTGACCTGCATTAGCTTCCTAGAAGCATGCTCATGCAGCTAGATAGGGATTGTACGCGAGTAACGCATGCAACCTCCCACTGCACTAATCAGCTATCAACTGGGCAGTAGCTGGCAGTTTTCAGTTTGTGATTGGAGGCCTCGTTTCTCAAGCAAAACGGGGACATAAGCTTGCTTGCCACATATGGTTAGAAAGCTCTTGAAGACTTCTAACTCCTCCAAGTGGAATTACCCAATTTAGAGATCATTTTCCTATTTAAAAGACCAAAATCGTCGGACTGGTCTGAATAGGGTTTCAGCCTGCACTGTGTGGAAGATTAACCCGGCTCTTCATCTTCCACTTGACTTAACTTGATTTTATCACTTGGACCAGGTAGCTAACATCTTGAGGACCCAAAATATGTAAACATGCCAGACTTAAACCAAAATATAGCTTAATAAAGAAGATTAACAAAACCGGGTACATTCTAGTTCTACTGGGCAGTTTGGACACATTTGGTTTATTTGCTAATTTAAGAAGGTAAATGAAGTCCAACTGGGATGAAACTTGATTTTCTGGAAAGCTGACTTCTTCAACTTCAATCCCAATGCAAAAAATTGAACTTAAACCTTAAAGAGGTTTAAGTAATTAACCTCTCCAAATTCGGGTTTGTTGCTGGAAGTAAACCATGACCGGTTGTTTCAGGTCTTAAACAAAATAAGGATTATTTATTCATCCTTTAGGTAGAAAAATAAAATTACCTAGGTTTATTTGCTTCTTTAAATCAAGGGGCATGGAGGGATCTCCATCATCCTCCCCTTGTTAAGAATGATTTGTCCACAAATCAGATTAGGTAATTACCTCCTCTTCTTGCTTCAATTCTGACTGAAATAAAATCATCCATGCAAACAGGTCCCTTTCGATCTTAGAGACTCTTTTCTTTTCATTCCCCTTGTTGATAGGAAAAGTGTTTGTAAGGGAGTCTTTGGACATGCTTTGAACCACTTCTTCAAATGCTCTTAATTCAGAATTAGGAGCTTCTAGTAATGGTTCTCCACATCTAGTCGATATTTCCTTAGGAATCGAATGATGGAAGTTTTTTGTGAGTGTTTAGGCTACGGGGTGAATGGGTAAAGGACTTGCTAGTTCATCTTTCACTACCTTTGGTTGGATTGGACCTCTCCTCAAAACCAAGTGTTCTTCTCTTCTAGCCTCTTCCACGACCTCCTCTTGAGTTTCCTCAAGTTTATGATCACGTTCATATTCATTTTTATCCTCATTTTCTTCCTTCATGGTTGCTTTCCACTAAGCCAAGCCGATGAATTCCTTGTTGGGGCAGTCCAAGGATGTGTGACCTAAGCCTTGAAACTTAGAACACCTTTTAATGCTCATAGGGCCAAGGTTAGGGAGGTTTGAGAGGGACTAGGCTTTTCCCAAACATCAACTCATGTTGCGTCATGAGTGCATCAAATCTCTCATTCAAACTCATTCTAGTACTCTTGATATTAGTAGCTGGGTGGCTTTAACGAAGTGAAATGGCAGGGAATGAAGGTGTGATGTATATTTTCGGAGGTCAAACCCACAAAAACATAAACAATGGGTTATCAATATGGTTAAAGATGATGAAGCCGAAATGCAAGGATGAAACAGTTGAGATACTTACTTCTACAAGGTTTAAACTCGCAAGGATGGTAATGAAAACTGAATGCAAAGATGAGAACAAGAGCTTGGACGGTCAAGTGAACCTTTAAGGGATAATCCGAGGAGCCACCCTTGGAGAAACACTTGGGCAATCTCTTTAGATCAACTAGTTACAGAATTTAATCACCTTCTTGTTGAGATAAAGAGACCTAGAGACCCACTTGAGTTGCTATGCTCAAGATACAACACTAGGATTTTCAATGGAGAGAGTTTACAAACTCACAAATTTCATATACTCAAAGTTGATTACAAAAAGACTCTTTGCCTACCTTTTAAGGACCTTTGCACGGCTCCCCAAGGGCTCAACAAGCAACTAAGAGACAACTAGTACAATTAGGCATCAATTCTAGCCATAACCTAAGCACTACTAAGTCTAATCCTATTTGCAACACCTCATTAGGACTAATGATGCTCCCAAATGAGGTGTCAACCCTCTAATGTTGCTGAAAATACTCAAATACAAGTCAATTTGCAGCTAAGGACAAGATAAAATCGAGAATTACATCACTTTATACTAACTAGCCATGGACCGGTTTAAAGGAGTTAAACCGTCCTTTGCGTTGGTTAATAGGAGAACACGGGGGTGCTTTGGATGGGATTTGAACCCATGATCAGATAAATATTTGTGTGCCCCTTGATGTCCTAAAATTTCAGTAGGAATGGCCTTCAGTTGATAGACCAAAATTCCCTCTAATTCGGACTATGATGGATTGGGACCTGCACTGCATAGTCTGAAATAACTTGCTGTTTAACTTAGCAAATGACCTCCAAATGACTTGCAAATGGTCTTATTGGAAAGATAACATCCTGAACGTAAAGTGGGTGGTCTTGGAAATCACTTATCCCCTCATTAGCTTGTCCAAAAAGAGTGACAAAATCGGGTCAATTTCTGGTCGAATCTGTCCACCTACTTTCCGACTACTCCATGGTGTTTCTGACCAAAATATGAATGTTCTTGACTACCTTGGAGCTTGAATAGATGTTTATGCTAGTTGGTTGCTCATCCAAGGCTTGATCTTTAATGGTCCCCATCACCTTTGGATAAGGCACTTTGAAGTTAGAATAAAACTCCATAAAGTGTCTTTTGTCATGGAATTCGAAAAGAGGGACCAAAGAAGGGCCTTTCCATGCATGAATTTGCTTAGAGCTTGCCTCCCATGAAGTTGAGTATAAGGAATGAAAATGTTACCCTTGGAAATATACATCAAGGTGGCACGGTTGTGCTAGGAAGCACGAGGTGGCCGTGCTACTCTTCTGCCTGGCACGGCTGAAAACAGTTGGTTGTGAGGTTTGTGTTTGGGAATGTGTTTGGGTGGCTCTAGAGCATGTGGGGGCTGGTTTCAGGCCAAGGTGAAACCTGCTCTGATACCAAAGTTGATGTATGTCCCAAGGGTCCAAGCTAAAACTCAATTTAAGGAGCAAAAGCATAAAACCAAGGGACAATACAATCAAGGCAAACTCATGGAAAGTGGTACGTAATACCCTAGTTGTGGCGCAACAAACACTTGAGGTTGGATGGGATTTAGAATCAAGGGATTCTAAATGAGAAAAGGAAAAGGAACTTGAAGTATCTTGAAAGGATTAAATGAATACTTAAGCTAGAAATCAAAATATACATGGCTTGCAAACTGAAAGCTAGCAAAGTGAACTCGAAACCAATGAGGATTATCAAGGTAAAAGGATAGAACTAAGCCCTTGTTTGGATACATAAACACCACCAAACTAAAGTTTATGGCCCCCAAACTTGATTAAGATATAGAAACGCAACTTAAACAAGTTTAAGACTACACTTGAACACCACCTTAACCGACCTAGTTAAGGATAAGGAAGTTTAGTATTTGATTGCACGAATGCATGAAAGCAAAATGCTCTCAACTTGGTTTGATGCAAATTCTGGTTTTTTTCATAAAGTGGTCGTGTGTCTGCTCTTTAATACAAGCCTAGCAAGGAAGCAAGGAAGAAAACAAGAACCTAGACCTTACCCTCCTAGGGCGGAAAGCTGTTAACTAAGCTAATCTACACGGTTTAGGCTAAGCGTGTACAAAGTTGGATTGCACCTAATCTAATTACATTCAAAACATTAAATAAAACTAATACATGATGTTTATAACTTAATTAGACTCTACCTAAGCTTAACCATGCAGAATACAAGGCTTTAGACCACATCGTTCAGCCGAAAAGTACAATCCCCTTTACGGCTAGCCAATCACCTTCAAGAGATAAGTTCTTTTGCAGCTAGCTTCCCATTGGTTTCTCTTCTCTCCTTCTTCCTTATTGGTTTGCTGGTTGGTTACTCAATGGTCATGTTCAATTGCTTCCTAGAAGCATGCTTATGCAGCTAGACAAGGATTGGACGTGAGTAAGGCATGCAACCTCCCATTGCACCAATCAGCTATCCACCGGGCAGCAGCTAGCAGCTTTCAGTCTGTGATTGGAGGCCATGTTTCTCACGTAAAACGTTGACATAAGCTGGCTTACCACATATGGTTTAAAAGCGCTAGAAGTCTTGTAACTCCTAAAAGTGGAATTACTAAATTTAAACATCATTTTCCTTATGAAAAGACCAAAATGGACGGACTGGTCTGAACTGGGTTTCAACCTGCACGATTTGGAATATTAACCCGGTTCTTCATCTTCCACTTAACTTAACTTGCTTTTTTCACTTGGACAAGGTACCTAACATCTTAAGGACCCAAAATACATAAAAATACAAGACTTAAACCAAAATATAGCTTAAGAAAGAAGATGAACAAAACTGGGTACATTTTCGTCCCGCTGGGCAGTTTGGACACCTTGGGTTTATTTGCTAATTTGAGAGGGTAAATGAAGTCCAAATGGGATGAAACTTGATTTTATGGAAAGATGAATTCTTCAACTTGAATACCAATGATAAAATATTGGACTTAAACCGCAAATACGTTTAAGTAATTAAGCTCTCAAATATCGAGTTTGCTGCTGGAAGCAAACCATGACCTGCTGTTTCAGGTCTTAAACAAAATAAGGATGATTTATTCATCCTTTAGGTAGCAAAATGAAATTACCTAGGTTGATTTGCTTCTTTAAATGAAGGGGCATGGAGAGATCTCCATCATCCTCCCCTTGGTAAGAAAGATTTGTCCACAAATCAGATTAGGTAATTACCTCCTCTTCTTGCTTCAATTTTGGCTGAAATAAAATCATCCATGCAAACAAGTCGTTTTTGATCTTAGAGACTCTTTTCTTCTCTTTCCCATTGCTGATTGGAAGACTGTTTGTAGGGGACTCTTTGGACATGCTTTGAACCACTTCTTCAAATGCTCTTAATTTAGAAGTAGGAGGTTTTAGTAATGGTTCTTCATATCTAGTCGATATTTCCTCAGGAATCAAATGATAGATGTCTTTTGTGAGTGTTTGGGCTAGGGGATGAATGGGTAAAGGACTTGATGCTTCATCTTTCACTCCCTTTGGTTAGCTTGGAACTCTTCTCAAAACCAAGAGTTCTTCTTCTATAGCCTCTTCCACGACCTCCTCTTGAGTTTCCTCAAGTTTATGATCACGTTCATCTTCATTTTTCTCCTCATTTTCTTCCTTCATGGCTATTTTCCATTCAGCAAAGGTAATGCATTCCTTGTTGGGGCAGTCCGAGGATGCGTGACCAAAGCCTTGACACTTACAATACCTTTTAATGCTCATAGGGGCAAGGTTTGTGCGGTTTGGAGGGAGTAGGCTTTTCCTAAACATCAACTCATGTTGCATCATAAGTGCATCAAACCTCTCATTCAAACTCACACTAGTACTAATGATATTAGTAATCAAGGGGATTTAAAAAAGTGAGATGGCATGTAATAAAGGTGGCACAGAAAGGAGTGAAAGCTTAAAACCAATAGAGAATACAATCAAGGCAAACTCAAGGAAAGTGGTACGTAATAGGCTGGTTGTGAGGCAGCAAATACATGAGGTGGGCTGGGATTTAGAATCAACGGATTCTAAATGAGAAAAGGAAAAGGAACTTGAAATATCTTCAAAGGATTAAACGAATAGTTAAGCTAGAAATCAGAATATACATGGCTTGCAAACTGAAAGCTAGCAAAGTGAAATTGAAACTTACGAGGATTATCAAGGTAGAAGGATAGAACTAAACCCTTATTTGGATACAGAAACCCCACAAAACTAAAGTTTAGGGCCCCTAAACTTGATTAAGATACAAAAACACCACTTACACAAGTATAAGACTCCACTTGAACACCACCTTAACTGGCCTAGTTAAGGATAAGTAAGTTTGTATTTGACTGCACGAATGCACGGAAGCAAAATGCTCTGAACTTGGTTTGATTCAAATTCTTGTTTTTTTCATAAGGTGGCCGTGCGTTTGCTCTTTAACACAAGCCTAGCATCAAAGCAAGCAAGAAAACAAGCACTTATAACTTACCCTCCTAGGGAGGAAAGGTATTTACTAAGCTAATCTATACGGTTTAGGCTAACCGTGTAATAAATTGGATTACACCTAATCTAATTACTTTGAAAACATTAAATAAAACTAACACATGATGTTTATGACTTAATTGGACTCTACTTAAGTTTAACCATGCAGAATACAAGGATTGAGAGCACATGGTTCAGCCGAAAAGTACAATCCCCTTTACAGCTACCCAATCACCTTCAGGAGACAAGTTCTTTTGTAGCTAGCTTCCCATTGGTTATTCTTCTTTCCTTATTGGTTTGCAAGTTGGTTACCCAATGATCATGTCCAATTGCTTCCTAGAAGCATGCTCATATAACTAGGCAAGGATTGGACGTGAGTAAGGCATGCAACCTCCCGTTGCACCAATCAGCTATCAACCGGGCAGTAACTGGCAGTTTTCAGTCTGTGATTGGAGGCCACGCTTCTCATGTAAAATGTGGACATAAGCTCGATTTCCACATATGTTTGGAAAGCTCTGGAAGTATTCTAACTCCTTCAAGTGGAATTACTCAATTTAGAAATCATTTGCCTGGTGAAAAAACCAAAATAGCCAAACTGGTCTGAACGGGGTTTCAGCTTGCATGGTTTGGAAGATTAACCTGGTTCTTCATCTTCCACTTGACTTAACTCGATTTTGTCACTTGGACCAGGTAGCTAACATCTTGAGGACCCAAAATATGTAAAAATACAAGACTTAAACAAAAATATAGCTTAAGAAAGAAGATGAACAAAACTGGGTACATTTTGGTTCTGTACGGTAGTTTGGACACCCTGGGTTTATTTGCTAATTTGAGAGGGTAAACAAAGTCCAAATGGGATGAAACTTGATTTTATGGAAATCTGACTTCTTCAACTTCAGTCCCAATGCAAAATAATGGACTTAAACTTTAAAGAGGTTTAAGTAATAAACCTCTTAAAAACTGGGTTTGCCGCTGGAACAAAACCATGACCTGCTGTTTTAGGTCATAAACAACATAAGGATGATTTACTCATCCTTTAGGTAGCAAAATGAAATTACCTAGCTTGATTTGCTTTTTTAAATCAAGGGGCATGGAGGGATCTGCATCATCCTCCCCTTGTTAAAAAAGATGTGTCCACAAATCAGATTAGGTAATTACCTCCTCTTCCTACTTCAATTCCGGCTGTAATAAAATCAGCCACGCAAAACAAGTCCCTTTTGATCTTAGAGACTCTTTTCTTTTCTTTCCCCTTGCTAATTGGAAGAGTGTTTGTAGGGGACTCTTTGGACATGCTTTGAACCACTTCTTCAAATGCTCTTAATTCAGAATTAGGAGCTTCTTGTAATGGGTCTCCACATGTAGTAGATATTTAATTAGGAATCAAATGAAAGAAGGTTTGTGTGAGTGTTTGGCCTAGGAGGTGAATGGGTGAAGGACTTGTTGGTTCATCTTTCACTCCCTTTTGATTGCTTGGAACTCTTCTCAATACCAAGAGTTCTTCTTCTCTAGCCTCTTCCATGACCTCCTCTTGAGTTTCTTCAAGTTCATGATCACTTTCTTCATCATTTTTTTTATTCTCTTCCTCCATACATGTTTTCCATTAAGCCAAGGTGACAAATTCCTTATTGGGGAAGGCCGAGGATCTGTGAGCAAAGCCTTGACACTTAGAACAGCTTTTAATTCTCATAGGGGCAAGGTTAGGGCGGTTTGAAGGGGCTAGGCTTTTCCCGAACATCAACTCATATTGCCTTATGAGTGCATCAAATCTCTCATTCAAACTCACACTAGTACTCATGATATTAGTAGCTAGGTGGCTTTAAATAAGTGAAATGGCATGGAATAAAGGTGGCACGGTCGTGCTATGAAGCACGGGGTGGTCGTGCTGCTTTTCTACTTGGCACGGCTGAAAAGAGTCGATTGTGAGGTTTGTATTTGGGAATGTGTTTGGGTGGCTTTGCGGCATGTGAGGGTTGGTTTCAATCCAAGATGAAACCTGCTCTGATATCAAGGTTGATGTATGTCCCAAGGGTCAGAGCTAAAACTCAATTTAAGGAGTGGAAGCTTAAAACCAAGAGAGAATACAATCATGGCAAACTCAAGGAAAGTGGGACGTAATAGGATGGTTGTGCACCAGCAAACACGTGAGGTGGGATGGGATTTAGAATCAAGGGATTCTAAATGAGAAAAGGAAAAGGAACTTGAAGTATCTTCAAAGGATTAAACTAATACGTAAGCTAGAAATCAAAATATACATGGCTTGCAAATTCAAAGCTAACAAAGTAAAGTTGAAACCAATGAGGATTATCAAGGTAGAAGGATAGAACTAAACCCTTGTTTGGATATAGAAACACCACCAAACTAAAGTTTAGGGCCCCTAAACTTCATTAAGATACTGAAATGCAACTTAAACAAGTTGAAGACTACACTTGAACTCCACCTTAACCGGCCTAGTCAAGGATAAGCAAGTTAAGTATTTGAATGCACGAAAGCAAAATGCTCTCAACATGGTTTGATTCAAATTCTGCTTTTTTTAATAAAGTGGCCATGTGTTTGTTCTTTAATACAAGCCTAGCATCCAAGAAAGTAAGCAAACAAGCACCTAGACCTTGCCCTTTTCGGGAGGAAAGGTATTAACTAAGCTAATCTACATGGTTTAGGCTAACAGTGTACAAAGTTGGATAACACCTAATCTAATTACATTCAAAACATTAAATAACACAAATACATGATGTTTGTAACTTAATTAGACTCCACTTAAGCTTAACCATGGAGAATACAAGGCTTGAGAGCACATGGTTTAGCCGAAATGTACAATCCCCTTTACAGCTAGCCAATCACCTTCAAGAGACAAGTTCCGTTGCAGTTAGCTTCCCATTGGTTGTACTTCTCTCCTTCTTCCTTATTGGTTTGCTGGTTGGTTACTTAATGATCATGTCCAATTTCTTCCTAGAAGCATGCTCATGGCGCTAGACAAGGATTGGACGTGAGTAAGGCATGGAACCCTCCATTGCCCCAATCAACTATCAACCGAGCAGTAGCTGGCAGTTTCCAGTCTTTCATCAGAGGCCACGTTTCTCATACAAAACGTGGACATAAGCTGGCTTGCCACATATGGTCGGAAATCTCTGCAAGACTTCTAACTCAAAATGGCCAGACTAATCTAAACTGGGTTTCATCCTACACCGTTTGAAAGATTAACCTGGTTCTTCATCTTCCACTTGACTTGACTTGGTTTTATCACTTGGACCAGGTAGCTGACATCTTGAGGACCCAAAATATGTGAAAATACAAGACTTAAACCAAAATATAGCGTAAGAAAGAAGATGAACAAAATCGGATACATTTTGGTCCTGCTGGGCAGTTTGGACACCTTGGGTTTATTTGCCAATTTGAGAGGGTAAAGGAAGTCCAAATGGGGTGAAAATTCTTTTTATGGAAAGATGAATTCTTCAACTTCAATCCTAATGTAAAATATTGGACTTAAACCTTAAACAGGTTTAAGTAATTAACCTCTCAAAAATCGGGTTTGCTGCTGGAACCAAACCATGACCTGCTATTTTAGGTGTTAAACAAAATAAGGATGATGTATTCATCCTTTGGGTAGCAAAATGAAATTACCTTGCTTGATTTGCTTCTTTAAATTAAGGGACATGGAGGGATCTCCATCATCCTCCCCTTGTTAAAAATGATTTGTCCACAAATCAGATTAGGTAATTACTTCCTCTGCTTGCTTCAATTTTGGCTAAAATAAAATCAGCCATGCAAACAAGTCCCTTTTGATCTTAAAGACTCTTTTCTTTTCTTTCCCCGTGCTGATTGGAAGAATGTTTGTGGGGGACTCTTTGGACATGCTTTGAACCACTTCTTCAAATGCTCTTAATTTAGAAGTAGGAGCTTCTAGTAATGGTTCTCCACGTCTAGTCGATATTTCCTTATGAATTAAATGATAGAAGTTTTTTGTGAGTGTTTGGGCTAGGGGGTGAATGGGTAAAGGACTTGATGGTTCATCATTCGCTCCTTTTTGTTGGCTGGGAACTCTTCTTAAAACAAAGAGTTCTTCTTCTCTAGCCTCTTCAATGACCTCCTCTTGAGTTTCCTAAATTTTATGGTCACGTTCTTCCTCATTTTTTTCATTTTCTTACTTCATGGCTGCTTTCCATTCGGCCAAGGTAATGAATTCCTTGATGGGGCAGTTTGAAGATGTGTGAACAAAGCCTTGACACGTAGAACACCTTTTAATGCTCATAGGGGCAAGGTTAGTGCGGTTTAGAGGGAGTAGGCTTTTCCCAAACATCAACTCATGTTGCCTCATAAGTGCATCAAATCTCTCATTCAAACTGACACCAGTACTCATGATATTAGTAGCGAAGGGGCTTTAAACACGTGAAATGGCACGAAATAAAGGTGGCACGGTAAGGAGTGAAAGCTTTAAACCAACACAGAATACAATCAAGGCAAACTCAAGGAAAGTGGTATGTAATAGGATGGGTGTGAGGGAACAAACATGTGTGGTGGGATGGGATTTAGAATCAAGGGATTCTAAATGAGAAAAGGAAGGGAAGCTTGAAGTATCTTCAAAGGATTAAACTAATACGTAAGCTACAAGTCAGAATATACATGGCTTGTAAACCGAAAGCTAGCAATGTAATCTTGAAACTAATGAGGATTATCAGGGTAGAAAGATAGAACTAAACCCTTGTTTGGATAAAGAAACACCACCAAACTAAAGTTTAGGGCCCCTAAACTTGATTAACATACAGAAATACCACTTAAACAAGTTTAAGAGTACACTTGAACACCACCTTAACCGACCTAAGTTAAGGATAAACAAGTTTAGTACTTGATTGCACGAATGCACGAAAGCAAAATGCTCTCAACTTGGTTTGATTCAAAATCTGGTTTTTTTTCATGAAGTGGTCGTGTGTTTGCTCTTCAATACAAGCCTAGCATCCAAGCAAGCAAGTAAACGAGCACCTAGAACTTACCTTGCCATGGACGAAAGATATTAACTACGCTAATCGACACGGTTTAGGGTAACCGTGTACAAAGTTGGATTACACCTAATCTAATTACATTTAAAACATTAAATAAAACTAATACATGATGTTTATAACTTAATTAGACTCTACATAAACCTAACCATGCAGAATACGAGGCTTGAGAGCACTTGGTTCAGCCGAAAAGTGCAATCGCCTTTACGGCTAGCCAATCACCTTCAAGAGACAAGTTCTTTTGCAACTAGCTTCCCTTTGGTTGTTCTTCTCTCCTTCTTCCTTATTGGTTTGCTGGTTGGTTACTCAATGATCATGTCCAATTGCATCCTAGAAGCATGCTCATGCCACTAGGCAAGGATTGGACATGAGTAAGCCATGGAACCTTCCATTGCACCAATCAGATATCAGCCGGGCAGTAGCTAGCAGTTTTTAGTTTGTGATTGGAGGCCACGTTTCTCGTGGAAAATATGGGCATAAGCTAGCTTGCCACATATGGTCGGAAAGCTATGAAATACTTCTAGCTTCTCCAACTGGAATTACTCAATTTAGAGATCATTTTCCTAGTGAAAGGATCAAAATGGCATGACAGGTCTAAACCGAGTTTTAGCCTGCACGGTTTGGAAGATTAACGTGGTTCTTCATCTTGCACTTGACTTAACTTGATTTTCTCACTTGGACCAGGTAGATAACATCTTCAGGACCCAAAATATGTAAAAATACAAGACTTAAACCAAAGTATAGCTTAAGAATGAGGATGAACAAAACCGGGTACATTCTGGTCCTGCTGGGCAGTTTGGACACCTTGGGTTTATTTGCTAATTTGCGAGGGTAAATGAAGTTCAAATGGGATGAAACTTGATTTTCTGGAAAGGAGACTTCTTCAACTTCAATCCCAATGCAAAATATTGGACTTAAACCTTAAAAAGGTTTAAGTAATTAAACTCTCAAAAACTAGGTTTGCTGTTGGACGCAAACCATGACCTGCTATTTTAGGTCTTAAACAAAATAAGGATGACTTATTCATCCTTTAGATAGCAAAATGAAATTACCTAGCTTGATTTACTTTTTTAAATCAACGGGCATGGATGGATCTGCATCATCCTCCCCTTGTTAAAAAAGATTTGTCCACAAATCAGATTAGGTAATTACCTCCTCTTCTTGCTTCAATTGTAGTTGAAATAAAATCAACCATTTAAACAAGTCCCTGTTGATCTTAGAGACTCTTTTCTTTTGTTTCCCCTTGCTGATTGGAAGAGTGTTTGTAGGGGACTCTTTTTACATGCTTTGAACCACTTCCTCAAATGCTCTTAATTCATAATTAGGAGCTTCTAGTAATGGTTCTCCACATATGGGAGATATTTCCTTAGGAACTAAATGACAGAAGTTTTGTGTGACTGTTTGGGCTAGGGGGTGAATGGGTCAAGGACTTGTTGGTTCATCTTTCACTCCATTTTGATTGCTTGGAACTCTTCTCAATACTAAGAGTTCTTCTTCTCTAGCCTCTTTCACGACCTCCTCTTGAGTTTCCTCAAGTTCATGATCACTTTCATCTTCATTTATTTTTTCATTCTCTTCATCCACGGCTGCTTTTCATTCAGCCAAAGTGATGAATTCCTTGTTGGGGTAGTTCAAGGATGTGTGACCAAAGCCTTGACGCTTAGAACACCTTTTAATGTTCATAGGGGCAAGGTTAGGGCGATTTGGACAGACTAGGTTTTCCCCGAACATCAACTCATGTTGCTTCATGAGTGCATCAAATCTCTCTTTCAAACTCACTCTAGTACTTATGATATTAGTGGCTTGGTGACTTTAAACAAGTGAAATGGCATGGAATAAAGGTTGCACGGTGGCGTTGTAAATCACGGGGTGGTCGTGCTACTTTTCTGCCTGGCACGGTTGAAAACAGCTGGTGGTGAGGTTTGTGTTTGGGAATGTGTTTGGATGGCTTTGGGGCGTGTGGGGGTTGGTTTCAGGCCAATATGAAACCTGCTCTGATACAAAAGTTGATCTACGTCCCAAGGGTCCAAGTTAAAACTCAATTTAAGCAGTGAAAGCTTTAAACTAAGAGAGAATACAATCAAGTCAAACTCAAGGAAAGTGGTACGTAATAGGATGGTTGTCATGTATCAAAAATGTGAGATGGGACGGAATTTAGAATCCAGGGATTCTAAATAAGAAAAGGAAAGGGAACTTGAAGTATCTTCAAAGGATTAAACGAATACTTAAGCTAGAAATCATAATATACGTGGCTTGCAAACTGAAAGCTAGCAAAGTAAACTTGAAACCAATGAGGATTATCAAGGTTGAAGGATAGAACTAAACCGTTGTTTGGATACAGAAAGACCACAAAAGTAAAGTTTAGGGCCCCTAAACTTGATTAAGATATAGAAACACCACTTGAACAAGTTTAAGACTTCACTTAAACACCACCTTAACCGGCCTAGTTAAGGACAAGCAAGTTTAGTATTTGATTGCACGAATGCACAAAAGCAAAATGCTGTCAACTAGGTTTGATTCAAATTATGGTGTTTTTCATAAAGTGGTCGTGTGTTTGCTCTTTAATAAAAGCCTAGCATCCAAGTAAGCAAGCAAGCAAGGACCTATGCCTTACCCTCCTAAAGAGGAAAGGTATTAACTAAGCTAATCTGCACAGTTTAGGCTAACCGTGTACAAAGTTGGATTACACCTAATATAAGTGCATTCAAAACAATAAATAAACCTTAATTAGACTCCACTTAAGGTTAACCATGCTGAATACAAGGCTTGAGAGCACATGGTTCAGCCGAAAAGTAGAATCCCCTTTACGGCTAGCCAATCACCTTCAAGAGACAAGTTCTTTTGCAGCTAGCTTCCCATTGGTTGTTCTTCTCTCCTTCTTCCTTATTGGTCTGATGGTTGGTTACTCAATGGTCATGTCCAATTGGTTCCTAGAAGAATGCTCACGCAGCTACACAAGGATTGGATGTGAGTAAGGCATGCAACCTCTCACTCCACCAATCAGCTTTGAACCAGGCAGTAGCTGGCAGTTTTCAGCATGTGGTTGGAGGCCACGTTTCGCACATAAAACGTGGACATAAGATTGATTGCCACATATGTTTGGGAAGGTCTAGAAGTATTCTAAATCCTCCGAGCGTAATTACTTAATTTAGACATTATTTTCCTAGTGAAATAGCCAAAATGGCCGAACTGGTCTGGACCAAATTTTAGCCTGCATGGTTTGGAAGATTAATCTTGTTCTTCATCTTCCACTTGACTTAACTTGATTTTATCACTTGGACCAGGTAGCTAACATCTTCAGGACCCAAAATATGTAAAAATACAACTCTTAAACAAAAATATACCTTAAGAAAGAAGATGACCAAAGCCGGGTACATTTTGGTCCTATCGGACAGTTTGGACACCTTTGGTTTGTTTGCTAATTTGAGAGGGTAAATGAAGTCCAAATGGGATGAAACTTGATGTTCTGGAAAGCTGACTTCTTCAACTTCAATCCCAATGCAAAATACTGGACTTATACTTTAAAGGGGTTTAGGAAATGAACCTCTCAAAAACCGGGTTCATTGCTGGAAGCAAACCACGACGTACTGTTTTAGGTCATAAACAATATAAGGATGATTTATTCATCCTTTAGGCAGCAAAATGAAATTACCTAGCTTGATTTGGTTCTTTAAATCAAGGGGCATGGAGGGATCTCCATCATCCTCCCTTTCTTCAAAAGGATTTGTCCACAAATCAGATTAGGTAATTACCTCCTCTTCCTGCTTCAATTCCGGCTGACATAAAATCATCCATGCAAACAAGTCTGTTAATTTTATGAGTATACTTCCACAAGAGGGGGGGTGAATTGTGGTGTCTGATTTTCGCGTTATAAGTATCAAACACCCTGATAGAGGTTGTTCTCAGATAACGAACACCCTGTTGACTTGTTTGCAGGGGGTGTTTTCAGATATTGCAAATACGAAAATCACCAAGATAAATGCGGAAATAAAGCACACACAATTTTTACGTGGAAAACACCTCTAGCCCAACTGAGGTGTGAAAAACCACGACCTACCTCGTGTAGGCTTTTAACCACTTCACTATAACCGGGCTTAACTCGTTACAAATGTAACACACCTTGTTACAACTTGCAACCACGTAACCTTCTTCCCTAAGAACGGTTACACCACGTCCAAATCTCACCAAATTGGACACATCCAAAGTCCACACGACTAAGGACCACTCACTCACTTTTCTGATCCAAGATCAGGGTTGAAAACACCTTACTGGGGGTGCTTCTCACTAAGCAGATGTAAGGTACACTGAAGATCCTATTATGCCAATGGTTTGAAAACTCAAATTAACACAGCTTGTCACGGTTTTTCTTTGCGAATTGAAGCTCAAGAAATCTTTTCTTACTTTTGAGTAAAAACCGGGTTTTCAGAATTTTCCCTTTTTTTTTACCACACTGTGTTTTCTCAATATCTGTTGTGTCTACGAAATGGGAGAGAAGAGCTAAACTTTTAACCAAGAAGATCAACGGTAAAAAAATCAAGGAGGTTACTGAGAATCTGCCAAGTATGGCATCAAAGGAGATTTCCAAGCAAAGGATTTTCCAAACGGTTAGTGGATAAGAAATTTCCAAAATAAAAGGGATTTGTTTCTAAAAGATAAAAACTTATCCTCTCGTTTGAAATAGCCGTGGAGAATTTCAAATAAGGAACCAGAAATCTCAACTTTGAAATTTGAATAAATCACTTCCTAAAATATAGGTGATAAAGATCTTTTGGTTTTTGGAAAATATTTATCAAAACAATTTTGGCAAATCTCCCATAATAATTCGTATCTCAAAAATATCCTATCCTGGGATTTGAAGAAAGGATTTTAGAGCTTTTGGCCAGCCGAAATAAATTTTTCCAAAATAATCGGGCATAGCCGTTTCAGTTCAGAAACACCCTAGGCACCCTGTTTGCAGGGTTGTTCGCAACTGGTGTTCTGAAGCGCTTAGCGCAACTGCCGATTCAAGAGGTGTTTAAAATGATGTTTTCAATATTGGCATATTAACAAGAGTCTAAATAAATAAAACCTATATACCCAAGACTTCTTGTTTTGAACTAGTCATCTTGTCCAAGATTTGTAGAGCTGCTGTGAACACCAAGCCCACCTTGTTTGCTGGGGTTGTTCTTTGCATTGCTAGAGTTTCGGAACCACATGCTTTACATCGAGCTGATCTTGCTAGAGTCCTGGAACAACATGCTTTTACAATCGAGTTGTTCTTAATATAGAACCACCAAGTAGAACCTGTTTTAGAGACTTGTTCTCACATGTAGCAAACCAGTTAATACACAAAAGAAAACACCAGTTAGGCCTGTTTGGAGATCGTGTTAGGAGCAACATTACTTGGACAAATTTTTTACACTTAGATTTGTTATCATCAAAACTTAATCAAAATACCTCAACAAATTCCCCCTTTTTGATGATGACAAACCAAGTGATCATATTGACAAAACAACACAAAAGAATTGAATGCTGATAGGGATCCACGTAAGTCATTTTCACAAATTTTTACACTTAGATTTGTTATCATCAAAACTTAATCAAAATAACTCAACAAATTCCCCCTTTTTGATGATGACAAACCAAGTGATCATATTGACAAAACAACACAAAAGAATTGAATGCTGATAGGGATCCACGTAAGTCATTTTCACTCTCCTATTTAATCATATTCAATCAAAAGGTTTTTGTCAATTGGTTTCTCACTCTGCTTCCCCCTTTTGGCATCATAAAAAGTAAGAACAACATAAGGTAAAGCGTATAAAGCTTAAGAAACAACAAGCAAGAAAGACTGCAAGCAGATATTTCATTAATAATCAAAGCAGTACCATTGCAACAAACCACAAACACAGAGAACAAGCTTGACAATCAGGGGGCAGAGGGTGGTTTCGTTTGCAAAGGAGGAATGCTAGGGGCAAGAGAGGAGAGGAGTGCAAGGAGTTCTTCATGACGATTTGCTGAGATGGCCTTTTCTGCTTCGAGAGCAGACTTCACAGCCAAAAGCTCTTCTTTGAGGCGTGCATGATCCTCAAGAACAGTTTCAACAGAAGGGCTTGGTGTCTCAGAAACAGGTTGTCGAGGTGGTCGAGGACCATGTTTGTGAGTTGACCCTTGGCCAATCTCATAGCCACATCCCATAAGGGTGTCCACGCCAATCTCATCAACCAGTTGAGCTGGCACTCTCCGTGTGAGCTCAATACCAAGGTGTTCAAAAACTTTGGTCAACAAGAACCCATACCCGAGATCATGGTTTCGGGTGGTGTTTGTAATTCGCCGAAAATGACGAATCATGATAGCAGGAAGATTTATGGGTTCCTCCCTGGACAAGAAGTCGACCAGGCATTGATCAAAAAGGTCGGCTGAGTTTCTCCCCTGACCTCTTGGTATCACGTTCTTGATGATGAACATGAAAAGGATTTGGTGGAGAGGAATCAGATCGCCCTTTTTGACAGAAGAGAGTGTTCTCAGGCCCGGTTTCTGGCTTACCCGCCTAGATATCTCCAGGAGCCTGGCTGGGTCTAGGGCGGTTTTGTCTTCCCTCACATACACGTCAAACCCACGTGAGGGGACGCCCAGTATTTCACTAAGAGTAGCAGCATCGAAGGAAAAATGTCACTCATTGACAGCACTTGTCACCACCCCATTGGTGACAGAGCAGTTGGCATAGAATTCAGCCAACTCAGCCACAGAACACCCTTGGTGGGTGTTTGCAAACAGTTCAAGCCAGCCTTGGACTCGCAACTTATTCAAGAACACCCCCAGACCCTGTTCCTGAAAAAACGGTATGTTCACGACCTTCCCCCTTACAACATTACGCTTAAGGAATTGCACATGTTTCTCAGACAAGGGAAAGGGAGTGGTCAATTTTGTCTTTTTGATTTGAGGAGCAGGGGATGCAGTTTTGGACAGAGGGGTGTTTTTGAGGCTGAGGATTTTGAGGAAGTGGTTGGTATTGACGGGTTTTGTTCCTCAGAAGGTTCTGAGAACACGGGGGTCCCTTGTTTGAACGAGGGATCCTCAGAGTCAGATCCAGACAAACTTGAAGAGGAGGAAATTTCCTCAATGACCGGAGCAGATGATTTTGAGGTTCTAGGGACTGACTTGAGAGCAATTCTCGCAGACTTGCGAGAAGGCTTGGAAGAAGGAGGAGAAGAGGGAGTTTCAGAGGGCTGAAACCTTGGTTGTGGCCTTGTTCTGGGCGTTCTGCTACGTCTGGCCACAATTTTTATCCTTTTTCTTTTCTCTCCAGTTTGAACAGCCAAAGTGGGGAGTTTGGACTCAGGGAGAGAATTTTTCTCCTGACCTTCCTCGGATGTCTCATCCGGATGCAGATCCTCTACCCACACAGCATTCAAGGATTCGTCCCTAGTTTCTGGTGCTGTTTCTGGAAACAGCCCAAAAGAACAGGGTTCGAATTCACCATAAAGCTCTGCAGAAGGTTCGAAGATTTTGTCTTGAGCCCCTGATGGTACATCCTCCGACTCGACTTGGAGAGGGCAAGCAACTGACCCTACCAAAAATACCAATTCCCTTCCACAATTGAAGGGAATGTCATCCATCCCTATCCCCACTGATGCGAGGGACAAGCTTTTCAGAAATGTGAAAGGCTTGTAAGGAATTGGGCGAGGGGGAGCAGGGATTGAGGACGCAAGAACCAGAGAGTTTGAGTTAGAGGGTTGGTTGGAAGCCATTGTTTGCAGAGGAGAGAGATTAGGGTTTGAGAGCTGTTTGCGTGAGAGGACAGACAAGACTGCAAGCAGAGCACTTAAGAAGAGAGGGAGAGAAAGAGAGCAGCCGAGATCTTTTAAAAGATTGCAACGGGTGAAAGTATTAAAAGCAAAACACATTCCCTATGTATCGAACAACCAAGGGACATACCTGTTCGAGCTGCCTGTTTCTGAACATGCTTCCCTTATTACTCTACTCCATTTCTCAAGGTAGCAGTAGCATATAGACTGCACAAATTCGTTAAGGGAACAATTTCCAAGCAAGGAGAGAGAGCAGGTATTATAGGGTGTTTTTGCCAGCTTGGTCCAACTCTGAGAACAGGTGTTTTCAGGGTGTTTTCACCAACCCCAGTTCCAGTCTGTTTCTCTCGAATTGGTCTCTACTCAGTGCCTTAGTGAATATATCAGCTATTTGATTTTCAGTGGAACAAAAACTCATTGAAATAAAGCCTTTTTCCACATTATCTCTTAAAAAATGATGACGAATGTCAATATGTTTTGTCCTTTTGTGTTGACATGGGTTTTTGGCAATGTTAATAGCACTAGTATTGTCACAAAAAATAGGAAAGCATCCAGTGTCAACACAAAAATCCTTAAGCTGTTGTCTTATCCACAACAGTTGAGCACAACATGAAGCTGCTGCAACATATTCAGCTTCTGCTGTGGACATGGCAACAGAATGTTGCTTCTTGGTAGCCCAAGATACCAAACAAGGTCCAAGAAAATGAGCCATACCTGAGGTACTCTTTCTATCAACTAGAAAACCTACATAGTCTGCATCAGCATATCCAACAAGATCAAGATTGCAACCTCTAGGATACCATAGAGCTAAATCAGGTGTATGCTTTAAATATCTTAATATCCGTTTAACAACCTTAAGATGAGTCTCTTTAGGACTAGACTGAAAACGGGCACATAAACCAACACTAAAAACGATATCTGGTCTACTAGCGGTTAGGTATAGGAGTCACCATATCATGCCCCTATAGAGTTTTTCCTCAACTGAGGGACTCCCATCATCCATAACCAATTTGGTTGACGGAGAAATAGGAGTGTCTATGGGTTTGGCCGACTCCATCCCAAAACGCTTAAGTAGCTCCTTGATATACTTTTGTTGATGGATCATGGTGCCGTTTGGAGTTTGCTTGATTTGTAAGCCTAAGAAAAAGTTAAGCTCACCCATCATGCTCATCTCAAACTCACTCCTCATCATATTTGAAAATTCATGGCATAAATCATGATGAGTTGCACCAAATATAATGTCATCTACATATATTTGGACAATCAATAGATGTTCTCCCTTAGATTTCAGAAACAAGGTATTGTCTACCTTGCCGCTTCTAAAATCATTTTCAAGTTAAAAAGCTTGACAACCGTTCATACCAAGCTCTTGGAGCTTGTTTTAAACCATAAAGTGCTTTGCCAAGTTTAAAAACATGATTTGGGAAATCACCATTTTCAAAACTAGGGGGTTGTTTGACATACACCTCTTCTTAAGGTATCCATTGAGGAATGCACTTTTAACATCCATTTGATATAGCTTGATTTCCATATGAGCTGCAGAGGCTATTAAGATTCGAATAGCCTCAATTCTTGCAACTGGTGCAAAGGTTTCTTCATAATCAATCCCTTCTTCTTGATTGTACCCTTGAACCACCAGCCTTGCCTTGTTCCTAGTGACTGTTCCTGACTCATCCAGCTTATTTCGGAACACCCACTTGGTTCCAATGATTGTTCTGTCTGCAGGTTTAGGTACAAGGTACCACACTTTGTTTCTTTCAAATTGATGAAGCTCTTCTTGCATAGCCGCGATCCAATCTGAATCTGCATGAGCTTTATTCACACTTTTTGGCTCAATGTTAGAAAGAAAAGCATAGAAAGCACAAAAATTCTTAAGTTTAGATCTAGTTTGCACTCCAGTATTAATATCTGACAAGATTTGATCAAGAGGGTGCGAACTATGGTGCTTCCATGATTTTGGATTAATTGGATCTACAGCCACATGTTTTGTTCTAACTGAAGTGTGTGTAGGATCAGACTCAAGAACACCTCCTGATCCTGTTTCTGCACCTGTTTGCAAGCTGGTTCCTGAAGAACATGGTTCCGAACAGGTTTCAACGGTGTTTCCCCCTGTTTGGAGCTCACCTTGCCTATCGCTTTGAGGAACAGCTTCTGTACCTGTTTCCTTCAGGGTGTTCTCACCTGGTTTCTCATGGTTCGGCAATTCCTTTTGGACAAGACCTAATTCAAACTCTTCTTCCTGTGCATCATTCTTATTCACAGTATTAGTTTCATCAAAAAGCACATGCACACTTTCCTCAACACACAAGGTTCTTTTGTTAAAAACTTTGTAAGCCTTGCTGTGAGAAGAATAACCAATAAATATTGACTCATCACTCCTAGGATCGAACTTTCCCAAGGCATCCTTTCCATTATTATGCACAAAACATTTACAACCAAAAGTTCTCAAGTGCATAATATTAGGTTTTCTGCCTTTGAAGAGTTCATAAGGAGTTTTGTTCAACATGGGTCTGATCATACATCTATTCATAATATAGCACGATGTTTTCAAAGCTTCTGTCCAAAAGTTCCTAGGAAGACCACTAGCAACAAGCATTGTTCTAATCATATCTTCTGGGGTACGATTTTTACGCTCAACCACCCCATTCTGTTGGGGTGTTCTTGGAGCCGAGAAGTTGTGATCAACACCATGCATATTACAAAAATTTGTAAAATTTACATTTTCAAATTCAGTACCATGATCAGACCTCAAGCTAACCAATGAGTGTCCTACTCTCTTTTCAACCCTTTTTAGAAAAGCAATAAAGTTTTCAAACGTTTCATCCTTGGAAGCCAAGAACAGGGTCCAAGTAAATCGAGAGTAATCATCCACTATTACAAGCACATACCTTTTCCCTCCTCTACTAGCTATCCTCATGGGACCACATAAATCAATATGCAATAACTCAAGAGGTCGGGTAGTGCTTACACACTTTTTAGATTTTAAGGAAGATCTGACTTGTTTTCCTTTTGCAGAAGCTTCACATACCTTGTCATCATTATACTTGATGGAAGGTAGTCCAACAACCAAGTCCTTGGAAACAAGTTTATTTAGCAAGGACAGGCTTGCATGACCTAGTCTCTTGTGCCATAGCATTATATCATCATTTAAAGCATTTAAACAAGTCAGACTCTTTTGGGGAAGAGTGGAAATACAAACTTTATAGACATTTTGACATCGCTTCCCCCTTAATACAACATCTCCTGTGTTGTCATTCACAACCAAGCAACGTGTTTTTGAAAACAATACTATGTTGTTCTTGTCACACAGTTGGGACACACTTAGGAAATTGTGTTTTAACCCATCAACTAAGTGCACATTATCAATTGAGTGGGAGAGAGTTTTACCAATATTACCTATACCGACAATTGTCCCAGACTTGCCGTTTCCAAATGCTACACTCCCACCATTTAGAGCTGTAAGTGAGAGAAAGTTTGATTCTTTTCCAGTCATATGCCGCGAACACCCACTATCAACATACCACAGCTGCCTGTTTTCAAGGTTATCTTCTGAACTATTTTCCAGGGTGTTTCTTACCCTGTTTGTTGGGTTGGTTGTGGGGTTGTTCTCTCTCACTTCAGCCTGCAAAACAAATCAAGGGTTAGTTTTGGGAACCCAGATCCACTTGGGTCCCATTCTTTTAGACAAATAAATCTCATCTTTTCTAATCCAGATTTGTTTCACATGCTTTTCATTCTTTTCATTGGCATGTTTTCTATAATGACCCGTTTTCCCACAATGAAAGCAAACAATATTTTCAGGTAATCCAACATACTTCCTATGTATGGGATATACGGTCCGTTTAGGCTTATAACCAAGTCCCTTTTTGTTTCGGTTGTGGTGAGTGTTTAACCAATCAAGGGCTTGTGAGGACTTGTTCCAACGCTTGGTCGTGGCAAGTTCGGTTTTCAGTTTTTCTATATTAGCATGCAAGCTCTTGTTCTCTTTGAGCAAGTCTTCAACCATTCCTTCCACCTCAAAGAGTTTTTCTTCCACTCGAGTATAATCTCCTTCTTTTATAAAGAGATTTTCTTTGAGCATGTTAATATTTTCATGTAAACCAAATTTTTCATTTTTAAGAATTTCATTTTCAAGCTCTAGGTCACGAACTTCTCTTTTTAGATCAGCACAGGTGTCTATCACATTATATAGAAGTTCTTCTAAAGTAGCTTTGTTAAGACCATGTACCTTGTTCTTGAGATCTGAGAGGCTGATTGTTGATTCATCACTTGAATCTGAATCACTTTGTGCCATCAGTGCTACACTTTCTTCTTCAGCTTCAGATTCTCCTTCATCCTCAGAGGAATCTCCCCAAGCAGCCAGCATAGCTCTCGAGAAACGCTTGCCCAGATTATTTTTGATTAAGTGATCTGGTTTGCCGCACATGAAACACCCTGTGAGCTGTTCTTTGGGGGTGTTTCTGGACTTACTGAAGTCTTTTTTTTTGTTGCTTTCCTTGACCTTTTTGAAGAATTTCTTGAATTTTCTGGTCATTAGGGCCATGTCTTCATTTTCAAGGTCAGAGTCAGTGTCCTCATGTGCTTTCAAGGCAAGCCCACGATCCTTCTTCTGGTCCTCTTTTTGTTGTGAGTTCTTTCTGAGTTCATAGGTTTGAAGATTGCCAATCAACTCGTCGAGGGTGATTTTGTTCATGTCTTTACCCTCTTGGATGGCTGTTACTTTGGCCTCCCACATACGAGGTAAAATTCTGAGGATTTTCCTCACCAACTCTTCAGTGGTGAAAGACTTTCCCAGAGATTTTAATTCGTTTGTGATGTGGGTAAACCGTGTGTACATATCCATCACGGTTTCACGATCACCCATATCAAACAACTCGTATTGTCGCATAAGTAGCTCAATTCTAGATTGTTTAACTTGACTCGTACCTTCATGAGAAACTTGCAGGGCGTTCCAGATAGCTTGGGCTGATTCACACTCAGAGATGCGAGTGTATTCATCTGGACCTAGGCCGAAATATAATAGCTTCTTGGCCTTAGCATTCTTTTCCATTTTCTTATAATCTTCAGCATCAAACTCTTTGGGTTCCTTCGGAATCATCTTGCCATCTTCAAGCACCTTGGTGGGAACAAGGGGCCCGTTCTTGATGAGCATCCATAACTCATAATCTTCTGCCTGAATATAGTTCTCCATCCTATTCTTCCACCAACTATAATGTTGGCCGTTGAAATAGGGTGGACGAGTAATGGATTGCCCTTTAAGAATTCCTTGTGGTGTACTCATCTTCAGAATCTCTCAAGGTGTTAGCCTTTTGAAAGAGAACCCACTCTGATACCACTTGTTGAATTTATGAGTATACTTCCACAAGAGGGGGGGTGAATTGTGGTGTCCGATTTTCGCGTTATAAGTATCAAACACCCTGACAGAGGTTGTTATCAGATGACGAACACCCTGTTGACTTGTTTGCAGGGGGTGTTTTCAGATATTGCAAATACGAAAATCACCAAGATAAATGCGGAAATAAAGCACACATAATTTTTACGTGGAAAACACCTCTAGCCCAACTGAGGTGTGAAAAAC
>JACYFF010002017.1:20189486-20228165 GCA_017589665.1 Selenicereus undatus
CTGAAGATCCTATTATGCCAATGGTTTGAAAACTCAAATTAACACAGCTTGTCACGGTTTTTCTTTGCGAATTGAAGCTCAAGAAATCTTTTCTTACTTTTGAGTAAAAACCGGGTTTTCAGAATTTTCCCTTTTTTTTTACCACACTGTGTTTTCTCAATATCTGTTGTGTCTACGAAATGGGAGAGAAGAGCTAAACTTTTAACCAAGAAGATCAACGGTAAAAAAATCAAGGAGGTTACTGAGAATCTGCCAAGTATGGCATCAAAGGAGATTTCCAAGCAAAGGATTTTCCAAACGGTTAGTGGATAAGAAATTTCCAAAATAAAAGGGATTTGTTTCTAAAAGATAAAAACTTATCCTCTCGTTTGAAATAGCCGTGGAGAATTTCAAATAAGGAACCAGAAGTCTCAACTTTGAAATTTGAATAAATCACTTCCTAAAATATAGGTGATAAAGATCTTTTGGTTTTTGGAAAATATTTATCAAAACAATTTTGGCAAATCTCCCATAATAATTCGTATCTCAAAAATATCCTATCCTGGGATTTGAAGAAAGGATTTTAGAGCTTTTGGCCAGCCGAAATAAATTTTTCCAAAATAATCGGGCATAGCCGTTTCAGTTCAGAAACACCCTAGGCACCCTGTTTGCAGGGTTGTTCGCAACTGGTGTTCTGAAGCGCTTAGCGCAACTGCCGATTCAAGAGGTGTTTAAAATGATGTTTTCAATATTGGCATATTAACAAGAGTCTAAATAAATAAAACCTATATACCCAAGACTTCTTGTTTTGAACCAGTCATCTTGTCCAAGATTTGTAGAGCTGCTGTGAACACCAAGGCCACCTTGTTTGCTGGGGTTGTTCTTTGCATTGCTAGAGTTTCGGAACCACATGCTTTACATCGAGTTGATCTTGCTAGAGTCCAGGAACAACATGCTTTTACAATCGAGTTGTTCTTAATATAGAACCACCAAGTAGAACCTGTTTTAGAGACTTGTTCTCACATGTAGCAAACCAGTTAATACACAAAAGAAAACACCAGTTAGGCCTGTTTGGAGATCGTGTTAGGAGCAACATTACTTGGACAGATTTTTTACACTTAGATTTGTTATCATCAAAACTTAATCAAAATAACTCAACAAAGTCCCTTTTGATCTTAGAGACTCTTTTCTTTTCTTTCCCCTTGCTGATTGGAAAAGTGTTTGTAGGGGAATCTTTGGACATGCTTTGAACCACTTCTTCAAATGCTCTTAATTCAGAATTAGGAGCTTCTAGTATTGGTTCTCCACATGTAGTAGATATTTCCTTAGGAATCAAATGACAGAAGTTTTGTGTGAGTGTTTGGGCTAAGGGGTGAATGGGTAAAGGACTTGTTGGTTAATCTTTCACCCCCTTTTGATTGCTTGGAACTCTTCTCAATACCAAGAGTTCTCCTTCTCTAGCCTCTTCCACGACCTCCTCCTATGTTTCCTCAAGTTCATGATAACTTTCATCTTCATTTTTTTTTCATTCTCTTCCTCCATGGCTGTTTTCCATTCAGCCTAGGTGATGAATTCCTTGTTGTTGTAGTCCGAGGATGACTGAGGAAAGCCTTGACACTTAGATTACCTTTGAATGCTTATAGGGGCAAGGCTCGGGCAGTTTGGAGGGAACAGGGTTTTTCCGAACATCAACTCTTATTGCCTCATGAGTGCATCAAATCTCTTAATCAAACTCAGACTAGTGCTCATGACATTAGTAGCTACGTGGCTTTAAACAAGTGAAATGGCATGGAATAAAGGTGGCACGATCGTGCTATGAAGCACGGGTGGTCGTGCTACTTGTTTACCTGGCACGACTGAAAACAGCAGGTTGTGAGGTTTGTGTTTGGGTGGCTTTAGGGCATGTGGGGGTTGGTTTCAGGCCAAGATGAAAGCTGCTCTGATACCAAAGTTGATGTATGTCCCAAGGGTCCAAGCTAAAACTCAATTTAAGGAGTGAAATCTTAAAACCAAGAGAGAATACAATGAAGGCAAAATCAAGAAAAGTGGTACGTAATAGGCTGGTTATGAGGTACCAAACACGTGAGGTGGGATGGGATTTTGAATCAAGGGATCCTAAATGAGAAAAGGAAAAGGAACTTGAAGTATCTTCAAAGGATTAGACGAATGCTTAAGCTAGAAATTAGAATATACATGGCTTGCGAACTGAAAGCTAGCAAAGTAAATATGAAACCCATGTGGATTATCAAGTTAGAAGGATAGAACAAAACCCTTGTTTGGATACAGAAACACCGCCAAAACAAATTTTAGGGCCCCTAAACTTGATTAAGATATAGAAACACCACTTGAACAAGTTTAAGACCACACTTGAACACCACCTTAACCAGCCTAGTTAAGGGTAAGGAAGCTTAGAGCATTTGATTGCACGAATGCACGAAAGCAAAATGCTCTCAACTTGGTTTGATTCAAATTCTGGTTCTTTTCATAAAGTGGCCATGTGTTTGCTCTTTAATAAACGCCTAGCATCCAAGCAAGCAAGCAAACAAGCACCTAGACCTTACCCTCCTAGGGAGGAAAGGTACTAACTAAGCTAATCTACACGGTCTACGCTAACCGCGTACAAAGTTAGATTACACCTAATCTAATTACATTGAAAACATTAAATAAAACTAATACATGATGTTTGTAACTTAATTAGACTCCACTTATGCTTAACCATGCAGAATACAAGGCTTGAGAGAACATGGTTCATCCGAAAAGTACAATCCCCTTTACGGCTAACGAATCACCTTCTAGAGACAAGTTCTTTTGCAGCTAGCTTCCCATTGGTTGTTCTTCTACCCTTCTTTCTTCTTGGTTTGCTGGTTGGATACTCAATGATCATGTACAATTGCTTCCTAGAAACATGCTCATGCAGCTAGACAAGGACTGGATGTGAGTAAGGCATGCAACCTCCCATTGCACCAATCCGCTATCAACCGGCAGTAGCTGGCAATTTTAAGCCTGTGATTGGAGGCCACGTTTCTCATGTAAAACGTGGACATAAGCTGGCTTGCCATATATGATTGGAAAGCTCTGGAACTCTTCTAACTCATCCATATGGAATTACTGAATTTAAACATCATTTTCCTGGTGAAAACATCAAAATGGTCGGGCTAGTTTGAATCGGGTTTCAGCCTGTATGGTTTGGAAGATTATCCTGGTTCTTGATCTGCCACTTGAATTAACTTGCTTTTATCACTTTGACCAGGTAGCTAACATCTTGAGCACCGAAAATATGTAAAAATACAAGACTTAAACCAAAATATAGCTTAACAAAAAAGATGAACAAAACCAGGTACATTCTGGTCCTGCAGGGCAGTTTGGACACCTTGGGTTTATTTGCTAATTTAAGAGGGTAAATGAAGTCCATATGGTATGAAAATTGATTTCCTGGAAAGGTCACTTCTTCAACTTCAATCCCAATGTAAAATATTGGACGTAAACATTAAAGAGGTTTATGTAATTAACTTCTCAAAATTCAGGTTTGCTACTGGAAGCAAACCATGAATTGCTGTTTTAGGTCTTAAACAAAATAAGAATGATTTATTCATCCTTTAGGTAGCAAAATGAAATGACCTAGCTTGATTTGCTTCTTTAAATCAAGGGGCATGGAAGGATCACCATCATCCTCGCCTTGTTAAAAAAGATTTGTGCACAAATTAGATTAGGTAATTACCTCCTCTTCTTGCTTCAATTCTGGCTGAAATAAAATCAGCCATGCAAACAAGTCCCTTTTGATCTCAGAGACTCTATTCTTTTCTTTCCCCTCGCTTATTGGAAGTGTGTTTGTAGGGGACACTTTGCACATGCTTTGAACCACTTCTTCAAATGCTCTTAATTCAGAATTAGGAGTTGATGTATGCTGAAGTGCGAGATTGAATGAATCAACAACTAGCAACTCAACATGCAAGATATGGACTGGTATGAAGGAATTACTTCCATTGACCAGAACTTCTATTATTCACCACCAATCCCCTTAAAGCAGTAGCCCCAGAAGGACGGGATAAAGAACCTCTGTCAGACACCACCTAAAACAGGCTAAAGTTAGAGAGATTTGAGAGAGTTTTGCTTAATAACGAGCAAAGAGGTATTTCATTCAGCATAATCTGTCTATTACAGTGAAGAGCAAGCCTTATATACTCGGTCGTAATCTAAAGATCGTTGGTTACAACTGATTGCAGCTAAAATAGAAAATAAAAACTAAAAAACAGTAGCTTAATTCAGCAGCTGGTTGGATGTTTGACACCTAAACCCCTTGCTTATCTCTATTACTTAGGTGTCAATCCTTAAGAGCTTCCAAGTACCTGCTAATGATGGTCTTGGGGTTTGAGTTACTGTTGATTACATCGAGCTTAGCCAAGCCTGCCAGCAGGTACAAGTGTGTTAAAATCCAGTGGGCAAAGGGAATTTCAGGCATTCATATGTTGGTTAATAGCTGAGGCTGAGGGAGCTGAATTATCCACTTTAGGACCCTGTTAGAAAATTATTTAGGGACGTTCCCAAGCTCTTAGATTGACCAGAATGCACTGCTAAGTAAGAGCACTAAAATCCTCTCAGAAACTGCTGCTACTGCTGACCTGCTGCTACTAACAGGAAAATTCCATGGCAAAATCCAAGTAACCTTCATCATTTAGGAGCTGAATGTAAGCTAAAAAATGAGTTAGGGTACTGATGCAAAAGTAAGAAATCTAGTAGGCATAGCTGGGTTACTGGAAGCAAGCTGAAATAACCCCAAACATGCTGAATACAGGATGGGTTTATTGACTGGACTGAAAATCTATGCTTGCTGTATGAGCCTCAAAAGACTTGGTTTGGCTAACAGTTTTGCTAGGGTGTCCAGCAAAGTAAGGTTCTTCCCACGGTGGCTTCCAAACTGAACTGCATTCCCTCACAGAATAGGCTTTGTTGGTGACTGAAATGCAAGTCTTTGGTTGTTTCTAGTTGAGGGTCTTGAATTGGCTCCTGACCTGCATCATCCTCGCCTCCTTTGAGAGGATTTACCCCTAAATCGGCAAGGTCTATCTCGTCCTCTATGTAAGGACTCATATAACCCACATTGAAAGTGGCTGAAACGGCCATGTCCTCTTGGAGTTCCAACTTGTAGGCATTGGTTCCTACCCTTGCCATAACATTCAAAGGTCCATGTCCTCTAACCATCAACTTCCTTTTCCTTCTGGTGGGGAACCTCTTCTTTCTGAGGTGCAATCAGATAACGTCTCCAAGTTGGAACTCCATACCTTTCCTATGTTGGTTGGCCTTAGCTTTGCAGGATTTATAGACCTTCTCAACATATGCCCTAATCTATTCATGGAGTTTCTTTATTTCTTTGATCCTCTTTTCAGCCTCAAAACTGACCTTACAGTCAATATGGAAAGAAATAACGTCAATCGGGGTCAGGGGGTTAATTCCATACAGTGCCTTAAAGATTGAACAACAAGTAGCCCCCACAAGTGTTCTATTGTAGGTAAACTCATCATAAGGCAGTTTGACATCCCATTCCTTCAAGTTCTTTTCGACCATAGTCCTCAGGAGGGTGGACAAGGTTCTATTGGTGACCTCAGTTTGGCCATCTATTGAAGGATGACAGGTTGTACTGTATAGCAGCTCGGTACCCAACAGATGCCATAAGCTTCTCAAAAAATGAGACAAAAACAAAGTGTCCCTGCCACTTATAATGGTTTTGGGGACTCCATGCAGTCTGATGATTTCCTTCCGATGCAAATCAGCAACATAGGAAGCATCACCAGCCTTGTGACAGGCCACAAAATGGGCCATCTTTGTGAACCTGTCTACCCCTACCATGACTAAATCCTTTCCCCTCTGTGTCCTAGGTAGAGTAACAACAATCTCCATACTCACATCCTCTAAGGGTCTTAAGGGGATAGGAAGCGGTGCGTGAAGACCCTAATGGAACTAACTGTTGGCTTTGTGGCAAATGGAGCATGTGGATACTACACTATGCACATCTTCTCCCATTTAGTGCCAATGAAAGTGCTCTCTTAGAATGTCCAAGGTCTTGTTCGTCCCAAAGTGCCCAGCAAGTGATGCCCCATGGGCCTCTCTAACTAGTAGCTCTCTTAATGGACATGCAGGAATACATAGCTTGTTTCCCTTGAATAGAAACCCATCCTGCATTACATAAGGCCCCTGAGTTGGAGTGTTGCTGACCAACTCTTGGAAAGCTGAGTCTTCAAGGTAATAAGCCTGATTGGACTGTAACACCAGCACCTTTGCTTGGTGGAAAAACTGAGAGCTTGCAGGAACTCTACCCATTTTGCGTGCCTGACATTGAGCTTAGGTTGACCACTAAGATACCTCAATGCATGATGATCTGAATGTAAGACAAAAGCCTTAGGCTTTAGGGAGTGACTCCAGTGACTCAAAGGTCTCACTATGGCATAGAATTCTTTGTCATAGGTTGAGTAGTTGAGTTTTGGACCACTGAGCTTCTCAATGAAGTAGACCAGAGGGTTCTTAAGCTATGTAAGGACAACTCCAATGCTCAGCCCACTTGCATCACACTCGACTATAAGCAGTTCTTCAAAATTAGGCAAGGCTAGCACTGGTGCTTCACACAGCCTTCGCGTGATGATTTCAAAGGCCTTCTATGCTGGTGGTGGCCAGGAAAAATTGCCCTTGTTCATGCATTCAGTAAGGGCAGCCATGACTGTACTGAAGCTTTTGGTAAACCTCTTGTAGAAGGAAGGCAATCCATGGAAGCTTCTGAATGCAGTAACTGAGTTAGGCACTGCCTAGGATTTAATGGTCTCAGTCTTGGCTTCGTCCACCTAAATCCCATCAAAGGTGTTTGAGCTAAAAATGTGATATTTTTAAGGTACTTTTTCATTGGTTTTATGCTCGTTTTAATAATATTTTTAAGGTTTTTAATTTATTTTATTTTATTTTGCAAATTTTGAATAAATGCGGAAAAAGGGTTTCAATGGCGGAAAAAGTGAGAAAAATAGAAGAATTGTCGGAGGATGAAAAACCGGCCAAGAAGAAAAGGAAAAAAAAAACCCCAAACCGGTCCAGCCTGAATCGGTTCAGTTTAAAGACCCCCTCCCCTTCCTCTTCGCGTCCGTCTTCTTCTCCATTTCCTCCTCGCGCCCTGCTTCCCCATTCCCTTAACCCACAACCCTCGACCCAGAGAGCTTTCGAACCCCCATGCCCATCTCGCTCTCTCTCTCTCTCTCTCTCTCTCTGCCTCGTCACATCCCTCTCACTCTAACCACACCACCCTGCCCACAGATTTCCCAAAACACAGATACCCAAAACCACCCCAACCCACGGTTTTCCCAACCCATCCACCACCAGGCCACGTACTACCCTTCGATGGCCTCATCTTAGCCGTCCGGCACACAACCACTATCATCTTCACCATCACCACCCGTCAACCACGCTCCAAACGCCAGCAAGGCACTTCGCTGACCCTCCATCCACCGTCCACCGTCCACGCATCACCACAACTCGACGGTCCAGATTGATGCAGATCGGGTATAAATGGAGTGGCGATATCCATTGAGCAGAGCAGATTAGGAGGTTTGATTTCGTGTTCTAAAGTTAAATTTCCAGTTTTTTTCGCAGTTAAATTTCCAATTTTCGCAGTTAGGGTTTATGTTAGTGAGTTGCAATTTGATGTAATTCGGTCTTAATTTTCGTGATTCTCAAGGGTAATTCGAACCCCTCAGCCATTTTTATGAGAATTTTGTTCAAATTGCTGAGGAATTTTAGCGTTCGTTTATTTCCTCCTTTTCCCCTGTTTTCGGTTCTGTTCGTGCGTGTGCTTGAACGACTGACAATGGCGATTCATCCATTGCTGGGTTGGGCCGAACTGCAAAGTAATGAGGCCTAGACTAGTTGTTAGTGCACCCCCCTCCCTTTCCCCTATTCTGTCTCTGCCTCGGACGTTCTGTGCTGATGATGCTTTACTGTTCTGACTGTGCCCTCTTCCTGGTGTTTTGATGGCTGCAAGTGAGGAGCCATATTTTGATATGCAAGCTTCTGGGTAATCTCGTTCCCATTGCTGCCTGCTGCTGCTTTTTGTCTGTTTTGAGTTTTCCATTAGCTTGCAGGTTTAGTTTTAGAGTTTGTTTCGTTTTCTTTTCGATTCCAGATTCTCATGTTAGCATTTAGATTCGATGTTTTGAGTTAGGATTTTAAGTTTTTTTCGTGCTGTGCTTTGATTCTGTATACCCCTTCTCTGTTGCTCAATTGTTTTGCTGGGAAAATTCGATGTTGTTTGGTTGCTTGACTGATGGTGGATTATTATTACAAATGGTGGATTGTTTGGTTGCTCAATTAGTTTAGGTTCCATTTAGTTTAGTTTATTCACTTTTAATGACCATAATCAAACGTTTTCCCTGTGGACCGACCCTCTAAGTATTACAATGATATTGTATGCTTGAGGTTTAAATTCAGTTTAGTTCATATTTCCTAAAAAACCCTCAACAAAAGGACACCACATAACCTAGGAAAATAAGCTTTGTTACCAAAAACTCACACTTTTCTAATTTTCCATAAAACTATTGACTTCTAAGGGTGGTGAAGACCTGTTGTAGGTGCTGAATGTGATCAGTTTCAGTTTTGCTGTAGACAACTGTGTCGTCAGAGTACACAACCACAAACAGACCTAGGTAGGGCCTAAGCACTTCATTCATCAATCTCATGAAGGTGCTAGGTGCATTAGACAGTCCAAATGGCATTACATGTCATTCATAAAGCCCTTGCTTTATCTTGAAAGCAGTTTTCCATTCTTCTCCGTCTCTCATTCTGATATGATGATAGCCACTTCTTAAGTCTATCTTGGAGACGATCTTGGAACCATGCAGTTCATACAACATATCATCAAGCCTAGGGATAGGGTACCTTTACTTGATTGTGATGTTGTTGATGGCCCTGCTATCTATGCACATCCTCCAAGTACCATCTTTCTTTGGCACTAGCAATGTTGGGAATGAACATAGGATCATGTTTTCCCTCACATAACACCTATCAATCAGTTCTTTAACTTGCCTTTGTAGCTCCTTGGTTTCAGTAGGATTGCATATGTAGGTAGGCTTGTTAGGCAATGGGGCTCCAGGGAGTAGGTCAATTTGCTGTTCTATACCCCTTTTAGGAGGGAGAGCAGGTGGTAGGTCCAGGGGAAAAACATCCTAGAATTGCTTTATCAAAGGCTGGACAAAAGGATGAAAGGTTGTTGTAGCTTAATCAGGAACAGATTCCAGCATCAATACAACAAAAATAGGCTTGCCTTCGGTGATAGCCCTTTCCACTCTCTTCCCCCATTGACAAGTAAGGCACTCTCCTTATGTGTAACCCTCCCAATTTTAGGATCTCGTGTTTGGTTGGGGGGTAAAGGGGTTAGTGTCTTCTTTCTGCCTCTAAATTTGAAGGAATAAGTTTTGGATTGGTAATAACGAATGACATCTCTATCAAACTGCCAGGGTTTGCCTAGGAGCAAATGACAAGCATCCATTGGCAAGACATCACATAGAACCTCATCCTGATATTCCCTTATTAAGAAAGGAACCAATGTTTGCTTAGAAATAGTTACCTCATTTCCCTTTTTGACCCATTGCAAGGTATAGGGTCTAGGGTGGCTGATGGTGGCCAGGTTTAGCTTGCTGACCATCTCAGTGGAAGCCACATTAGTGCAGCTACCCCCATCCACAATCCGGTTGCAGGTATTGTTGGCTACCTTGCATTCGGAGTGGAATATCTGCTCTCTTTGGTTAACAGCAAGTGTGGTTTCAGTAGCATGAAGGACCCTTCTGATCATGAGCATCTCACCTTCTTCAGGTGGCAGGTAAGAGGTTTCACCTTCTTCAGCTGAATCTTTCTCTTCATCCTCTTCTACCTCCATATGACCAAGCTCTTCTATGTCTCTGTTTGTGAGTACCCTTCTGTTGGGGCAATCTGCCTGAAAATAGCCATAGCCATGTCACTTGAAGCACTTCTTCTGGCTTTTAGGAAGCTCTCTAGCAACTTCCTTTCCCTTTCCCTTCTCATCTTTAGGGGTAGGGTCTGGCTTGTAACAATTGAAAGGTATTACTGGTACAATAGGTTTAGGAGGGGCATTACAGTAGGGTCTTCTAGATTTCAGCTGTTTTTCTACTGTAATATCTAGCTTGCAGGCATCTTCAAATGTCCAGAAAGGCTGCAGCTCAACCCTCTCCAACATAGCAGGGTTCAAACCTTTGAGAAGCTTAGTAATGGTCTGTTAATGTTCTTCCCTCATGGCACATCTGATCTGCAATTGCTCAAACTCCTTGATATATTCTTCAACCTTCATACTCCGTTGGTGCAAGCAAGTGACTTTCAGATACAGTTCTTGCTTGTAGGTGGCTGGCAGGAACTTTTATCCATGTGCTTTTTCAAGTTCACCCATGTTTTGACCTTAGGCTTACCATCCAATGCCCTGGTTCTCTTCAGATTCACATACCACAGTGAAGCATACTGTTTTAGTTTTAAAACAACAAGCTTGAAAGCCTTTTCCCAAGAGTATCCCTTGATTTCTATGATTCTTTCCAAAGCCTGAACCCATTCCAAGTAATCCTCGAGCTTTAGACTTCCATCAAATTCAGGTGCCTCTATCCTAAGGTCCGTGAGGTCATCCCAGTGCAGTCTCCTTTTCCTTGGCCAAGCATCTCCCATAGAAGACTCACCGCCATATTGAGAATTAGGAGGGGAATAAGAACCTCCAGGAGGGTCCTGAGGGGGTCCTTTTTCTCTTCCTCTAGGCTCATTCATAAGTTGCTGATTCTGAGTTGTGAGGGTTTTGATGTTCTCTTGCATTTCCAGAATAGCCCTATCTCTCCTAAGCTCATGAGCCTGTTCCAGAGAGAGGCCTCTAGGAACTCTCACGGGTTGTTGTGGTGAAGAAGAAGTGTGCTCCCCTTCTGCGATGGTGTTGGGTGACAAATTCAGAATGATGTGGCTATTTGAGGAGCTTGGTTCTTTATGGCTGGGATTGTGTTTGGGTCTGATAGGGTTTTATTATGTTTAGACAACCAGTGAACAAGCTAGGGAAAGAAAACAACAGAAGATAACAGAAGCAACTCACCAAGAATCAAGTTGGGCTCTGATACTAGCTGATGTATGCTGAAGTGCAAGCTTGAATGAATCAACAACTAGCAACTCAACATGGAAGATATGGACTTGTATAAAGGAATAACTTCCACCAACCAGAACTACTATGATTCATCACCAATCCCCTTAAAGCAGTAGCACCAGATGCAAAGGATAAAGAACCACTCTCAGACACCACCTAAAACAGGCTAAAGTTAGAGAGATTTGGGAGAGTTTTGTTTAATAACCACCAAAGAGGTCTTTCATTGAACATAATCTATCTATTACAGAGAAGAACAAGCGTTATATACTAGGCCATAATCTAAAGATCAATGGTTACAAGTAATTACAGCTAAACACAGAAAATAAAAACTGAAAAACAGTAGCTTAATTCAACAGCTGGTTGGAAGTTTAACACCTAAACCCCTTGCTTATCTCCATTACTGAGGTGTCAACCCTTAAGAGCTTCCAAGTACCTGCTAATGATGGTCTTTGGGTGTGATTTGTTGCTGATTACATCGAGCTTAGCCAAGCCTGCCAGCAGGTACGGGCATACTGAAATCCAGTGGGTAAAGGGAATTTTAGGCATTCCTATGTTGGTTAATAGCTGAGGCTAAGGGAGCTGAATCTGTAACTTTAGGACCTTATTGGATAATTATTTAGACACGTTCCCAAGCTCTTAGATTGAGCAGAATGGACTGCTAAGTTAGAGGACTAAAATCCTCTCAGAAACTGCTGCTACTGCTGACCTGTTGCTAGAAGGAAAATTCCATGGCAAAATATAGGCAACCTTCATCATTTAGGAGCTGAATATAAGCTAACAAATAAGTTAGGGTACTAATGCAAAAGGAAGAAATCCTGTAGGAATGGCTGGGTTACTGGAAGCAAGCTCAAATAACCCTGAACATGCTGATTGTAGGATGGGTTTGTTGACTGAACTGAAAATCTAAGGCTACTGTATGAGCCTCAAAAGACTTGGTTTGGATAGCAGTTTTGCTAGGGTGTCTAGCAATGTAAGTTTCTACCTATGGTGGCTTTCAAACTGAACTGCATTGCCTTACAGAATAGGCTTTGTTGGTGACTGAAATGCAAGTCTTTGACTGTTTCTGGTTAAGGGTCTTGAATTGGCTCCTGACCTGCATCAGGAGCTTCTAGCAATGGCTCTCCATATCTCGTACATATTAATGTAGGAATCAAATGGCAGGAGTTTTGCAAGTTTTGCTTGAGTGTTTGGGCTACGGGTCAATGGGTAAAGGACTTGGTAGTTCATCTTTCACTCCCTTTTGATTGCTTGGAACTCTTCTCAATACCAAGAGTTCTTCTCCTCTAGCCTCTTCCACGACCTCCTCTTGAGTTTCCTCAAGTTCATGATCACATTCATCTTCATTTTGTTTTTCATTCTCTCCCTCCATGGCTGTTTTCCATTAAGCCAAGGCAATGAATTCCTTGTTGGGGCAGTCCGAGGATGTCTGATCAAAGCCTTGACACTTAGAACACCTTTTAATGCTCATGGGGGCAAGGTTAGGGCGGTTCGGAGGGACTAGGCTTTTCCCGAACATCAACTCCTGTTGCCTCTTGAGTGCATCAAATCTCTCATTCAAACTCACACTATTACTCATGATATTAGCAGCTAGGTGGCTTTAAACAAGTGAAATGGCACAACATAAAGGTGGCACGGTCGTGCTATGAAGCACGGGGTGGCCATGCTACTTTTCTGCCTGGCACGGCTAAAAAGAAAAAATAGTTGTGAGGTTTGGATTTGGGAATGTGTTTAGGTGGCTTTGGGGCGTGTGGGGGTTAGATTGAGGCCAACATGAAACCTGCTATGATACCAAAGTTTATGTATGTCCCAAGGGTCCAAGCCAAAACTCAATTTAAGGAGTCAAACCTTAAAACCAAGAGAGAATACAATCAAGGAAAACTTAAGGAAAGTGGTACATAATAGGCTGGTTGTGAGGCAGCAAACACGTGAGGTGGGATGGGATTTAGAATTAACGGATTGTAAATGAGAAAAGGGAAAAGAACTTGAAGTATCTTCAAAGGATTAAATGAATACTTAAGCTAGAAATCAGCAAATACATGGCTTGCAAACTGAAAGCTAGCAAAGCAAACTTGAAAGCAATGAGGATTATCAAGGTAGAAGGATAGAACTAAACCCTTTTTTAGATACAAAAACACCACCAAACTAAAGTTTAGCACCCCTAAACTTGATTAAGATACAGAAACACCACTTAAACAAGTTTAGGAGTACACTTGAACACCGCCTAAATAGGCCTAGTTAAGGATAAGCAAGTTTAGTATTTGATTGCACGAATGCACGAAAGCAAAATGTTCTCAACTTGCTTTGATTCAAATTCTTGTTTTTATCATAGAGTGGTCATGTGTTTGCTCCATAATACAAGCCTAGCATCCAAGTAAGCAAGCAAACAAGCGCCTAGACCTTACCCTCCTAGGGAGGGAAGGTATTAACTAAGCTAACCTACACGGTTTAGGCTAACTGTGTACAAAGTTAGATTACACCTAATCTAATTACATTCAAAACATTAAATCAAACTAATACATGATGTTTATAACTTAATTAGACTCTGTTCAAGCTTAACCATGCAGAATACAAGGCTTGAGAGCACATGGTTCAGCGAAAAAGTACAATCTCCTTTATGGCTAACCAATCACCTTCAACAGACAAGTTCTTTTGCAGCTGGCTTCCCATTGGTTGTTCTTCTCTCCTTCTTCCTTATTGGTTTGCTGGTTGGTTACTCAATGATCATGTCCAATTGCTTCCTAGAAGCATGCTCATGCAGCTAGACAAGGATTAGACATAAGTAAGGCATGCAACCTCCCGTTGCACCAATCGCCTATCGACCGAGTTATAGCTGGCAGTTTTCAGTCTGTGATTGGAGGCCACGTTTCTCATGTAAAACGTGGACATAACTGGGCCTGCCACGTATCATTGGAATGCTTTAGAAATCTTCTAACCCCTCCAAGTCGAATTACTAAATTTTGAGATCATTTGCCTGGTGAAAAGAAAAAAATGGACGGACTGGTTTGAACTGAGTTTTAGCCTGCATGGTTTGGAAGATTGACCTGGTTCTTCATCTTCTGCTTGACTTAACTTGATTTTATCACTTGGACCAGGTAGCTGACATCTTAAGGACCCAAAATATGTAAAAATACAAGACTTAAACCAAAATATAGCTTAACAAAGAAGATGAACAAAGTCAGGCACATTCTGATCCTACTGGGCAGTTTGGACACCTTGGGTTTATTTGCTAATTTGACAGGGTAAATGAAGTCCAAATGGGATAAAAATTGATTTTCTAGAAAGTTGTCTTCTTCAACTTCAATCCCAATGTAAAATATTGGACTTAAACCTTAAAGAGTTTTAAGTAATTAGCCTCTCAAAAACCGGGTTTGCTGCTGGAAGCAAACCACGACCTGCTGTTTTAGGTCTTAAATAAAATCAGCATGGTTTATTAATCCTTATGGTAGCAAAATGAAATTACCTAGTTTGATTTTCTTCTTAAATCAACGACCATGGAGGGATCTCCATCATCCTCCCCTTGTTAAAAAAGATTTGTCCACAAATCCAATTAGGAAATTACCTCCTCTTCTTGCTTCAATTCTGGCTAAAATAAAATCAGCCATGCAAACAAGTCCCTTTTGATCTTAGAGACTCTTTTCTTTTCTTTCCCCTTGCTTATTGGAAGAGTGGTTGTAGTTAACCCTTTGGACATGCTTGGACCACTTCTACAAATGCTCTCGATTCAGAATTATGAGCTTCTAGTAATAGTTCTCCACGTCTGGTAGATATTTCCTTAGGAATCAAATGACAGAAGTTTTGTGTGAGTGTTTGGGCCAGGGGTTGAATGGGTAAAGGACTTGCTGGTTCATCTTTCACTCCCTTTTGATTTCTTAGAGCACTTCTCAATACCAAGAGTTCTTCCTCTCTAGCCTCTTCCACGACCTCCTCTTGAGTGTCCTCAAGTTCATGATCACTTTCATCTTCATTTTTTTTTCATTCGCTTCCTCCACGGCTGTTTTCGATTCAGCCAAGGCGATCAATTCCTTGTTGGGGTAGTTTGAGGATGTGCGACCAAAGCCTTGACACTTACAACACCTTTTAATGCTCATAGGGGCAAGGTTAGGGCGGTTTGGAGGGACTATGCTCTTCCCGAACATCAACTCATGTTGCCTCAAGAGTGTAACAAATCTCGCATTCAAACTCATAATGGTACTCATGATATTAGTAGCTAGGTGGCTTTAAACAAGTGAAATGGCACGGAATAAAGGTGGCACGGTCATGCTATGAAGGACGGGGTGGCCATGCTACTTTTCTACCTGGCACGGCTAAAAACATACGATTATGAGGTTTGTGTTTGGGAATGTGTTTGGGTGGCTTTGGAGTGTGTGCGAGTTAGTTTATGGCCAAGATGAAACTTGCTCTGATACCAAAGTTGATGTATGTCCCAAGGGTCCAACCCAAAACTCAATTTAAGGAGCGAAACCTTAAAAAAAAGAGAGAATCAAGGCAAACTCAAGGAAAGTTGTACGTAATAGGGTGGTTGTGAGGTAGTAAACACGTGAGGTGGGATGGAATTTAGAATCAAGGGATTCTGAATGAGAAAAGGAAAGGGAACTTGAAGTATCTTCAAAGGATTAAATGAATACTTAAGCTAAAACTCAGAATATACATGGCTTGCAAACTGAAAGCTAGCAAAGTAAACTTGAAACCAATGAGGATTATCAAGGTAAAAGGATAGAACTAAAGCCTTGTTTGGATACAGAAACAACACCAAACTAAAGGTTAGGGCCCCTAAACTTGATTAAGATACAAAAACACAACGTAAACAAGTTTAAGACTACACTTGAACACCACCTTAACCGGCCTAGTTAAGGATAAGCAAGTTTAGTGTTTGATTGCACGAATGCACCAAAGCAAAATCCTCTCAACTTGGTTTGATTCAAATTCTTCTTTCTTTCATCAAGTGGTCGTGTGTTTACCCTTTAATACAAGCCTAGCATCCAAGCAAGGAAGCAAGGAAGCCAGCAAGGACCTAGACCTTACCCTCCTATGGAGGAAAAGGTACGAACTAAGCAAAGCTACACGGTTTAGGCTAACCGTGCCCAAAGTTGGATTAAACCTAATCTAATTACATTCAAAACATTAAATAAAACTAATACATGATGTTTATAAGTTAATTAGACTCTACTTAAGCTTAACCATGCTGAATACGAGGCCTGAGAACACATGGTTCAACTAAAAAGTACAGTCCCCTTTACGGCTAGCCAATAACCTTCAAGAGACAAGTTCTTCTGCAGCTAGCTTCCAATTGGTTGTTCGTCTCCCCTTCTTCCTTGTTGATTTGCTGGTTGGTTACTCAATGGTCATGTCCACTTGCTTCCTAGAGGCGTGCTGATGCAACTAGACAAGGATTGGACGTGAGTAAGGCATGCAACCTCCCATTGCACCAATCGGCTATCAATCGGGCAGTAGCTGGTAGTTTTCAGTCTATGATTGGAGGCCACGTTTCTCATGTAAAACATGGACATAAGTTGGCCTGCCACATATCGTTGGAAAGCTCTGGAATTCTTCTAACCCCTCCAAGTAAAATTACTCAATTTTGAGATCATTTGCTTGGTGAAAAGATCAAAATGGACGGACTGGTCTGAACCAGGTTTCAACCTGGACGAGTTGGAAGATTAACCTGGTTCTTCGTCTTCCACTTGACTTAACTTGATTTTATCACTTAGACCAGGTAGATGACAACTTGAGGACCCAAAATATGCAAAAATACAATACTTAAACTAAAATATAGCCTAATAAAGAAGATGAACAAAGTCGGGCACATTATAATCCTGCTGGGCAGTTTGGACACCTTCGGTTTATTTAATAATTTGATAGGGTAAATGAATTCCAAATGGGATGAAACTTGATTTTCTAGAAAGCTACGTTCTTCAGCATCAATCCTAATGCAAATATTGGACTTAAATCTTAAAGAGGTTTAAGTAATTAACCTGTCAATATTCGGGTTTGCTGGCGAAAGCAATCCATGACCTGCTGTTTTAGGTGTTAAACAAAATAAGGATGATTTATTCATCCTTTTGGTAGAAAAACGAAATTACCTAGCTTGATTCGCTTCTTAAATCAAGGGGCATGGAGGGATCTCCATCATCCTCCCCTTGTTAAGAAAGATTTGTCCACAAATCAGATTAGGAAATTACCTCGTCTTCTTGATTCAATTCTGGCTAAAATAAAACCAGCCATGCAAACAAGTCCCTTTTGATCTTAGAGAGTCTTTTCTCTTCTTTCCCCTTGCATATTGGAAGAGTGGTTGTAGTTGAACCTTTAGACATGCTTGGACCACTTCTTCAAATGCTCTTGATTCAGAATTAGGAGCTTCTAGTAATGGTTCTCCACATCTAGTAGATATTTCCTTAGGAATCAAATGACAAAAATTTTGTGTGAGTGTTTGGGCTAGGGGGTGAATGGGCAAAGGACTTGCTGGTTCATCTTTCACTCCCTTTTGATTGCTTGGAACTCTTCTCAATGCCAAAAGTTCTTCTTCTATAGCCTCATCCACGATCTCCTCTTGAGTGTCCTCAAGTTCACGATCACCTTCATCTTCATTTTTTTTTTTCATTCTTTTCCTCCGTGGCTGTTTTCCATTTAGCCAAGGTGATGAATTCCTTGTTGGGATAGTCCGAGGATGTGTGACCAAAGCCTTGACACTTACAGCACCTTTTAACGCTCAAAGGGGCAAGCTTAGGGCGGTTTAGAGGGACTAGTCTCTTCCCGAACATCAACTCATGTTGCCTCATGAGTGCAACAAATCTCACATTAAAACTCATAATAGTACTCATGATATTAGTAGCTAGGTGGATTTAAACAAGTGAAATGGCACGGAATAAAGGTGGCACGGTCGTGCTATGAAGCACGGGGTGGCCATGCTACTTTTCTTCCTGGCACGACTGAAAATAACCGGTTATGAGGTTTGTGTTTGGGAATGTGTTTGGGTGGCTTTGGGGCGTGTGCGGGTTGGTTTGAGGGCAAGATGAAACCTGCTCTGATGCCAAAGTTGATGTATGTCCCAAGGGTCCAAGCTAAAACTCAATTTAAGGAGTGAAAGCTTAAAACAAAGAGAGAATACAATCAATGCAAACACAAGGAAAGTGGTACGTAATAGGATGGTTGTTAGGTATCAAAAACGTGAGATGGGATGGGATTTAGAATCCAGGGATTCTAAATGAGAAAAGGAAAGTGAACTTGAAGTATCTTCAAAGGATTAAATGAATACTTAAGCTAGAAATCAGAATATACATGGCTTGCAAACTGAAAGCTAGCAAAGTGAACTTGAAACTGATGAGGATTATCAAGGTAGAAGGATATAACTAAACCCTTGTTTGGATACAGAAACACCATCAAACTAAAGTTTAGGGCCGCTAAACTTGATGAAGATACAGAAACACAACTTAAGCAAGTTTAAGACTACAATTGAACACCACCTTAATCGGCCTAGTTAAGGATAAGCAAGTTTAGTATTTGATTGCACGAACGCACGAAAGCAAAATGCTCTCAACTTGGTTTGATTCAAATTCTGGTTTTTTTCATCAAGTGGCCATGTGTTTTCTCTTTAATACAAGCCTAGCATCCAAGCAAGGAAGCAAGGAAGCAAACAAGGACCTAGACCTTACCGTCCTAAGGATGAAAGGTATTAACTAAGCCAATCTACACGGTTTAGGCTAACCGTGTGCAAAGTTGAATTACACCTAATCTAATTACATTCAAAACATTAAATAAAACTAATACATGATATTTATAACTTAATTATACTCTACTTAATCTTAACTATGCAAAATACAAGGCTCGAGAGCAGATGGTTCAGTTGAAAAGTACAATCCCCTTTACGAATAGCCAATTGCCTTCAAGAGACAAGTTCTTTTACAACTAGATTCCCATTGGTTGTTCGTCTCTCCTTCTTCCTTGTTGGTTTGCTGGTTGGTTACTCAATGATCATGTCCACTTCCTTCCTAGAAGTATGCCCATGCAGCTAGACAAGGATTGGACGTGAGTAAGGCATGCAACCTCCCACTGCACCAATCGGCTATCAATCGGGCAGTAGCTGGAAGTTTTCAGTCTGTGATTGGAGGCCACGTTTCTCATGCAAAACATGGACATACGCTGGCCTGCCACATATCATTGGAAAGCACTGGAAGTCTTCTAACCCCTCCAAGTGGAATTACTCAATTTTAAGATCATTTTGTTGTTGAAAAGATCAAAATGGACAGACTGGTCTGAACCAGGTTTCAGCCTGCACGGTTTGGAAGATTAACTTGGTTCTTCATCTTCCTCTTCACTTAACCTGCTTTTATCACTTGGACCAGGTAGCTGACATATTGAGGGCCGAAAATATGTAAAAATACAAGACTTAAACCAAAATATAGCTTAAGAAAGATGATGAACAAAGTCGGGCACATTTTGATCCTGCTAGGCTGTTTGGACACCTTAGGTATATTTGCTACTTTGACAGGGTAAATGAAGTCCAAATGGGATGAAACTTGATTATCTAGAAAGTTGCCTTCGTCAAATTCAATCCTAATGCAAAATATTGGACTTAAGCCTTAAAGAGGTTTAAGTAATTAACCTCTCAAAAACCGTGTTTGCTGTTGGAAGCAAATGAAGACCTGCTGTTTTAGGTCTTAAACAAGATAAGGATGATTTATTCATCCTTTTGGTAGCAAAATGAAATTACCTAGCTTGATTTGCTTCTTAAATCAAGGGGCATGAAGGTATCTCCATCATCCTCCCCTTGTTAAAAAGTATTCGTCCACAAATCAGATTAGGAAATTACCTCCTCTTCTTGATTCAATTCCAGCTGAAGTAAAATCATCCATGCAAACAAGTCCCTTTTGACCTTAGAGACTCTTTTCTTTTCATTCCCCTTGCTTATTGGAAAAGTGGTTGTAGTTGACCCTTTGGACATGCTTGGACCACTTCTTCAAATGCTCTTGATTCAGAATTAATAGATTCTAGTAATGGTTCTCCACATCTAGTATATATTTCCTTGGGAATCAAACGACAGAAGTTTTGTGTGAGTGTTTGGTCTGGGAGGTGAATGGGTAAAGGACTTGCTGGTTAATCTTTTACTCCATTTTGATTGCTTGGAACTCTTCTTAATTCCAAGAGTTCTTCTCCTCTAACCCCTTCCATCACCTCCTCTTGAGTGTCCTTAATTTCATGATCACTTTCATCTTCATTTTTTTTGTCATTCTCTTCCTCCATGGCTGTTTTCCATTCAACTAAGGTGATGAATTCCTTGGTGGGGTAGTCCGAGGATGTGTGACCAAGGCCTTCACACTTAGAACACGTTTTAACGCTCGTAGGGGCAAGGTTAGGGCGGTTTGGAGGGACTAGGCTCTTCCCGAACATCAACTCATGGTGCCTTATGAGTGCAACAAATCTCGCATTCAAACTCACAATAGTACTCATGATATTAGTAGCTAGGTGGCTTTAAACATGTGAAATGGCATGGAATAAAGGTGGCACGGTTGTGCTATGAAGCACAAGGTGACCATGCTACTTTTCTGCCTGGCACGGCTGAAAACAACCAGTTATGAGGTTTGTGTTTGGAAATGTGTTTGGGTGGCTTTGGGGCGTGTGCGGGTTGGTTTGAGGGCAAGATGAAACCTGCTCTGATACAAAAGTTGATGTATGTCCCAAGGGTCTAAGCTAAAACTCAATTTAAGGAGTGAAAGCTTAAAACCAAGAGAGTATACAATCAAGGCAAGCTCAAGGAAAGTGGTACGTAATAGGCTGGTTGTGAGGTAGTAAACACGTGAGGTAGGATGGAATTTAGAATCAAGGGATTCTAAATGAGAAAAGGAAAGGGAACTTGAAGTATCTTCAAAGGATTAAAAAAATACTTAAGCTAGAAATCATAATATACATGGCTTGCGAACTGAAAGCTAGTAAAGTAAACTTGAATCCAATGAGGATTATCAACGTAGAAGGATAGAACTAAACATTTGTTTGGAAACAGAAGCACCACCAAACTAAAGTTTAGGGCCCTTAAACTTGATTAAGATACAGAAACATAGCTTAAACAAGTTTAGGACTACGCTTGAACACCGCCTTAACCGGCCTAGTTAAGGATAAGCAAGTTTAGTATTTGATTCCACGAATGCACGAAAGCAAAATGCTCTCAACATGGTTTGATTCAAATTTTGGTTTTTTTCATCAAGTGGCCTTATGTTTGCTCTTTAATGCAAGCCTAGCACCGAAGCAAGGAAGCAAGGAAGCAAACAACGACCCAAACCTTACTGTCCTTGGGAGGAAAGGTATTAACTAAGCCAATCTACATGGTTTAGGCTAACCGTGTACAAAGTTAGATTACACCTAATCTAATGACATTCAAAACATTAAATAATACTAATACATGATGTTTATAACTTAACCACGCAGAATACAAGGCTTGAAAGCACATGGTTCAGCCGAAAAGTACAATCCCCTTTACGGCTAGCCAATCAACTTCAGGAGACAAGTTCTTTTGCAGCTAGATTGGTTGTTCTTCTCTCCTTCTTCCTTATTGGTCTGCTGGTTGGTTAATCAATGATCATGTCCACTTACTTCCTATAAGCATGCTCATGCAGCTAGACAAGGATTGGACGTGAGTAAGGCATGCAACCTCCCATTGCACCAATAAGCTATCAATCGGGCAGTACTTGGCAGTTTTAAGTCTGTGATTGGAGGCCACATTTCTCATGTAAAATGTGGACATAACCTGGCTTGCCACATATGGTTGAAAATCTCTAGAAGTCTTCTAACTCCTCCAAGTGGAATTACTAAATTTAGACGTCATTTTCCTTGTGAAAAGACCAAAATGGACGGACTGGTCTGAACTGGGTTTCAACCTGCACGGTTTGGAAGATTCACCTGGTTCTTCATCTTCCACTTGACTTAAGTTGATTTATCACTTGGACCAGGTAGCTAACATCTTGGCGACATAAAATATTTAAAAATACAAGACTTAAGCAAAAATATGGCTTTAAAAAGAAGATTAACAAAACCTGGTACATTCTGGTCCTGCTGAGCAGTTTGGGCACCTTGGGTTTATTTGCTAATTTGAGAGGGTAAATGAATTCCAAATGAGATGAAACTTGATTTTTGGGAAATCGAACTTCTTCAACTTCAATCCCAATGTAAAATATTGGACTTAAACATTAAAGAGGTTTAGGTAATTAACCTCTCAAAAGCCAGGTTTACTGTTGGAACCAAACCATGACCTGCTGTTTTAGGTCTTAAACAAAATAAGGATGATTTATTCATCGTTTAGGTAGCAAAATGAAATTAACTAGCTTGATTTTCTTCTTTAAATCAAGGGGGAATGGAGGGATCTCCATCAAAAGGGTTTCCTCCCCTCCAATGTCGAGCGGCACACGTCCCAAGCTGTCTACAAGGGCAATAATCAGCTGGAAAAGCAAATTAACCTTGAAAAGAACAACCAATGGGAAGCAAAGATAGCAAACGATGTCTCTTGAAGCTCGTTGGATAACCGAAAAGGAGAAGTCACTTTACGGCTGGCCAATCACATTTCTTTACTAGATAAGTTGTTGGTATTAGGACTAAATAAGCATGGTTATGTTGTAAACATTTTATATTACCTGTATTTAATGTTTTGAATGTAATTTGTTTAAGTTAAAACTAGGTTAGTACACGGTTAGCACTAACCGTGTAGATTAGCTTAAGTTAATACATTTCCTCACTAGGAGGGTAAGGTCTAGGTGTGTGTTTCCATAGTTTGCTACTTGCTTGACTTGTATTTAAGCATTATGCTTGCCCCTTGTAAAGGATATCAATCAGTTTTTGAATCAAACACAAGTTCAGAGCATTTGTTGCTTTCGTGCTTTTGCACTCTCAAACACTGAACTTGCTTGTCCTTAACTAAGCCAGTTAAGGTGGTGCTCAAGTGTAGTCTTAACCTTGATTAAGTGGTGTTTCTGTATCTTAATCATAGTTTAAGGGCCCTAAACTTTCGTTTGGTGGTGTTTCTGTATCCAAACAACAGTTTTGTACTATCCATCTACCTTTGATTATCTCACGGCTTAATGTGAGCTTAGCTAGAATTCAGTTTACTTAATCCTTGTATGCTTGAATTCTAGTTTGAGTTTTCACTTACTCCTTTGAAGATACTTGAATTTCCTTTTCCTTTTCTCATTTAGAATTCTTGACTCTAAATCCCATCCCCTACCTGACGTTGCTGCTGCCTCACAACCAGCCTCAAACGTACCACTTTCTTTGGTTTTTCGTTGATTGTATTCTCTCTTGGTTTTAAGCTTTCACTCTTAAATTGAGGTTTAGCTTAGACCCTTGGGGCATAAATCAACTTTGGTATCAGAGCTTGGCTTCTCCTAGGCCTGGTACGTCCCCCACAGTTCCAAAAGCCACCCAAACACAAACCACAAAACTGGCAATTTTCAGCCGTGCTAGGCAGAAAAGTAACACGGTTACCCCGTGCTCCTAAGCACGACCGTGCGACCTTAGTTCGTGTTGATACACTTGCTTAAACCACCTACTTCAAGCATGGGTGCTATAAGCCTGACCTTGGAAGGGAGATTTGAAGCTTTGATGAACCAAAATGAGTTTCTATCTAGAAAGGTTCAAGAGGATGCACAAAAGAATCAAGAAACTCAAGCTCAAAATGAGTACCTCGAAAAACAGCTTGGTGCATATTTGAAGCAAAAGCAACAAGCCAATGAAGAAGCACTCCAATCTGATTCCAAAAGACAAGAACAAGTGTTTAGCCATACTCTTGATTCATATAGTGAGGATGAACCATTACGAATGACTAGCTAAACCCTACGGTTTCAAGCTAACTCCAACGACTTCGAAGTGGAAGTTCCTGAATTTAAAGGCAAGCTTGAACCTGAAGACTTTTTGTATTGGTTACACACAGTTGAAAGAGTTTTGGAGTACAAGGACATTCCAGGAGACAAGAAGGTAAAGTTGATTGCTTTAAGGCTTCATAAGTATGCTTCTCTTTGGTGGACTAATTTGTGTGCCAAAAGAGTTAGAGAAAGGAAGTCCAAAAGCAGAACTTGGGAGAAGATGAAATCCAAGCTTAAGGCTCGGTTTCTTCCTCCTACCTATGTTCAAGATTGTTACTCTCAACTCCATCACATGAACCAAGGTAATTTGAGTATAGAAGAATACACTCGTGAATTTGAAAAGCTTGGGATTAAGTGTGATTTGCATGAACCAGAAGAGCAAGCAATTGTTTCATACTTTGGAGGTCTTGATCCTATGTAAGCCAATGTTGTTGATTTACAAGCTTACACTTCTTTTGATAATGTTTGTGTGCTAGCTCACAAGGTTGAGCAGCAAAAGAAGAACAAACAGCTCCCAAGATATAAAAATCCTAAGCCCTTACCACATGACTAATCCGTGAACAAGGGGAGTTCCTCTTACACCTCTAAGCCCACGGCACCCATTTCCCCTACTCCACAAAAATGCCAAACTCCACAAATGGACTTACCCCCACAACCCACACAAAAACCCATTCCTAAAGGTGTTCAAAGATCTTTTACGTGCCAGGTGATGTAAGTCCCGAGGGTCCAAGCTGAAAATCAATTCAAGAGCGAAAGCTTAAAACCAAGAGAGAATATACTCAATGAGAACCTAAAGAAAGTGGTACGTAATAGGCCGGTTGTGAGGCAGCAAACACATGAGGTGGGATGGGATTTAAAATCAAGGGATTCTAAATGAGAAAAGAAAAAGTGGTGCATATCTCCTAGGGCATTACATACAACCTTGCTCATCCAATCCTTTTGGGGTAACTTCTTTTCAAATCCAAGTTCGACAAGATCTTTTTTCATCTCCATTGCTTCAATTCCACGGTAAAAGGCACTTTATGGAGTTTTACTTGAACTTTAAAATGCCATTTTGAAAAGATACAGTTTTGGACAGCAAGTGCAGCAACTTGGTGGCCCTAATCACCTAGTTTCAAGGTGGTTTAAATTCGTTTTGTTACTTTAGGATTTAAGTTCAGAAAGTTGGAATTCCAATAAAGCAAACTTCAAGTCATTCAGACTTCATTTTCCCATCCAACTCAGCTCTCAAAGTTTCGCTATACAATCTGCCCAAATTCCAGCGCATCAACCCGGTTTTGTGAGCTTGATTATTCAAGCTTAAAAAGGATTTAAGAAGTTACAAATATAGTTTTTGGAACCCTTAATATGTTTGCTTTAAGGACATATAAAGAGTTATAGATTAAGTCATTGGGTAATAAGTAAAAAGGAGCCATTTTCCAGATACTACAAAAACTATCTCAACGTGCATATGCTGCCCTGTTTACCCTATATCTTCCAAGCGGTAGCTCCAAATTTCTTCAAACTTGTTCCATGTGAAAGATGACTTCCTCATATTTCTAGCAAGGTCTATTTCACTCATATTGAGTACGAAACCTAGCAGATATAGCTGTTTGAAGTTGACAATTGCAAAACTGAAAAGTTGCCGACAAAAGCATAAAGCACTTTTCAGCATTTGTCCTTGCTTTTTGGTCTCCCCTTGATTTTTTTGGACATGTAAGGCCCCTTGTTCCCATTTCTTTCAGCTTTCTCAAGGCTCCTATTATATAAGGGAGGCCTTAGGTTGTAAAGGAACACTACTTTGAATGAATGTTAAACTTGAGTTGTGAAAACTCTCTCTATTCTCTCTCAAATCCTAGCGTTATATCTTGAGTGTGGCAACCTCAAGTGGGTCTCTAGGTCTTTTTCATTCAACTAAGAAGGTGATTAAGTTCTATAACTTAGTTGAAGAAAGAAGATTGCCCAAGTGAGTGCAAACCAAGGTGGGTTCTTCAATCACCCTTGCTAGTCCAATTGTGCTCTATCTTGTTTCTTGGTTACTTTGGTTCTATCTTATTCCCTTCTACCCATTGTATATGTTTTTATGAGTTTGGAATCCAAAAAATATACGTAAAAAGAAACTTGAACTATCTTTAAAGGATTCAATGAATACTTAAGCTAGAAATCAGAATATACATGGCTTGCAAACTAAAGGCTAGCAAAGTAAACTCAACCCGTGAAGATAATCAAGGTAGAATGAAAGAGCTAAACTCAATGTTTGGATACAGAAACACCACCAAGCTAAAGTTTAGGACCCTAAACTGTGATTAAGATACATAAACACTACTTAATCAAGTTTAAGACTACACTTGAACGGCACCTTAACCGGCCTAGTTAAGGATAAGTAAGTTTAGTGTTTGAATGTGCCTAATCATGAAAGCAACAAATGCTCTCAACTTGGTTTGATTATATTCTGATTGATATCCTTCACAAGGGGCGTGCATAATGCTTAAATACAAGTCAAGCAAGCAGCAAACTAAGTAAGCAGACACCTAGACCTTACCGTCATGCTGAGGAAAGGTATTAACTTAAGCTAATCTACACGGTTAGTGCTAACCATGTACTAACCTAGTTTTAACTTAAACAAATTACATTCAAAAGATTAAATAAAGCTAACACAAGATGTTTACAACATAACTATGCTTATTTAGTCCTAATAAAAGCAGCGTAGAGATAATGAACAAATATAGGCAGCAACTTGTAGTGAGCACTTTACAGCTAGCCAATAGGAATGAAGAGACATCTTCCTTGCAGCAAGCTTCCCATTGGTTGTTCTTCTCAAGCCCAATTGCTTTTATAGCTGATTATTGTGTTTTTAGAAAGCTTGGGACGTGTGCCACTCAACATTGGAAGGGAGGAAACCCTTTGGAGAAGGCAAAGTTTAACCGTGCTCTTAAACCGGGTTTAGGGCAGTTTTCTGGACGGTTTTCTAGGTTCTGTAAACCCAACCAAAGTGAGCATGATTTGTTTTCAGACCATGGAGGGAAACCTTAGGGTGTGTACAAATCCCCCCAGCAAACAAATCAAGTTTAAACCATGTTTAAGTAGGTTAACTCTACTAAAACATTTAACCATGCAATGTTGGACCAAAACTGGCAGGTTTGACAAAATGACTTGATCTCTTTGGTTCCTTTGGGTATGATTAGAATTCAACACTTGGACCTCAAAGTAGACATCTTGGGGATTCGAAAAAGGCAAAAATCCAAGACTTAAAGCACCATTAAGCTTAAGAAATCATATACCCAAAACTGGATATATTCTGGTCAAACTGGCAGTTTGTATATCTTGGTTTTATTGGCTAATTTGAGAGCGTAAATGAAGTCCAAATGGGATGAACCTTGATTTTCTAGAAAGCTGACTTCTTGAACTCCAATCCCAATGCAAAATATTGGACTTAAACCTTAAAGAGGTTTACGTAATTAACCTCTCAAAAATTAGGTTTGCTGCCCAAACACAAACCACACCCAGCTACTATTATCATGAGTACTAGTATGAGTTTGAATGAGAGATTTGATGCAATCATGAGGCAGCATGCATTTCTGTCCGAGACAAGCCGTGTCCCTCCAAATAGACCTAACCCCAGCGCTTTAAATTCTATAAGGTGTTATAAGTGCCAAGGTCTTGGTCACACACCTTCGGACTATCCCAGCAAGAAAATCATTTCCTTGGTCAAATGGGAAGCAACAATGGGGGAAGAGAATGAGGGAAAAAATGAACATGAAAGTGATCATGAACCTAAGTAATGTACCTGTCAATGGTCTAAGCTAAAACTCAATTTAAGAGTGAAAGCTTATACTCAAGAGAGAGTACAATCAAGGAAATCCCAATGAAAATGGTACGTAATATGCTGGTTGTGAGGTAGCAAACACGCGAGGTAGGGATAGAATTTAGAATCAAGGGATTCTAAATGAGAAAAGGAAAAGAAACTTGATATATCTTTAAGGGATTAAATGAAAATTTAAAGCTAGAAAGAAAGAACACATGGCTTTGCAAACTGAAATCTGGCTTAGCTCGCTTTCAACCCATGTAGATAAACAAGGTAGAATGATAGAACTAAACCTTTGTTTGGATACATAAACACCACCAAACGAAATTTTAGGCCCCTAAACTTGATTAAGATACAGAAACACCACTTAAACAAGTTTAAGACTAAACTTGAACACCACCCTAACTGACGTAGTTAAGGATAAGCAAGTTTAGTATTTGAATGTGCAAAAGCACGAAAGCATAAATGCTCTCAACTGATTTTTCATTCAAAATCTAATATGTTATGCCCATGGCCGTGATTTACTCTTAAATACATGCGTAGTAAGCTACCAAGCAACTAAACAAGCACCTAAGGTTTCCTTCCTAGGGAGGAAACGTTTAAACCTAAGCTAACAACCACGGTTATCACTAACCTGTGCATAAACTCAATCAACTTAGGCTAATTACAATCCAAACGATAAGGAAAGCAAAACAAATGATGTTTACAACCTTAATCACATGTAATTAATCCTAACACAACCAGCTATCAAAATAGAAAAGGAAGCAGCTGTAAAGTAACATCTCCCTTTTCGGCTGGCTAATGAGCTTCAGGAGACATGTTTTGCTGCCTTTACTTCGCATTAGCTACTCTTGTTAGGGTAAACTCCTTTTTCAGCTGATGATTGATGATCTAGGAGCCTTGGTGCGTGTGCCACTCCAGCTAGAAGGGAGGAAACTAACGGATGAAGGTAATTCTTGCTGCTGCTGTAAACTGGGTTCAAGGAGCAAAAAATGCCGCCAATGTTCTAATGCCTATTTAGCATGTCGTGGATTAAGTTTATGTTGACCCTGGACGAACTTCAAAGCTTGATGATCCCAATGGAGCATGAACTCTCCTCCCACCAAGTAATGCCACCAATGTTCTAATGCCCTCACAACGGCATAGAACTCTTTGTCATATGTAGAATACTTCCTCTTGGCATCATTTAGTTTTTCGTTAATGTAAGCAATGGGCCTCTTTTCTTGTGACAACACGACCCTGATTCCAACTCCGGAAGCATCACACTCAACTTCAAAGACCGTGGAAAAGCTGGGGAGTGCAAGAACGGGGGCACTAGTAAGCCCTTCCTTGATGTCCTCAAAAGCATGTTGAGCTTGCTCACTCCATTCAAAGTGCTTAGCCATGAGGAGTTCGGTCATAGGAGCCATAATTGAACTAAATTGCTCATAAACCTCCTACAGAAGGAGGCTAAACCATGGAAACTTCGGACTAGTTGGATAGACATAGGTGTAGGCCACTCACGGATGGCCTTAATTTTTTCCTCACCCACTTGAATGCCTTCCGCCAAAACCATATAACCCAAAAACTTCACTTGGGAAGAGAAGAAATGACACTTCTCTAAGTTGCCATAAAGTGGTTCTTGAGCCAAGACACTCAAAACTTCATGTAAATGCTTGTAATGCTCATCCTCTCCACGGCTATACACCAATATGTCGTCAAAGTATACAACGACACACCTTCCAATGAATGGCTTAAGAACTTGGTTTATAAGCCTCATGAATGTAGTTGGTGCATCTGTCAAACCAAAGGGCATAACAAGCCACTCATAAAGACCGTCGTTGGTTTTGAAAGCTGTCTTCCATTCTTCTCCCTCATAGATGCGGATTTGGTAATAACCACTTCTAAGATTAATCTTAGAAAAGATAGTGGCTCCATGAAGCACATCAAGAAGATCCTCTAATCTTGGAATGGGATAACGACACTTAATGGTGATCTTGTTGATAACGCTACTATCTACACACATTCTCATTAATCCATCTTTATTAGGAACAAGCAAGGTCGGGACAGTACAAGGGCGAAGACTCTCATGGATTAGGCCCTTGGGTAAGTGTTCATCCACTTGGCTTCAAACTTCTTGTGTCTCTTGGGGATTCATGCGGTAGGTTGGCTTGTTTGGGAGGGTGGCACCTAGGTTTGCTCTGATACCAAATGGAGCGCAACTAAATGGGCCGGATGTAGTTTGCTTGAGTTTAGTTGCAAATTTCCTCTTAGTAACAAGATATGACTTAATTTAAAGGCTAGGACACCAATCAAGACCAGGATCCACCAAGAATTGTTTAAAGGCTAGGCCACCCACAATTCTACAAAGGGTTCCACTCAAGACTCACCACCTTTGAGAAGGATAAAGAGAACTTACGATTTTGAGAGAAAGAGAAAGCTTGAGCTTCTTTGTATCATCATTCAACAACCCTTTCTTACATCCTAAGGCCTCCCTTATATATGACAGCCTCATACATGCTAAAGAAAGCAGCAAACCAGCCTTATAATCGACCATAAACCAATGGGGGGGGACCAAAAAGCAACAAACAAAAGCTAAAAAGTGTTTTTTACTTTTGTCAGCACTTTTCAGTTTACATAGGTCAACTTTAAACAGTTATATCTCGTAGGTTCCTTGCCGAAGTATGATGAAATAGACCTTCCTAGAAATATTAGGAAGTCATATTTCACGTGGTTCAAGTGCCGGGCAATTTGGAGCTACCGTTTGGGACATATGGGGCAAAAGGTGTAACATATACAGGCTGGGGCACATTCTGCAGCATGTGGAAAAAGGCTCTACTTGACCTATGACCAAATGCCTTAACCTATAGCTCTTTTTATGCCCTTTGAGCGGACAAAAGAAGGTTCCTAAAAAGTGGGTTTGCAGCATTTTAAACCCATACTAAGCTTAGGAAATCAAGCCCACAATACCAGGTTAATTTGCAGTTAGCATACACCTTGCTGTTTTAGGGCTTCTTTATTATCTCGGAGGGTTTAACTTCATTTTGATGGACTAAACCCTTTATAAGGCCCCTTGAACTTCCCAAAATAGAAGAGTAGCACGTCCCAAAGGTTTAGGTTGAGGTTGGAATTGAAGCTCCAAATCAGCACAAGGGCCAAGTCCCCTTTGATGGAGCTTGTGAGCATTAAGGAGGAGTTGTGAGCTCCCTTGGACTTGTGTAGGCAAGCAATTTGCTTCATCCTTCCCTTCTTGAATGCGATTGGCCCTCAAAATCATCACCTTCTTCTTCATCCTCAAGATAAGGTGTCAGATCACCCACATGGAATGTAGATGATATACCCATGTCCCCGGGTAGCTCTATCTTGTAAGCATTATCATTTACCCTTTTAAGGACCTTAAATGGACCATCACTCCTTGGCATGAGCTTGTTCTTCCTTCTAGAGGGGAACCTCTCCTTTCTCATGTGTATCCATACCAAGTCCCCGGGTTTGAAGGTAATGGCTTTGCAATGCTTGTTGGCTCTAGCTTTATACATCTCATTTGTCTTCTTAATCTAGGCCCGAATTTCTTGGTGAAGCTTATTCATCTCTTTGGCCATCTCCTCGGCCTCATAGCTCACTCTAGACTCACGTGGAAGTGGTGTGAGTTCTAGGGGAGTTAGAGGATTGATCCCATAACATGATTCAAAGGGAAAGTGGGCCGTAGCAAAACTAGGAGTGCGGTTGTATGCAAATTCAGCAAGGGGAAGCTTGAGATCCCACTCCTTCATGCTTTTAGTCACCAAACTTCTAAGCAAAGTAGCAAGAGTTTTGTTGGTGACTTCGGTTTTGCCATTGTTTTGAGGATGGTGGGAGGTACTATACAAGAGCTTAGTACCAAGGAGTCTCCATAAACACCTCCAAAAGTGATAAGAAACTTTGTGTCCCGATCCGACACAATGCTCTTAGGGATGCTATGAAGCTTAACAACTTGTTTGAGGCAGAGGTGAGATATGTGAGATGCATCATCCGTCTTCTCACATGGAATGAAGTGAGCCATCTTTGAGAAACGATCCACCACCACCATAATAGAATCCTTACCGCTTTCAGTCCTTGGAAGAGCAACTATAAAGTCCATGCTCACATCGCCCTATGGGCCATTAGGGATAAGCAAAGGAGTGTACAACCGTTAGTGGAATTGACTCTTGCCTGTGTGACCAATAGAACACTTGGAGATTACCTCATGAACTCTACCTTCCATTCTTGGCCAATAAAAATGCTCCTTGAGCATATCAATGGTCTTGTTGATCCCAAAATGACCGGCTAGACCGCCTCCAGGAACCTCTTTGACAAGGAGCTTTTGGATTGGACCCTTTGGAATGCATAGCTTGTTGCCTTTGAATAAGAAGCCCTCTTGAAGATTGTAAGGGCCATGCTTGTTGCCCTCTTGATCATTGAGGTAGGGCTTGAAATCCTCATCCTCTTGGTAGTGATCACGAATGAATTGGAAGCCTAGGACCCTTGCTTCCATCATGGTTAGTAGAGAATGCTGCCTTGAAAGAGCATCCACAACCACATTGGTGCTCCCCTTCTTATGCTTGGCCATAAATGAGAAACATTGCACAAACTCAACCCATTTAGCTTGCCTTGGATTGAGTTTGTGTTGGCCATTCAAATACTTCAATGCCTCATGGTCTGAATGGAGCACAAATTGTTTTGGCCTTAAGTAATGAGGCCAATGATTAAGAGCTCTTACGAATGCATAGAATTCTTTGTCATATGTTGAGTAATTTTTCCTTGAACCATTGAGCTTCTCACTAAAATAGGCAATGCGACATTGATCTTGCATAAGGTCAGTCGCTATGCCAACTCCACTTGCATCACAATCAACCTCAAAGAGCTTGTTGAAGTCAAGAAGGGCTAACACCGAGGCCTCACATAGCTTGGACTTGAGTTTCTCAAAGGCTCCATGGGCGGCCTTGGTCCACTCAAAAGAACCTTTCTTCATGCATTCGGCGATGGGAGCTGTGAGGGTGCTAAACCCCTTGATGAATCTCCTATAAGAAGATGCCAAGCCATGGAAAGTCCTACCTTCGGTGATGGTGGTCGGAGTTGGCCATGACTTGATAGCCTCCACTTTGCCTTAGTTCATGGAGATTCCATCCTTAGAAACAACATACCCAAAAAAGGTGACTTGGGGTGCCAAGAACTCACATTTCTCTAGTTTGCCAAAGATCTTTTGAGCTCTTAGAACCATGAGTACTTCTTCCAAATGATGTAGATGATCTTCTTGCTTTCTTGAATAAATGAGGACATCATCAAAGTAGAACACAACAAATTTACCAAGGAAAGGCCTCAAGACCTCATTCCTCAATCTCATAAAAGTGCTAGGGGCATTGGAGAGGCCAAAGGGCATCACTAGCGACTCATAAAGCCCACCCTTTGTCTTGAATGACTTTTTCCACTCATCACCTTCCCTCAGGGGGATTTGGTGATATCCACTCCTGAAATCAATTTTGGAAAAGATGGAGGAGCCATGGAGTTCATCAAGCCTAGGTATGGGGTACCTACACTTGACAGTGATGTTCTTGATGGCTCTACTATCCACACACAAGCGGTATGACCCATCTTTCTTAGGTACCAATAAAGTCGGGACCAAGCAAGGACTCATGCTCTCCTTCACATAACCTCTAGCAAATAATTCCTCAACTTGCCTTTGAAGCTCTTTGGTATCTTCAGGGTTACTTCTATAGGCCGCTTTATTTGCAAGTGGGGCACCGGGAATGAGGTCAATTTGACGCTCAATGCCTCGGATTGGAGGGAGGCCAGGGGGTAGAACTTGCGGGAAGACATCTTTGTATTATGAGATGAGGGGGATAATTTATGGACGTAAAGGAGTCACTTCCTCACTTTTGTTGGTTTCAAGCATGAGTAAAGTTAGAACTTGCTTACCCTTGCTTAAAGCTCTCTCAACCCATGTTTCACTTAACATGAGAAGGTCTCTCTTTTTCTCATTTGCTGCCCCGAGTTTTGATTTGTGGATTTGGTTTGGGGGTAATGGGTTTAAGACTATCTTTTCCTTATCAATGACCAAAGTGTAAGTGTTCTTGAACCCATCATGCAAGACATGCCTATCAAATTGCCAAGGTCGACCCAAGAGTATATGGCATGCACTCATGGGTACCACATCACAAAGCACATTATCTCTATACTTTGTACCAATTGAAAAAGAGATGAGTGCTTGCTTAGATACCTTAATGTCACAACCATCATTGAGCCATTTGAGAGAATAAGGCTTGGGATGTGAAATAGTAGGAATGTCAAGCTTCTCAATAAGTGTGGTAGAGACCACATTGGTGTAACTTCCTCCATCAATAATCAAGTTGCAAACCTTCTCTTGTATGGTGCACCGATAGTGAAAGATCATGTCTCTTTGAGCTTTGTCATAAGGAGTGTCTTGGGTGTGTGAAACCCTCCTCAAGATAAGTAACTCACCTTCATCGGCCTCAAGTTAAGTCTCTTCTTCCATGGAGTTCGATTCTTCCTCATGAGCTTCCTCTTGAGTTTCCACCAATAGGGCATCTACTTCCTCTACCTCTTGTATGGTCATAACCCTTCGGTTGGGACAATCATATTGGAAGTGTCCATACCCTTGACATTTAAAATAATTCTTGCCTTCAATTTTCTTAGGCAATTCCTTGGGGGTAGGAAGTGCCACAGTCTTGCCCATGTCAACCCGTGAGGTACCTTCGGGTTTAGGAGGAACGAAGGGCTTGAATGGGGGCTTTGAACTTACTTGCTCCCTTGGATAAGGCTTGGTGAAGACCTTCTTTTGCTTCTTTCTCTTCCCAACTTTGAGAGCTAGCTTGAAGACATCATCCAAGGTGAAATAGGTTTGAAGTTCCACCTTTCTTGGAATAAGAGAGCTTAACCAGTTGAGAAACCTAGCCACAGTTTGCTCTTGGGGTTCATGGATGCCTCCCCTCAAAAGGAGTTGCTCAAACTCCCTCATGTACTCACCCACATTCATATTGTTTTGCTTGAGTGAGAATAGCCAGTTGTGGATATCTTGCTTGTAGCTTTCCTGAAGGAACATCTTGTTCATGAGAGTTTTAAGTTTCTCCCATGAGTTCATCTTTCTCTTGCCATCTCTAGCCCTTTGCTTCTTGATGTTTTCAAACCAGAAGGAGGCATACCTTGTGAGTTTGAGGCTAGCAACCTTGAAACGTCTTTCATCATTATAGCCCTTGGCTTAAAAGATTCGATCCAACGCTTGAACCCATTCAAGGAACTCATCGGGATTCAAGTTGCCACTGAACTCCGGGGGTTCCACTTTTATGTCCCTAAACTCATCCATAGGAGGTTTTCTACCTCCCCTTCTTGGATTGCTTCCCATGCTTGAGTCACTAGAGAAGCCTTGTTCATCACCATCATCACTTGGCTCTTCAGCTCTTTGGCCTCTTTGGAGGGCCATAAATTGGTTGATCATTTGCTCAAGTTGCCTACTAATTTGCCTCACACTTCGTTATAAGGCTAGAATGCCGTTGTCTTGTCTCATGATATGAGCTTGTTCTAGGCTCATACCTCTTGGTACCCTTGCCGGTTGCGGAGAATCAGTGGAGGGATCTTCTTCATTAGACATGGTGAGAGTGGGAAAAGAGAAGAGGAGAGGATAGGGCTCACTAGGGAGGCACGATGTGGAATCAGGCTGGGGAGGGGTGGCACGAGGGTGCTGGGAGGCATGGGTTGACCGTGCTGAACTTCTGGAACAAGTGGGTGGTGGCACAGTCGTGATCAGCAGCACGGCGTGGTCGTGCCACTGTTCGGCCGGTTTGCACGGTTTTTGTGAAGGGGATTTTATGGAAGGTTTGGGTCGGGGTTTGTGTTTGGCTATTTTGTGGGGATTCTTTGAGGAGTAAAGGAGGTATTTTCTGGGGAAAGCAAGTGTAGGTTTGAGGGTTCGTTGGCTTAACAAACTGTTTTGTCAAGTTTTTTTTGAGAAGTTAAAGCTAGAGAGGGGTGTAAATTCACCACGGTTTTCATGTTAAGGGTGAAGGAAAACTTTGACAAGGATGAAACCAAAGCAAGGAAACGTGATATAAACTCAAGAACACCAACCTGGATTGCCTTTGATACCTAATGGAGCGCAACTAAATGGGCCGGATGTAGTTTGCTTGAGTTTAGTTGCAAATTTCCTCTTAGTAACAAGATATGACTTAATTTAAAGGCTAGGACACCAATCAAGACCAGGATCCACCAAGAATTGTTTAAAGGCTAGGCCACCCACAATTCTACAAAGGGTTCCACTCAAGACTCACCACCTTTGAGAAGGATAAAGAGAACTTACGATTTTGAGAGAAAGAGAAAGCTTGAGCTTCTTTGTATTATCAGTCAACAACCCTTTCTTACATCCTAAGGCATCCCTTATACAGGAGAGCCTCATACAAGCTAAAGAAAGCAGCAAACTAGCCTTATAATCGACCATAAAGCAAGAGGGGCGGGACCAAAAAGCAACAAACAAAAGCTGAAAATTGTTTTTTACTATTGTCAGCACTTTTCAGTTTACATAGGTCAATTTTAAACAGCTACATCTCCTAGGTTCCTTGCGCAAATATGATACAATAGACCTTCCTCGAAAGCTTAGGAAGTCAGATTTCACGTGGTTCAAGTGGTAGGCAATTTGGAGCTACCGTTTGGGAGATATGGGACAAATAGTGCAGCATATGGAGGCTGCGGCGGAATCTACAGCATTTGGAAAAAGGATCCACTTGACCTATGACCCAATGCCTTAAACTAGAACTCTTTTTATTCCCTTTGTGACACACCCAGTCCCAAGGGCCGAAAGCATTATGTTTTCTTAACTTTTTTCTTAAATTCTGGGACGAAACAGACATAATTTTTCCTAAAGACTGACCGTTTCCAGGCTAAAAGTCATACAATAAATCCATGCAAATCAGCGGAAGCATAGAACATTTAAAACAAGATTAACGGCTACACGCCAGAGTTTAAAACTCAACGAGCCACTCGCTCAGAGTACACCAAACCGAATATTTCATGAATAAAGAAGAAATGAAGGATACAACTAAACGGTTCACACAACCAGAGTATTGGGGTTTACATCCCAAAACATAACTAACTTTAACCAAGAAGACATCTAACTAATTAGATGGTTTGCTCATATGGCCATATATAGCGACTCATGAACAACATGTATTGCATGAACTAGAATACCTGTTTACAAACATTTACCAACTTTAGAAGACGTCATTAAACACGTAAGTAGGCACACATAACAGCTTGCAAGCGAGAATAGACTCCATCTTGAAATAGCTACTCAACTTCTTACTGTGTCAAGGAAAACCTGGGGAAAAGGGGGAAAGAGTAGTGGGATGAGCAACCACAAGCTTAGTGGGTGTCCCCCGACCCCCTTAAAACCAAAACCATTACAGGCAATAGTATCTTTAATAGTCACACACCACGTATTCATACTTTACTATCATATTAGGCATTCATAAAATCCTTATGGAAGGATTACTAATCATAAACTTCATTTTAACCACTCAAACACACTTCTAAGTCCTTAGATGACTAAGTTGTTTTACTAATAAGCAGTTAAGCACGTAGGTGAGCATTGAGGGTTAACCATAGGGATCTTTCTTTTCATAGTCATGACTTCTTAGTGTTCCATTTAAACTATACTTGAAACCTTATTCGTATGATGTGCACATAAGGTTATTTCTTTTCATAATTATACTTTTTTTGGCATTTCATTCATATGATATGCATATGGCACACACACATGTTAGGTCTCATTCGAATCTCAATCATAGGATATGCATGAAACATGCTCATAAGGCTTTCTTTTTCATAAACGTAAATTACTTAGCATCTCATTCATAAGGTATACTTGGAACATGCACATAACACTTTTATTTTCTTCAGCATACTTTGCTTAGATCTCATTCACATTTCATTTATAAGAAAAGCATAGAACATGCACGGAAAGCTTTCCTTCTTTTCTTAAAAACACTTTATTTAGCCTCTTGAGGCTCATAAAAATTCTTCTCTTTCATATCGGTCGCATACGGACCCCTATAAACTTTTCAAATTTCATAGATCTGGCCTCTTATCGGCCCATAAAAATATTCTTCTTGAAATACTTGAAATGGCGTAATGTTCATTCCTTTTCATTGCTTATTAGGAAAATACATCTGGCATAAGATCATCACAGGGTGCTAATTGGGTGAGATCTATTCTCAGCCCCATAGTGAGACCTAACGCTCATGCTTAAGCTCTTACTCCCGGGATGGCTACATATAACATATCGGACCATTACATTAACTCTCGTCAGGAACTCTAGGGTTTCCGGACGTTCCCCTATGTTAACATCATTCATATCATATTGTCCGCAACACATTATCTTACCAACTTTAAAGCGTATCGGCCATAACGGCTAATAATTTTGCTGCTTCTCACAGCGAAATCCTTTTTTATACAACTCATACCTTTATAAAACTCTTTAGGGATTCCCACGTTCAAGCGAGTTCACTCCCAAAACTGCATTCATTTAGTTAAAATAGGCCATCAGGCACTAATAATTATGGCTATTATCATTTCTAAACATGAAATCCCTTTTTGAAAAACTCACCCCTATGCACATAATGCAACTTAATGACATGGAAGGGAAGGGGGTCCACATGTACCACATTCACACGCATAATGCAGGTTAATAACATAAAGGGGAGGGATTTGCACGTATTACATTCAAGCACTTCATAATCATTTCAACAACACAATCAGCCACAAATGGCCTCGTAATCCCTATGATTACGGTTAATTCCCAACCCAAACTCACTTCTCAAAAGCACCGTACCACAAGAACCTTGAACCACTCATAGTTCTTCCTCGAACCATCAAACTACCATCTCAGTTTTTAAATTTCATTAATCATAACATATTATCATGCT
>JACYFF010002017.1:20286063-20300020 GCA_017589665.1 Selenicereus undatus
TGTGTGTGTGTGTGTGTGTGTGTGTGTGTATATATATATATATGTGTGTGTGTGTGTGTGTGTGTGTGTGTGTGTGTGTCTGTGTGTGTGTGTCTGTGTGTCTGTGTGTGTGTGTGTGTCTGTTTGTGTGTTCATGTCATGTGATCTAAGTGTAAGTGCATCTAAATCAACTTATTCCTCACTAATAACTGCATCAGTGATCATAAGTACAACATTGAGTAATTGGACTATGTACTTCAATAAATTTCTCACCAATAATGGTCTGTCTTCAGCGGTAACTTTCATTGCGTTAATATTTCATTATTTTTCTTTGACATAGTATTTCTTAATCAAAGATATGTTGAAATTCAAATCATTCAATAAGAGATATAAAGATTTTAAGGAGGTAATAGATAGTGAGCTGCAAAGATGTCCCTGGATCAAAATCAAACGAGTTGACTTCGTAAGCACTGCATGTCAGCGAATACAATTAATACACTTGGCTTCTTAAAAAAGACGCTCACTGTTAGTGTTCATATCCGCTAATGTTCACATGTTTTTTGTTTTCTTCATTTTCCTTCAAAAAAATCCATAGGTTTTCTTCCCCATATGCCACAAAAGGCATTTGTTCTTACTTTGCTTCAATCTAAGGGACGACAAGCTTGAGATAATTGATATATGATGACAAAAACAATGTTCCAAGTTGCATATGGAGATTTTCTGGAAAAGTTGATGAAATTTAAACATTACACTGCTTATAGCTATTCTGATGTCATTAGATTTCAATTCTAACAGTGTGAAATTTTCAAAAAACTTATGTAGAGCAAAGTATTCAGCTGTTACCTGGAGAGCGTAGAACATCCAAATCACGATATTGTCACGAAACTAAAGTCAGTACAGTTGAAAATGTCGTGGAGGTCAAGTACAAATGTCATAAATTGTGGCAAGGTATGAGACACATGGAGAGCTACTTTTAGAAAGGAGATAAGTGGCAGTCTGGTTTGAATCCAAACAATGTAAGTATTTGACCGTAGCATTTATTTCCTAACCATAAGAAAAAGAGGATATTACTAAGTCACCATGAACTATCTTTGTCCTTAAGATCCAAAGCTAAATGTTTTGAGGGTGTGATACTGTCATAACATAGTCAGCTATGAGCATAATAGGGCAAGATTCACTACAACGAAACTGGTGACAGATTTCAAGGCATTCAAGACAATTTATCCCAATCTCAAAGATGCTACTAAGAAGGACTAGGTTTATCCCTTTGATGTTTCTCTTTGTTGCCAATTTACAATGGATAAGAATTATTTTGTAATTAATAATAATGTTTTGGGACATTATATAACACGTTATATAACATTTTCTGATTGTCTAGGTTTATACAAATCTTCATTGCACTGAATTTAGAGGGGATTAAGAATGATCATCGAACATACCTCTGGTAATCACTGAGAGTATTACTATTGATCACCGACTGTAGTTCTCATTAGCACTAAAAGCAATGCTAATAATCTGCAAGAAATGGCCTATTAAGCAGTAAGCAACTGCGAGTAAGAAGATGTTGATCACCTAAAAAACATTAAGTGATCACCAAACATACTTCTAGCGATTCCCACACATAGGTCTATTGATCATCACAACTTGACTTGCTAATTCGACACCAAGTATCATTCTTTATAAAAACATATGTTATCCTGATGAGAGTTAACCCCAAATACAACAAAATAAACATACTGAGGAATATGATTCAACAAAAATCAACATATTTAAGGTGTGACAATAAGAACATGTTCTGTTCACCAAAGACAGTCGTAATGATTAGCAACATTGCAATTGTTGATTACCAAATGACATCTTCTATAAAAACATATATTATGATTGTTTGATGAGAATTAAACAAAAATAGAGTAGAATAAGGATATTCCAAGATATCGTTCACAATATGTTTGGAGAAAAACCAATATATTTATGTTGAACAACATAGATTGATGTAGTGATCACCAAACATGACTATAGTGTTCACCAAACATAGTTGTAGTGATCACCAAAACTAGAGTGGTTGATTACCAATTGATATCATTCATAGAAATATATACTATGACTCTTTATAATCATAAACCACAAATACAAGTAAATAAAGATAATCGAACTGTCCCTGTGAATATTTTTCATGAAATGGCAACACATTTATGGTGATCACGAAATGCAGTTCTCATAATCACCAAAACATATACAATTGATCATGAAATCAGTTTCTAAGAGACCACATATATTATGACTTTGCAAACACATTGCCAACATTTCATCAGTTAATCATCAAACAGAACACTAATGATCAGTAAAAGCAATCCTACTGCTCACTAACCAATACCCCCAATCTGGAAAAACTGATTTCTTTTATTTTTTTATTTTTTTTATTTTTTCTTTCGTAAAAGAAATACACGACCCTTAGAAATAGTGCACTAGCATCTTCTTTCCGGATAGTTTCTACTATCATGGGAAGTAACCTGATGACAATAGTGGAATATCTGCATGTGTGATTGCTATTCAATGACCTCCCAACCCCTGCCTTAATCCTCTTTCCTCTTCCATTAGCTATGGACATCGAGGGTGGATGTGTCCCAATGTGTTCTGGCACCACACATCCAAAGTAATTCTATAGATTCGTTGTTGCATTACTTGCTGACTCACCACCCATGTCTTGAAGTTGGCACTCGATCAAAATCATTGAACTCAACAGCAACTCTAACTTTGCGGGGGTGCACCCAACCAGATCCATACACTTTTGTAAAACTGAGACTCGCGTCACCTATCAGCTTATTTTGTGTGGCTATTTCTCCACAAGCATCTGCCAAAACACTATCAGACTTATCCATTAGTGCTTTTGCTACCGTCTTTGTCCTCCTATTAATGATGTTAGTGGGCAGAATTTCTCTTAGCAAATTCGATGTGAAAATAAGTAGCATGTGAGCACATGGAATTCCGTCATAGTCGAAGAACTGGCATGAGCACTAACACTCGAAAGTTTTTTCTTTATGCACCACATAGTAGATCCTTATTTTGTTTTCATAATTGTGCTTGATCTTATAAGTATGATCACCCTTTACATTGGTAATGCCTTATACATGGCAATACTTTTGACCAATGTATAACTGTCTCTATAACACATAGTGGTAGAGCCTGCTTAAGCCAAGACATACATTAAAGTGCAACAAGTCTAACAAAGTCCAATGTAACCTTTAAAGTCCAGAAATGACTCACATTTTGCAAAGCAGTCAAACTGATCATACCGGGTTCCTCCCCTCTTTCTTACCCCGACTTTATGTTCTTAATTATTTAGGCCTCTATGAGGTTTAAGTTCTAATGTTTTGCACCAGGTCATTTTTGCAAACCATGTAGGTTGGAACCTAATTTGGACTAGTCTGGGTATTTTGAGATTTTGAGTAGGCAACAAGTCATCAATGTATGATTCCACTTGGAGGATTTAGAAGACATCTAGGGATTTCCAACCATATGTGGCAATCTAAATCATGCCCACATTTTGCATGAGAAATTTGGTGTCCAAACATTGCCTACAAACTGCCAATTATTGCCCTGTTGCACCCAATTGGTGCATTTAGTGGTTAATGTCATTCTAGGCATCCAATCCCTACCTAGTAGCATGATTTAGCTGTTAAAGGGCCCTTGGATACAATCATGGAGTAACCACTTGAAGGGCCAATGAGGAACAAGGAGAGAAAGGCAGCAACATTTCCATTGGCCAGTCGAAAAGCACAAGACAACCAGTCATGTCACTCATGTTCTCCACATGATGGCAGTTGCTTATTTACTTAACTAATTACTTAGCAACTTTATCTTTGTTCCTGAAGATTAAATAGACTCAATGGTTGTAATTAGCAAGGATTAAGCTAGGAATTGCATTAAAGTATCATTGGTTAGCTAAAATCGTGAGGTAAGCAAGATTAGGAGGTTTCCTAATCTTGAAGAAACCTCACTCCCTAGGCTTGAGCAGCTCATGTGCTTCCATGCTTAGCTATAAGGGATGTAATTGAACACTTTTGTAATCAGATTTTGATAATTTGAGAAAGGGAAAATACAACAATGCTGCTTTGCTTAACTGTAAACATTTAACTTGCTTATCTCTAACTAGGCCGGTTAGAATGGTAATCAAGTGAGTTAAGGTGGTGATAGTTGCATCCTAATTCAGCTTAAGAGCCCTAAAATCAAGCTTAGTAGTGATATCTATACCCTAGTAAGAGTTTAAACTGCAATTATACTTCACTCTCTCTCGAGTTCTCCTTTGACTCTCTTATGATTTCAGCTTGTTCCTTTGCATTTGAAATTAGATTTGAGTGTTTGTTAAATTCCCTCCATAGATACATCATATTTGGTATCAGAGCTGAGTTTCTCCTTGGCTTGGTATACCCCCCCCCCCCAAACTTCCAGATTCATTCCCACACAAAATCCAAACATAAACCCAAAATTAGCCTAAACACATACACGGTGACAAGAAGAGTTCAAGTGCGAGCTTGGATGAAAAGTTTGAGGTAGTCATGAAGAATTGCCAAACTCTCTCAGCCCAAAATGAGATATTGATGAGGAAAATTAATGAGGATACTTAACATGACCAAGAACTCAAGGCTCAAAACAAATACATGAAAAACAGCTTGGTGGAATTTTAAAGCAAAAGCAAAAGATGTGTGAGGAACTCCCCAATCTGATTTTGGAAGACAAGAACTAGAAGCTAGTCACTATTTAGATTCACCTAGTGATGATGAACCCTTAAGAATGAAAAGACCAGAACCAAGGTTTCAAGCAAACTTCAGTGACTTTAGAGTTGAGATTCCCGAGTTTGAAGGCAAGCTCGATCCTGAAGAATTCTTAGATTGGATTCATATAGTTGAGCGTGTCTTTGAGCACAAGGATGTTTCAGAAGACAACAAGGTGAAGTTGGTGGCTTTAAGACTCAGAAAATATGCCTCCCTTTGGTGGACCAATCTATGTGCCAAGAGAGTTCGCGATAGAAAAGCAAAGATTAGAACATGGGAGATGATGAAGACCATGCTTAAGGCTCAATTTCTACCCTCAACCTATGTAGAAGATTGCTATTCTCAACTCCATAAATTGACATAAGGTAACTTGATTATGGAGGAATACACTCGTGAGTTTGAAAAGCTCATCATTAAACATGACATTCAAGAACCCGAAGAGCAAACTATTGTTAGGTACGTAGGAGGCCTTGATCCTAATTATGGTAATGTAGTTGATTTGCAAACTTAAAATACCTTTGATGAAATGTGTGTGCTTGCTCATAAAGTTGAGCAACAAAAGAAGGCAAAACAGCCCGAAAACCTCAATTTGCAAAGCCTTTTCCCCGGAACCAACCCTTTAACAAGGGGAGTTCTAATCCCATTCCTAAGCCCACGAATCCATCCCCTTCCTCTTCACAAAGAACCAAAGCTCCACAAAAGAGCCAACCCCCTCAAAATAGACCTGATCCTATCCCTATGTGCAATAGAAGAGGCTAGATTCATGGTGATGCCTTCTACTTCTTATAGCCCTTAGTTGAGAGTCATGCTCACTAGAGTTGCCAAAAGGGTTCTCTTGGCTTTCAGATTCTTCAAGAGACTAATCTAAAGAGTTGGCTGCATTAGAATGTAAAGCTCTTCTTTTGTTCCTGAGGGATTCTGCAAGCTGCTTCTTGAGATACTCATTGTACTTCTCCAAGTGCTCATAGTTCTTCATTAGGGTCTCAAACTTTTCTTTGAAAGTCATATTGCCACTCATCTTGTGTAATCAAACAGTCTGGTTCTTTGTGGGTATATGTTTAGGTTGTGGGTCATGTTTGTGGCTAGGGTTCTGGCCAAGGAGGGTTCCCTAGGCTTTGATATAAAATATGATCAAGCATCAAGCAAGCCAGTGGGGGCAAAGTGGTAAAACAAACATGAATAAACTATCATCCATACATCGGAATCAATAAAGCTGAACTAATCACACGTGTAACAAGGTAAATTGCATTTAAGAAGGATAAGAGTCACCACCAACTAAGATTTAGGGCCCTTGGTTGTAATGTAGATAAGTCACACCACTAATTAGCAAATCAAGACTCACTAGATCAAGGCTTTTAAACTAAGCCTTTCTCCCTCCCTCAATGGCTAAACTAAGGTATAATAGATACTACAAATAGTACTAGAAGTTCAAACAAAAATAGCCCCTAAACGGCGCATATTAGTTTGATCTTGGACACCTGTTCAACTTACTAATCTCCATTAATGAGGTGTCAAGCTTACGTAAGATCTAAGCCTTGCTAATGATGGTCATTTGTAGTAAGTTATAGCCTTAACCTTGGTAATACATCGGTTATAGATGCAAGTAGGCAGTAGCTAGGGATCCACTACTATAAAGAATTCCTCTCAATATGGAGCTGGTTAATAGGAAATGCTTGCGGAGCTGACTCTGTCCTTTTAAGGCCGCATGGGATAATATTTAGGGGCATATCATGACCTTAAACTTGCCAAAAGTTATTAGTAACATAGAATTAAAATTTACTCTCTCAAACCAGACCTGGTGGGCTGGAAACTGGGTTAGCTGGCAGTTTAGTCTAGTTTGAGATTAGCAAGGGGTCAAAATGCAGGAGTAACTGACTTGTATATCAGCTAATAAATGAGGCAAGTTTCTTCTCTTAATAAGCCATAACGATTCAACAAATACTAGTCTAGAATGTAAACTTGGGGTTCAATCTGGGCACTTAGTTAATGGCTTCTTGGGCTTTGATAAATTAAGCTTTCTGAAGCAGAATTGAACTAGACCTGGATGATCTCCATCACATCCAAATCCAATCCACTTAATAATTGGATTTAAAAATTCGATCTAAATGTAACTCCATTGGATCGGATCTTAAATCGACTTTGGATCATATTAAATTTAGATATATTTTTTTTTCCAACCTTGTCTTGCCTCACTTGTAAATGTAATACTAAACACCTTTTTAATGTCAAATTTTTTCATATCAAACATTTCAATATTTTAAAGTAAAAAGTGTTGGAAAAAGATAATGCAAATTAACTTTAGAGGGAAAGGGATATATAGTAGTACAACAGTTAGAATGAAATGGGAGAAAGTATAACTTTGACAAAGAGGAGAGATTGATGGGACCTAGAATATAGACCTTATGCAGATTTTTTAGAGTTATGATATTAGGATTTCCCTATCTTCAAAAAGATGAAATTATTTTAAAAAAACTCAAATCAAATGTTAATTGGATTAGATAGGCCCTCCTCCAAATTTGATCAGAACGGACTTAGATTGAGATTATTTTAATCGGATTCAAATTGGAATATTTTTTTATCGGATTTAGACTGGATAATTTTACCTTGGATCAGATTGGATTTACATCAAATTCGGACTATATTGTCATCTCTATGTAAGATTGAAAAGAAGATCTACGAGCTTTTTGCAAATGATCCAGATTTACAGAAAAACATTTTATCAATCCTTGCACATGACTCCTATGTAGAAGAAGATGACCACTATTTGAGCACTAATAGAGAAGGATCAGATTGTAATACTTCTCCCATGAACTCATTACAATGTCATCACCAACAAAGGTAAGAAAGAATTCTTATTAGACTTAATAGAAAAAATTCCTGACATAGAAGGAAAAAAGAAAGTAATTAGATAAACTTAACAGTCTAATCCTTGAAAAAGAAGACAGATCCCCTAAGATTAACTTCAAAACCCACCCTAACAAAACTATTCCAAAATGCCCTATTCCTAACCATTCCAACACATTTTACTAAAGACATTCAAGTCGAGGCAAACAACCTTAAGATTCATGTTCTTTCTCTCAAATAAGAAATTTTAGGTCTCAAAACCAAAGACGTAGAATTGGTAACAAACCTCTTTACTCTTGATTCTCATATAGGAAGCTTTGCAAAGATTTATGAAGATGCTGCTAATAACCTTGAAATTTTCAAGGGCAATATCCCTCATGCAAAATGTATCCACACTATATCTCTTGTAACATTTCAAAAATGGTACTCAATTATCCGACTAGTTGCTAATGATATCTCTATCATCACTGTAGCTCTCATTAATGATGGAACTAATTATAACTATGTTAGAGGAGAGATGGCTCCCACAAAATATTGTGAAAGAACTAAAGAACATTTATGAAGTGCAAATGGGGAACCTTTAAATATTAAATATAATCTTACAAAGGGTATGTTCAAATAATGATTACAAAAATGTATTTATAATTGTTGATAATATTATAAATGATATTATTTTAGGAAGCCAATTCCTTATTCACATTTATTCTTTTTCTGTCAATGAATCCGGAGTTCATACAAATGTTTTGGGAACACAAATCTCCTTTAATTTTGTTACGTCTACCGAACAAAGAGATGTCTCACTTTTGCTATCATCTTCTATACTTAAGCAAGTGAATATTTACAATGTAAACACAATCAAATATCTTATTAGCTTGATGAAATCTCCTATCTACAAATAGAAGAACAACAAGTCCTACTATTCAAAAGAAAATTTCAGAATTAAACAAATTATTACAAATAGACTTTGTTCAGACCTTCCCAATGCCATTTGGGATAGAAATTAAAGAAGCGTATTATCTCTCTACCTTATGGAAAGGATTTAAATGAGGAAAATATTTCTACAAAAGCCAGACCTGTACAAATGAATTTTGAACTTCTTGATCATGGCAAAAAAGAAATTCAAACTCTTTTGGATAAAAGGCTTGTATGACCTTCAAAATCTGCTTGGAGTTGGGATGCATTTTATGTTAGTGATGTTGCCAAGAAGGAACCAAGTGTGCCTAGGCTAGTTATTGACTACAAATCACACAATAAAGTCCTTCAATCGATTCGTTGTCCAATTTGAAACAAAAGAGATCTACTTAACAAGTTATTTGATGCAAAGATATTTTTTTAAAAATTTGACATGAAATCAGTATTTTAGCGAATCCAAATTGTTGATCTGATCATTAAAAACAACAATTGTAGTCCCATTTGGACATATGGAATGTAACGCCTTTTGGCCTAAAGAATCCTAATATTTTATATCCTTACACTTCTTTTATCATCATATTTTTTCAAAAACCATTGAGCAACATTATGAGCATCTACAAACATTTCTTAATGTTGAAGAGAAAAAAGGCTTAGCCATCTCTATCAAGGTAATGATTCGCTTTCAAACTCAATGTATTTTTCTTGGATTTGACATTTATGAATGTACCATGAAACCAATTATGAGATCTTTAGCTTTTGTAAAAAAATTTCTAGATGAAATTAAAGATAAGAAATAATGTAAAAATCTCTTGGATGCCTTAATTATATCTGATTTCTTTCCAATCTTCGACAATTATGTACTGCTCTGTTCAAAAGGCTTCAGAAGAAACTAGTCCCATGGACTAAAGAACTTTGTGAAGTAGTTTAGCAAATAAAGCAAAAGGTCATTTGGTTACCATGTATGGGCAATCCTAAAACAAAAATTGTCTGAGCATAGGATATGGTGGTACATTAAAAAAAATTGTCTGAGCATGGTAAGGAACTATTAGTTAGATTTCATTCAAGGGTGTGGCTCGATCTTTAAAAAACTTACTCTACCATTAAAAAGGAATTTTTAGTAGTCCTCTTTGTATTTCAAAATTTCTAGATGATCTATTTTACCCAAAAAAAAATCCTTCTTAGAATTGATTACACATCTACAAAATAATTCTTCAAAAGGATGTCAAAAATCTAGTTTCTAAACAAATTTTTTGCTAGATGGCAAGAAATTTTATCTTCCTTTGACTTTTGAAATTGATATAGTCAAGGGAGAAAACAATTCATCACCAGATTCTCTCATAATAGTGCTTTTGTAAGGAAAGAGTAACAAAACACCCTTTATGATGAGCAAAGCCAAAGATAAAGAAAGAAAGACAAAATATTATTTGCTATAGATTTTGACATAAAATACATTTCAACCAGTTACAAACATACATACATACATACATACATACATACATACATACGTAAATATTCATACATACATAGATACATACATACATAAATATCGGTACATACATAGAAAGACTAAATATTGTTAGCTATAGATTTTTGACATAAAATACATTTCAACCAGTTACAGAACATACATACATACATACATACATACATACATACATACATACCAAAATATAGGTACATCCATAGATACATACAAACACATGTGTACATAAATAAATGTATATGTATATATGTGTGTGTGTGTGTGCACACATGCATATATATGTACACATACGGGCAATCCTCTTCCACCTGCATTCTTGATAGTTTAGACAGCTGCATCTAATATAGGATATGGTGGTATCTTAAAACAAAAATTATTTGAGTGTGGCAGGGAACAATTAGTTATATTTCATTTAGGTCCATAGTTTGATCATCAAAAAAATTAGTCTACCATTAAAAAGGAAATTTTAGTAGCTGTTCTTTGTGTTTTAGAAATTTAAGATCTATTTTACAAAAAAAAACCCCTTCTTAGAATTGATTACAAATCTTAAAAAGAATTCTTCAAAAGGATATCAAAAATTTAGTTTCTAAACACGTTTTTTCCAAATGGCAAGAAACTTTATCTTTCTTTGATTTTTGAAATTGATTTCATCAAGGGAGAAAATGATTTCATGACCAGATTTTGTTATAAGAATGTTTTTGCAAGGAAAGAGTGACAAAACACCCTCCATGATAAGCAAAGCCATAGAAAAAGGAAAAAAGACTAAATATTAACAGCCATAAATCTTGACATAAAATACATTTCAATCACTTGTGAACTTTCTTCCTTTATCATACAAAAGTGTAGTTACTAATTCTCCTACAAAACCTTTGCTCGACAATTATAATATTAAATTCACTTGGCACCTTTTGTTAACCAGCTGTAAAACTCACTCTTCAAATGGCCTCATTCGATCCATCACACAAATTTTTTTTCGATAATTCTCATTTTCTCTGCCACCATCCACAAAAGCATAGACGATTCTACAAATTAATACTCTCAGATTCTCTTTTTGTTGACATTACAGATACTATGACAAATTAAAGCCTAACTACATATTGTGTGCGAAATGTACCATTGAAGAAGGAAAATTCTCTATTATTTTTCAGTGTCAGACTTAGAGTTATAATGACTACAAAATGGCATAGTACAGAGTTTTCCTCTATAAACCAAATATTCATTCTTGATTCTTCAATTTTCATGACAACTACCCATGACATTTCCTATTTAGTACTAATATTGGTGGGCTTGGTTCGATAATTCAATATCTATCCTCCCTGGACTTGCCAAAGAAGGATGGAGTTTCGGAATAAAAACACCACTATTGTTGAACCTGACACAAAATAAGTTCAATTCCTATTCCTAAAAACATTTCATGTAACTCAGATTTTTAGATCTAAGTATAAGTTTCACAATTAATTACTTAATTCATTTCCCTTATCTATGGTCCAAGTTTACAAAGTTAGATGGTGAAATGAATTCAAGACAACTTTGTGCTATAAAGAAAATCTTGAACATTTTTGTAGAACAAAGATGAAGAAGTTTACCCTTTACAATTTGAATCAAATAGAAGATTGTAAGCAGAAGAAGAAGGAACGCTACCAGTAGGTCCCTCTACTCCTAACAAAGAGTATCTTACTTCTGGTTTAAAAGACTATTTAAGATCAAAAGTCAGAGGTTTGACACAAAACAGTGTGAGCTGCTAGGATGATCCAGACTTGGGAAAAGATTATATATAAAAGCTCATGAAAATGATATTGATGATGAAAAATATGTCTATTTTACTTCCCCTTATGCTTATCTGGATCCATTTGGGTGACCATGTAATAAAGAAAATAAAAGAAAGAAGATAGATAAAACAAAAGATCTTGCAAATTTTTTGTGCAAAATCAAGGCTATTTCACTTACAGTTATCTTTTTTATAGGATTATTATCCACGACAAGTGGAATATTGCATATCTAAAGGCAATTACTCTTGTAAAGGGCAGCCAAAATAAAGCCTTATGATGATAGCAAGCTAGCGTGCATTTAAGTATTATACGAAAAGAGCATCCTGCTTTTTGAAATGTAAATGTTGGCATGACAAAAGCAAAAATGAATTGTTGACACTTTAATAGTTAACTTTCATTTGATCTCTATGTAAGTATATCATTTTCAACAAAAGAAGGCATCGATACGCAACATAGAGCTCAAGATAGAGATATAGAAAGTCCTCCTAGCTCCCACAAAATCTTCTTTGTACTTTCTTCTCTTTCCTATTTCGTACAATTTTAGTTTCAACATTTCATGTAAGTATCATTTACAAATTATTTACAAATTTATATAAGTCTCATCGTTTAGTACAATTGTATGTTTATGATTGATCCTCCACTACTGGTATCAGAGCCATTTACAATTGAAATCTATGCTTAGAAGCTATTGTTGTTGTATGCTTGTCTGCCCAGGTGTTATTCCTGGAGCCATTTATTCAACGTCAACATCGGTTAGATGTTGATCTGCCATAAAGCCATTAGTCTGCCTTGATTTGTGGTTCACATAGGTGATCTTGTTGGTCCTCTTTGTTTGTATCAGGTTGTATGCAAGTTTCAAGCATGCGTTAACAATGGCTTCTAGATTCAAAAGATAATTGTCATTCAGTTCAGGTAGCCATAGTAGCAACATAATGAAAAAGAATGAAGTTAGAACAAGCCCCCTAGTGAAATCCCCTTCACCAAGCAATAATCACAACTAGAGCATACCTGGGGTAGATGTTAACACCATCAACAAAGTTAGCACATTAAATTTTCAAAGAGCCTACTCTATGAAGAGTTATGAAGAAATCATAAGTTTCCATAATGGCTTGCAAACAATTTATCTTATCAAAAAAGTTCTATTGAAAGTCATTCAAAGGCCAACTACAGATTTATGAATATTGGTCTCGTTCAAGGTGTTGTTAAACCTTTCGTGAGAAAAGGTACTAATGTTCCCATTTACATGGCTTCAAGAGACAAAAGACTTAAGAAATATACGTCTTCCTCTTAGCTATGATTCAAATGAAAATTTGCAATGGACCAATATTTTTCAATTGTTATCCTCATTTTACTATTGATCTGACCCATTGTGGGGCAGTAGAATCTTTAAAACTTGATGCCCATATTCAATGTTATGAGTTTTACAGTTACAAAAATTTTGTTGTTATGTTTCGAGGTATTCCAGACTTATGTCTAGTACTTTAAATACAGGATTTTTTGCTCCCACTTCCTTGTTAGCCTCCTTAATAATTAGAGCGCACGTTGGTCAAATCATAGAAGAATCTAATGGTAGGTTATTCTAAGATTCAGATGTAAGAGAGAAAACATTTCTGCAATTGAGTCATCCAGCTATAGGAGGTCCGTCTCAGATTATTACTTTGTCAAGTCAAAACCTCTTAACCATTCCCATCGATATACGTTTTGCGCTCCCATACCTAAGCCGCTGGACAGCTATCCCCCATCTCATACAACTTTAGAAACAAAGCATAATGCCCTAACAAAAGGAGGATTCTCCGTTGATTGGATAGTTCCTAAGGTAGCTTATTATTCCAAAGGCAATTCTTTTGATAGACAATAGCTTGCAGAATTGCTAGAAAACTACCAGAACATACAACAAAGAATTGGTAAAAGATATAGAAAGAATATCGGTTCATAGACTTTGCAATTCGAGTAAAGGGATAAAGTGCGGGTCTGGGGTGTTTCGATTTTGCTTAAATAAGTGCCAGATATATTTTGGGATCAGGTCGACTAAGAGTTGGCTATGTTCCGATCTTGTTGGTTTTAGGTTAACCCAATGAACTATAATGCAATTTTTTCGTCTTCATTTTTCTTGAGTTATATTATCTAGAATTTAAACTTTAAGTGAGTAAACAAAGGGTAATCAAACTAAACCCAGCGATTAACTTCTGGAAAAAAAA
>JACYFF010002017.1:20337046-20348751 GCA_017589665.1 Selenicereus undatus
TGTGTGTGTGTGTGTGTGTGTGTGTGTGTGTGTGTGTATGTATCTATGTAACACCCGGTGTTTCTAATTTAATCTTTATTACTAACATTAACCTAAGTGGCAGCAAAAAAGCCTACCGGGGGTGTTACCTCCATATTTTGTTCATGGAAATACCCAACTAAGTATCGCCAAAACATTAATGCAAAAGATTCTTTGAATAATACCTCAGTTTCAAGATTTCAAGCACAATTATAGCAACGTCAAAGCTAAAACAAAATCCATTACAAGTTCTTTCCCAAAACAACTACTTTGATCCAAACTTTATGTAAACGATGGAGCCTCGCTCTAACTTTGGGTCCCCATTCCCATGCGCATGCACATCACCTGAAAACAAAAAATTTAGAAAAAAAAGATAAACTCGAGAACAATAACCCCTAACAGTAAAGATATGCACACAAATTCATTTTAAAAGATTTTAGAGGTAGGGGAAACACACAAGCGATTCAAATAATCCACATTCTTACAAAAGCCATTAAGTACTCCGCGTTTAATCAGTTTTAGTTTTTCAAGGGTGAACGACCCCGCTGGGTCTCATGGCCTGTCCTTAGGTTGAGAGCTGCCGCTTAAGTGGAACCTGGCCTACCGTTACTCAAATGGTTACCGCTTAACTAACCCTAGCCTACCACTTCAATGAAGGATTACTGCTAGCCTGTCCCATGCCCGTCCATAAGGAGACACATGGGCGCTCACATGCGTGCACTATACTTGGGGAAGGCTAAAGGCCTTGGAAACATAAAAGAAATCAATTTGCTCAATCTCACCCATTCAGTCAATCATTATATGTTCAAATTAATAGTGTCCTTTAGTCCGTATACCTAGTCCAAGCCCGGCCCATCCTGGTCTCAAGTATCCAATTTTATTTTACAACTCAACTAACCCAACCCACACATTTACTAATTTAGTAAAATAATGTAGTTGCAGTTCATAAGGAGAAATTGCAGCACACATGGTACAAACACCGAACCTTCACACAATGCATTCAAATACTTCTTCAATCGTAAACACAATTCACATTTTCGAAGCACATTCAGGGAAAGGTTAGCGCGTGGTTGTTACCTGGTAGTCGGTAACTTACGTGCTCGGTTTCCCTTAGCTTAACCTAGATATCCGCACTTGGATTCGAACAACACTCGTATATTTAGCCCCCAACTGTACGAAACACATCCCCTCCCTATCCTTAGCCAAGAAAAAGTTTTCTATGATTTTTGGATCACTTTAGGAATTTCTAGTCATAGCGAGTCACGGTTTCAATTTTGGTTAGAATTTGGACTCAACTTCCAGATTACATATCTCAGGTTCCTGACGTCAAACCTTAAAGTTCTTGCCCATTTTGGAAAGATCATTTCGTGCCTTATAATTTGTATGCTTAGTATTTTCCCAAAGTTTGTCCAACACTAGACCAATTTTCTCAAACAGCGTACGCTGTCACAGGCAGCCCGGATCTCGACAGTCCTGGGTAAATCGGTCATAACTCACCTAATACAATCCAATTTTCTTGATTCAAAAACCAAATTACTCAGCACATTCTGAACTATCTATCAGAAAAAATGTACGATTTTTGTACTAACATAACATCGTGGGTCGAATTTTAAATACAGTGTCTGCTCTGGCCTCTAATAAGGGTTGTTCTACCCAATTATTCTACTTTTGAAGGGGATCTTTTTAGTCCAAACTTGCACCACGTCGAGTCACATGTCTACCCACATACATCCTATCAATTTCTAAGCCCTCACCAACCCAAATCAAGCAAAAGATCAAAATTTTGTTCAAACCAATATCAAAACATCATCATCAAACTCAGCTAGATCGGGGTTCGAGAAAGAAGATGATTCAACCGTCACCACTTCAGTTTTAAGTCTGAAAATTCATAAAACATGCATCAAAAGTTACAAATTCATACTTTTGAATCGAAAAGACCAATAAACAATGAAAAGAATTCTACTTTTTTTTTTTTTTCTTTTGGTGTGCATGGAAGATGCATGAGAGTAGGGTTATGCATCCAATACATACCAAATAAAGGAGGGAGAGGGAGACTGTGGTGGTGCCCGACAATGGCGGTGGCGCACCAAGGGAGCGGCAAGAGAGAGAAAACGAGTGAGAGAAAGAGAGCAACAGGAAGAAAGGGAAAAAAAACAATGGGGGGAGGCTAACAAAGTTTGAGTGAGAGGGAGAATATGTGGGGGGGGGGCTACTCAAAGAGGAAAAAGAGGGAGAGAGGCTAGGATTTGAGTGTTTTAGGAGGGAAAAAAAGTCATTCAAAAATATATTTTTTCAAAAAAAAAACAAAAAGAAGAGTTATTCAAAAATTTATTTTTTTTTTGAACAAAAAAAAAACAAAAATTAGACCTTCTTCCCATCCCGAAGAAAAAAAACTAAACAAAAAATAAATTGTGCTGACTTGGATTGATTTAAGTCATGAGGCTTAAGTCGGTCAATATAACTCATCCCGAAAATAAATTTCCGGGGTTTTACACACTACCCCCCTTAAGGAAGCTTTGTTCCTGAAACCTCAATAATGTACACCACCACAATAGTTTACAAACATGAATTTCCGAGGTTTTACAGTATAAAATTAAAGGATATTTATAAGGATGAATTTATAGTAATTATTAACTTGATAATTCCATATCTTAGTCTACTTTTTATGTGGATGGGTTTCACTTCATAGTCCATTAGTTTTTGGCGTTTGATTGTACCGGTCGTATTTGATTGAATGCTTCTATGAAATATCAATCAAAATTATCAAATCCTTGATGTGCATCCTTGCAATTTTGCATGAATTGTGATTCATCTTAGCAATTTTCTGTGATTTTGTTTTGAAACTTGCACAAATTATTGGATTTTCGGTTTTTTACCAATTTTTTGCTTGCTTGATATGTTTAAGACTATATGGGATTGTACTTCAACATTAGAATGATGCCAGATTTTCAATTATTTGCCAAAAAATATACGGAAATGTGTTTAGATGAAGCTCTTAATTAACTGATCTGGATTTAGTGATGCTGAGTATGAGACTTTTCTATATATGTTGTTTAGCCTATTAACTCAAATGGTTAGGAAACATGCAAGAGCATGGAGATGTGGGTTCAAATCCCACTTGGCTGTATATGAATATACTTACTCAAATGATAGAATTTCTTTCTTTTAAATGCTTTCCCGGATGGTGCAATTGAAAACTACTAGCATTGGATCCTCTACTTGTCCAATATTCCAGGTCCAATGATCCTAATCTCACAAAACTGGAGCAATTTTCTTCAATTATTACATGGATAATACCTACACTTGAGCCGAAGAATGAGTCAGAACATAAACATGAAATCTGAAAATATAGCAATAGGATTTAAGGTGACTTTGACCATAGAACACAAGAATGCTAAATTTATGTCAACCACTTAACATCAATATGTAGTTAGAAGACACTTTAACTATAAACTGAATTAAAGTAAACTGCGTTCTAAAAGCCTATATAGGAATTGAACCCACATCTTTTTGTATAATTGCACATTGCTCTACCATTGGAGCTAATAGGCTTGAGAAAAAAAAAATCTTTTGTGAAACAACTGTTTGCACATGTTATTATGCAAATTAGAATAACTAAACTATGAATTCTATAAAAATAACTCCAAATTGTGCAATCATAATACAATGCTAAAAATAGAAAATAAATTTTTTCTTCTTTTGGAATAATGAAAATCATTTAATAATTTACACCTAAAATAATGGATTATCCTGAGCCTTGAAACTTAAAGTTAACAAGCAACGAAGACAACAATCATGAAAATTATGAAAGAGACACGACAAACGTTGGTGCAACACAAATAGATATTCAAGTTCACCAAGAGGGAGGCTATGGGAAGTTTAAAAATAAGATCACCAAAATAAATGAACAAGGTTACCAAAATGTATTTGCAAGTTGATCAAAATGAGTACAAAAGTTCACCAAAAAGTAAATACAAGTTTTCCAAAATATACGCACAAGCTTACCAAAATATATGTACAAGATCACAAAAATGGATGTATAAGTTCACCAAAATATACATACAAGTTCAATACTTGTAAGTTCACTCAAGATGATTGTACAAGTTCACTAAAATATACGTACGAGTTCACCAAAATATATGCACAAATTCACCAAAATATACATTACATTAACCAAAATTAGCATACAATCCTCACCAGATATACATACAAACCCAAATAAATGTTCAAGTTCACAAAAATAAATATACAAGCTCACCAAAATGAGTGTACAAGTTCACGAAGATATACGAACAACTTCACCAAAATAAATGCTTAAATTACAAAAGTGAATGTATAAGTTCTCCAAAGTTAGTGTAGATGTTCACCAAAATAAGTGTATACGTTCACCAAGGTATATGCATAGGTTCACCAAAATACACGTACAAGTTTGTCAAAATACGCGTCCAAGTATGCAAAAATAAATGTACAAGTTCACAAAAACACAAATACAAGTTGGCCAAAATACACGTACAAGCTTACCCCATTAGATATTTATATTACTACGGCCTTAGAAATTTAAAGTATTTTTGCAGGAAAGAGATGTAGGAAGAGTGCAACCCCCCACCAAAAAAAAACCTACATACTAAATTTGCTCCCATGTGTTTATCTAGACGTCTTAAACTTGAGAGGATTGTTTGATGGAACATACTCACAAATCTTAACCTGAATGTTGTGTGAAATTCGCAAGAACCAAACATATATTTAATGAAGCATCCAAAGAGGGTGAGGGACTTATATGAAATCTTCAATTTCACACTATAAAAGCTATATAAACCAAAAAAAAAGAGTAACTAAGTTGTCATGTTATCAACTTCCCATAGAAATTGCAAAAGTACACCTAATGTAAGAGAGATCACCAACACAGTAGCAGAAGCAAGTATGTTACTATACATACAAATTATAAGATTGCAACTTTGGAGCACACCACAACCAAGGAGAAACATGCAAAGATAAGCAAATTGCATATGAAAATGACATGGAGATTTAGACACGCAAGACTCTACATGAGAACCATACGCCACTGAAAATTGCATTCATGTGTGACCTGATTTGAATCTATTAAAGCATGGACACAAACTTACCACTACTTCTTTGACTTCTCCACCTTCGTATTCTCATAAGCACAACAAACTGCTTTAGCTTTGGTGCAGGATGTTATGATATTGTGACAATAGATCACTCTTAATTTGTCAATTTCATAGGCCTAAGATTAAAACAAAATAAAAGAGAAATAGTTAGCAAATATAGAAATAAAGAAAAAGGTGCACAATAAATTGTAGGGGCAAGTTTGTTGAAAGCTCTGTAACTATTAGACGTAGGGGTAAGGTCCACACATTTAATCTTACTAATAAGCAATTATAACATTACTTATTAGCGACCACTAAAAACATTATCCTCATTACTTGATATCTTAAATGAGACTTTTGCCATTATAAAGATTCATCACTCCTTAATGAATGTACTAGTTCACCAAAACAAACTCACAAATTCACTAAAGTAGATGTCCTAGATTACCCAAATAAATAAATAAAATGAAAAGGCAATAATGATAACTCACTTTCTGCTAAGAGTTTGCAAGAAGAACATTGTTAGATATGGATACAAAAATATAAAACCAGAAAGTATGAAATTGTTAGATATGGATGTAAAAATACAAAACCAGAAAGTATGAAATTTGTTGACCTCCCCTTTGCCTTACCAGAACCCCTTGTGTTTTTCATATATGAAGCGTTTTACATACTAAATTGCTAAAAAAGTTTAAGGATCTGTGAATACTTTGATGTACAGTAAAGATATCTTATGTGTGCCTTTTTTTTTAAATCATGATAGCTTATAAGTCTGCATAATGAATGACCAAGTTCATTAGGACAAATTTAGAAGTTATAACAATATTAATGTACAAGTTCATGAAAGCAACTGTAAATCACCACGATTGGGGCAAGGTACTCCATAATCCACATGCATACACAATATAGATACATATACAAGTTCACCAAAATGAATGCATAAGTTCGCCAAAGATCATGACCAAGTTCACCTGAATGAACATACAAGTTCAACAAAATGAACATACAAGTTCACGAGAAAATTGTATTAATTCCCTAAAAAAATAAACTTGCAAGTTCACTAAAATAATTGTGCAAGTTCACAGAAATACATGCCCAAGGTCAATGAACATACAAGTTCAGTAAGGGATTAAATTAATTCACAAAGAAAAAGAATTTAGAAGTTCACCAAGAAGATCTTATCCTAAAATGAGCATATTCGTATACTCCAAGTGCCTCTTTTAGCTCGATCTAATATTAGCTGACCTAAATGGCTCGCTCACCATGTCTGATCCTCTTTAAGTACCTTAAAGAGGTCAGCAATGGATGATTTCAAAAAGAGATTCCATTCCGTCCTCAGTCATGATCCATGGTAGAGCTGTCAGCACAAGGTCATAGCTACTGATAGCAAGTTGAAAAAGTGAAGGGAAAGAAACTTCCACTCACCATGCATGCGACGAGTCCTGGTTTTTCTCTGTAGTCCACTCTTACACATAGTAGAATCAAGGCTCCAACGTACCAAGGTATGGCAGCAAGGAAGAAGCCAGTAATAAACCTTCAAATTAAGGGGAACAGATCAATGATGAAAAAATTTTTGAGCAAAGTTGAACCGGAATACAGGATGGAACATCCACTGCAGCAAAGACATTTGCCACTCAAAAAAAGTATTTTTCTTGCAAATGTGTTGTTTTGGGTTTTAAACAAGGACTAACGATGGTCACAACTACCAGGTACTTCGAGCATGCTTATATTCTGTTGATTGTTCCTATACTACTAAATTGTTATTGAATTGGTACTACAGTAGAGAGGGCATTTCCTTTCTAGCAGATATATTGTTCTCAGCATCCTGATTGCAGTGGCATATACGAAGCCAATGGAAAAATTCTTCCCATGGCGTATATTTAGCATGCCAATTAAGAAAACTGAGGTTTGCATAAATTGGAAAACTAGGCTTTGCATAATTCTATAGATCAAGTCACCATTAAAAAGGTACTCACAAAGATTCTCTAAGTATTATATCTTCTGTTTCAACACAAAATAGGGGAAGATTAACATCCCAAAAGGCCTAGAAGAGAGCCAAACTTTTAAAAATAAATACAGAAACAGACTAACCAACACAACATCACCTTGGGCAGGTTTTTTTTTGGGGGGGTGTGAGGGCTTAAGACTTCATAAACATTTCTGGAATTGTCATTGATGTTGTTGTGATACCAAAGTACCATACTACCAACTAGCATATATGCAAACAATGTGAAGTGATATTAGCGAACCCATTTCTGGAATGCAGAACTAAGTTAATAGATGTTCGATCCATCATACAGAGACCATCTAATAAGGAAGCATAAAGATAAAACCTCAACCAATGTAGGAGAACCAACAATAGGAAAGCCTTCATAAGTCAATACTGAATACAAGTCTAGAGTAATAAGTCACATTCTAGGGTAATTTAAACCCTCAATGGTAATATTATAGCATAAACAAAATTCTCAAGTCTGGATGATACAACATGTCAGCAGCAGCAATGAATGAGACAAGGCAAGATCTAAAACTTACAATAACCAGCCAATTCCAATACCACAGCAAGGATGTCGTGGCTTCCTCAAAGGTCTTCCTTCGGCAACAACATATACTTAATATGAAAAGGAAAAGAGGGTCAACAACATCCTATATACACATGCATAAGAAGCATAGAATTTAGAAATGAAGGGTATGGGACATCATAATCTAAAATTCCCTGCCAGAGTTCTGAAAATTTTTCATAATGTTCTTTCTTCAAGTATTTAGAAACTCATATTTGGGAAAACATGATTATTATAAAAGCATGCCTACTCAGCATTAAGTTTAATGACAAATAGATTCACTGGGTTCCAAGTAATGAAGCTCCCATGAGGACTATTTTTTTTTTTTTAAAAAAGCTCATAGGAAGGTGGATGGATTAGGCATTAATCTAATCAGTCCTCACAAGAGAGGCAGGTGGGGGGAGGGAGAGGATGCCACCAGCTAAGCATCCACAAGAGCATCAATCCTATGAGAATGACATAGGCATAATCCATTCATACAAAAGGTTGACACCTGAAAAGACTCTACCCGATAAAGCTGTTTTGTTGGGAGTCAAAGTCTACCTCAACATGCACAAGCAAAATGCTAATCGGAGAGGTAGCCAGATCTCAGGAAAATGCGAAAATCCTAGGAAGTACAACTAGTATAGTGGATCCTTGGCAGATGCTTACGATAATAATAGGACTAGGAGGGGTGATTGTAGATAGAGTACTATCATGTTAGTCTAATCGTCATTAGGCTTTCATTATCCCACACTTCTAGAATAAGTTTTGTGCTTTTCTTGCACTCTTCTTTGACACCACCTCTGATACCCATTCTCATTCTGTTATTACCTTTCGATCCCTTTCGTTTTATGTGATGCAATATCATATCGTTATTAGTGTCCAACATTATCTTCATTGCCCATTATCATTACTCTATTTAAATCTGCTATATGCTGTTGTGTATCTTTTATTAGATTGCATGTTAATTACATTATCATTCTCCAATATAACAGTTCTTTCTAAGTTGGTTTTTCAACCCAAGTCTGGTGCTTAAAACTTCATTTAAAAAACCCCTCCATTGGGACTTTCAAACACATGCCATTTGCTTGTCAGAAGCAAAGCCACATTAATCATATCTCAAATGAAGCCACCTGAGTGGATTATCAATGGTTGGTCGTTTGTTAAAATCCATGCAAATTGTTATCATTCATAAAACTTGCCAAAACTTAAATCGGCCACAAACCCCAACCAGAACCCATCTTGAAAATTTGGCTTTTGGATATTATTCCACATGAAGTGAAATGAGACAAACTCAGGTAAGGGCAATCAAGATCTTTTCAAGGCTGATCATTTGGTCAATTTACTTATTGATAAAATATTCATGGAGAGCTCTCTTGTCTGGCTTTGTTTTCTTTTTAATTATCCATTCATCTTCTATGCCCCTTGGCACTTGCCCTATTTACTCTCTATGTTCCAAAGTATAATTATTGCCCTCATCTTTCTCTTCCCTCATGTTGACAAACTTGAAAATTGTACCATCAACACCTTCCCCCCCCCCCCCAAAAAAGAGTAGACATCAAGAGTCCCCTCTCGAACTTAGTCTTTGTTAGTTAATATAGAATAAAATATTTTGAGGACACTTTCAGAGAAGTTATATATCTAACCTATGTAAGAAAAGAAAAACAATTTTCTCTCTAACCATACCATAAACTCTGGAAAGGGATACAATACAAGCATTAACCTTACACAAAGGTTAAAGTTTAGTCAAAAAACAGACATCAAATCTCAAGATCAATAGTCCTAGATGTCGAATTTTAAGTGTTTCACAGCTAAGCTTAGAAATGATGTTTCCAACCCTCCAAGTATCCATGCACCAATGAATAGTGAATGAGGAAAAATCTTAAGTCTTAAAGCTTTATATTTTGGTTATCATTCACCAAAATACGTTCACTAAAATATATGTATAAGTTCACCAATATATATGTATATGATATTTCGTCACTAAAATATATGTATAATTTCACCAAAATATAAATAAGTTCACCAAATATATCTAGAAGGTCGCCAGAATATATGTAAGAGTTCACCAAAATATATTTACAAATTCACTAAAATATATTTACAAGTTCTGCCAAATATATGTACTAATTCACCAAAATACGTTTACAAATTCACCAAAGTATACGTACAACATCCCCAAAATATATAAACATAACTTCACAAAAATATATTTAAAAGTGAACCAAAATATTTGTACATATGTTCACCAATTATTTGTATCTGTTCACCTAAAAAACGTTCTCACTTAAACTATTTCTAGAACTTCATAATCAAGACCCCCATTACGATATCTAAAAATCAAATAAGCAACCAACTTGTCAATCGCAAATTCGAATACTAAAGTAACTTGATCCATGTTTGATGAACTATTAGCTAGGGATTCGATTTTCTACAATTTTGGGTGATATGCTTGTTTTCAAATCCAGTGTGCCAGATTAGTAAAGTGATTGACAAAATTCACCAAGATGAGTTTATACATTCACCAAAATAAATGCTGGAATATACTTAATTGAAATTAAAAACTACATGTATTGACAAAAATGAGTATATAGTTATGAAATATAGTGTTCTTGTCCTCTCACTCATTGCCTATATGATTTTTATGACACCTATTAGCAATCCAAAAGTAAAGTGCACATCTTCTTCATTGATTTTCATCCACTCTCTTCCCAATTACAAGGAGTTGCTAGATGTATCTAAATTATCAAGTAACTAGTGAGCTAAGTGCTTAGGTTTACTTTCAGTTTCCAAATACAAGAAGGCCCCAAACTACTATACATAATGTTCCTAAGAACAGATGAGCAGATCGATCCAATTAGGTCTAACCGTCTAATAGCATGCACCTTTGAAGATTGGCATTTGATTTTTGGTAGCTCTAGCATATCCATAATTCACATTTTAAAAATCTCACCAACTAAATTGAGCTCCCCGACTTAGCAGTCACTTGTTCAGCATCTCCAACTACGCAAATCCTGTCAAGCCACCCAGTAACCAAATTACAACAATGAAATTGCAAATTCACTTAGTGATCTCTAAACAAAAATAAGAAGAAGACAGCAAAAGAATTCAGGAAGCACCAAATAGTTGAAATACATGATAATTATCGTACTAAATTGGAAAACACAAAAAAATTAGTACAAAGCATGGATTAATTAAGACACTATTACGTGAAATTGCAAAACATGACCCGTTCTTACAAATCTCAGAAAAAATGAGAATTCCTGAAATTGCACGATAAATTCTTCCAAATTACAGACATTTATTATACAACTGAGATATAAGAAAATTATAAAACAATTGAACCCAGAGTAGCCTCAAGATTCTTTCAAAACACATGGTTTAATTAAGCCACTGTTAAATTGCAAAAACAGGAGTAGTTCTTACAAATCTTAGAAAAAATGAGAATTCCATGAGAAAATCTTCCAAATTATAGACCTTTATTAGCACAACTAAGATATAACAAAAATATAAGACAATTGAACCCAGAGTAGATTTACCGCAAGATTCTTTAAGATATTTTCGAATCAGATGAAACTTTCCAAAACCCAGTCGGAAATGAAGCACTCAATATAAGTTTTCGAAACCTTCTAGCCAGAAAATTCATCTTGAATATAAGATGAAAATCAATTTCAACAACAGAAAGCTTATTCGATAAGCCACAAGAGCGTGAAGGGAGCGAGAGAGAGAGAGACGGTGCAAGAGTTCAAACTAACCATTAAAAGCCCGAAATAATATCTAACATCGCATGCGATTTAAAAGGCATTTATCAGTCAGATTAAAATGAACAAAGGTGATATGCCCTTCATACAATAAAAAAAACAGGGCAGCCCAATGCACAACCATTCCTCGTTCACGCAGAATCCAGAGAAGGGTTCTCACAATTAATCAATTCTCACTTGATCCACACCTATATACATATACATATATACGTGTATATATATATATATATATATATGTATATATATATATATATATGTATATATATATATATATATAT
>JACYFF010002017.1:20353751-20380965 GCA_017589665.1 Selenicereus undatus
TATGTATGTATGTATGTATGTATGTATGTATGTATGTATGTATGTATATAGTTTAAAGAGGCCTATTTAGGAGAACTGCCTAATATTCATTAATAATTACAGTGAGATGGTTAGTTTTCATAAATTAATCTCTAATTTTTGTTTGGCTGCCCTTTGTTTAATGACTTGAAGTTGAAATTCGGAATAATATAATTCATGGCGAAAATAGTCCAAACAATAGATAGACTCATCTTCATGAAAAACAATAGTAGTATCTATGACATATAATCGTTTCTGTTAAATCTTATTTGCTCGAGATTTCATCAAAGAAAAAATACCGTTATAACTCATTGGGTTAACTGGAAGCCAACAACAGTGAAACGTGGCCATCTCGTACTATGCCTGAACCCAGAATAAACCCAACCCGTATTTGCCCAAAATTGAAATACACCTATCCCGTTTTTTACACTCTTAATCGACTTAACAAGTTTATGAACAGGTAATCTTTATATACATTTTGTCCATTCTTTTTCATACATTCACGTAGTTTTGTATCAATTTGTTCAAACCGTTGTTCATTAGAAGAATCACCTTTGGAATAACAAGCTGCCTGAAGAATTGTACAATCAATGAGAAAACCTCTCTTTGTTAGGACATTAACTACTACTTTTATTCCTAAAGTAGTATCAGATAGGGGATAACTATCCATCGGCTCAGGTATGGGATCATAAAGCCTATATCGATATGAATGATTAAGAGGTTTTTAACTTGACAGAGGAATAATTTGAGAATGACCTCCTGTAGTTGGATAACTCAGGAGTAGTACTGTTTTGTCTCATAGATTTGAATCTTAGAATAATCGGTAATTAGGTTCTTCTATGACTTGATCAAAGTCTTTATCCACTAATTGTTAACAAGGTTAAGAAGGAAGTGGTTGTAAAAAATCATGGATTTATATTAGTAGACCTAAGTCTAAAATAGATCGAAACATAACAGTATAATTTTTGCAATTGTAAAACTCAGCACTTTGAATATGGGCATTGAGTTTTAAAGATTCTATTGTCGTGCAACAAGTAAGATCAATAGTAAATTCAAGATAACAGTTGAAAAATACTGGTCCATTGCAAATGTTCGCATGAATAATAGCTAAGAGGAAGACTTATATTTCTTAAGTCTTTTGTCTCTTGAAGCCATGTAAATGGAAGCGTTAATACCTTTTCTCACAAAAGGTTTAACAACAACTTGAACAAGACTAATATACATAAATTTGTAGTTAGCCTTTGAATGACTTTTAACAAAACTTTTTTAATAAGGAAAGTTGTTTATAAGCCATTCTAGAAACTTATGATTTCTTTATAAGTCTTCATAGAGTAGGCTCAAAGAAAATTAAATCTTCTACCTTTGTAGATGGAGTGAACACCTACCTTTGGCATGCTCCAATTATGATAATTATTTAGTGAAGGGGATTTCACCAAGGGGCATGTTTTGTTTTCAACAGTTTTTATTATGTTGCTACTATTGCTATCTAAACTAAATGCCAATAATCTTCTAAATCTAAAAGCCATTGTCATTGCATCCTATGAAACCTATATGTAATCTGATACAAACATACGGGACCAACAGGATCACCTATTGGAACCACCAATCAAGGATGGCCCATGACTTTACAGTGGACCAACATTTAACCAACACCGACATTGAATAGATGGCTTTAAGCATAGTATACACCTAAATAGACAATAGTAGCTCCAAAGTGTAGATTTCAATTGTAAATGGTAATTATTTCAGCGGTGAAGGATCACTTATAAAAGTACAATTGTATTAAACAACGTGACTTATATAAATTTTTAAAAGATACTTACACTACTAGAGAAGTTCAAAACAACGACATAATTTAGCGACGGACTAATTTAACGACAGACCTAGCGACGGATATGGCGACGGAAAAATAGTATTACAAAAAAGTCAGATTATGCGACAAATTTGGTGACGGATATATATTTCTATCGCCATAATTTACCCTTGGCCACGGAATTTCCGTCGCCTAAATTAAAAAAAATTATTATGGCGACGGAATTTCCGTCACCCAACCCAGAAAAAAATTTAAATTTTTAAAAAAATAAGGCTGGCGATGGAATTTTCATCGTCGTTCCGTCGCCAGCCCCTTTAAGTGAAACCAGATCTCGGTTTGGTTTCACGCATTGTCGCGAAGCGATTTTGAGCGAGAGAGAGAGAGGCGACTGCGCTAGGGAGCTCCGTCCGACCACCGCCAGCACCACCCAGCTGCCGCCAGTGCCCTCCTTCGCCGTTGCCGCCCTCCCCCGACCACCGATAGCCGCCGGCCGCCCTCCCCCGCCCCGCTTGTCGGTTGTTTTCAACCAATTTGAGGTAAGTTTTTCAACTATATTAGTTGTAATTTCTACAAATTTTTGTATTACATTATTAAAATTTCATAGTTAGTTCATATTTAGTATTTGTGTGAGGTTATTGCTCTAATTTAGTTCAAGATTTGAGTAAATGTGATTTAGGATTTAGGTTTGATAGTTTGAAGTTAAAATTTGATATGGTGGTGGAATGAAATGATTTATTTGATAATGTTGTTGAAATGTGGTATTTGTGTGAGGTTATTACTCTAATTTGTTACATGAATTTGGTAAATGTGATTTAGGATTGAGGTTTGGTAGTTTGAAGTTAAAATTTCATATGTTGGTGGAATGAAATGTTTTAATTGATAATGTCATTGAAATGTAGTATTTGTGTGAGGTTATTGCTCTAATTTGGTTGGAGATTTCGCTCAATGCAATTTAGGGTTTAGGTTTGGTGACGTGAAGTTGAAAGTTGATATGTTGGTGGGATGAGATGCTTTAGTTTATAGTTTTGTTCAAATGCAATGTTCGTCTGAAGTTGTAGCTCTTATTTGTCTGAAGATTTTGCCCAATACAATGTAGACTTACTTAGATTTGGTAAGTTTAGTTGAAATTTGATATGTTGGTGGAATAACTGCTCAACTTTGGATGAATTATTAGATTTGTGAAATTCATAACAATATAAGTATATTTGTAGAAATTTTTAAGTTTTTTTTTGGGTGTATGTAGAAATTTATAACTAAACATATATAATATATAATTGAGTAATTTATGTAATTATTATAATTTTAATTGAAATTAATTCTTATCCAATACCTTATGTAGTTATTGTTATTTAAGAAGAATAAGAATGGTCCTCCACATCGTACGTGTATATATAATAGATTATTGCCTTATCGTAGTGCTTATACGCAAGAATTTCTGGATGGAGTAAACCAATTCGATCAATTTGCACGTAGACAGATAGAGTTTTTAAATGGGAAAAAGTATAGATGTCCCTGTGTCAAATACATAAATAGGGTGTACTTGACACCCGATAAGGTCAAGATGCACCTTATGTATAAGGATTTTGTGCAAGGGTATTAGTTTTGGATAAGTCATGGGGAAATAGAACCTTAGCAATATGATTCTGGGTATTCAAATAGTGAAATTCTAGAAGTTGGAGGTTCAAGTCATATTAATAATGACTATTGTGAATCCTACGTGGATCGGATGGGGGACATGGTTGATGATGCTATAATAGAAAATCAAAATGTAAGGGAAGAGGGGTCAAGCACTTGTCGAAAAACAATTTATAATATGGTTCAAGCTGCTCAACAACCCTTATACGATGGTTGTTCCACCCACAGTGAGCTCTCTACTGTGGTGAGGCTGTTGAGTATCAAATCTGATTATAACATGCCAGAGAATTGTTTTAATAAAATTGCTCAACTAATGAAAGAGATGTGCCCACCTAACAACCGCATGCCAAACAACTATGGGCAAACGAAGAAGGTTGTTAAAGATCTCGGCAGCGGTGTGGTCCAAATTGATTGTTGCCGGAAAGGTTGCATGCTATTTTATAAGGAGGATGCAAACCTGGATGCGTGTAAGTTTTGTGGGCATTCAAGATGGAAGAGACAAAGGTCACAATAAGGGAATCAGAATCCATTGCCATACTCAAGGATGCATTACTTGCCGTTAAAACCTCGACTGCAGAGGTTGTATGCATCAAGAAGTACTGCAGAGAACATGAGATGGTATTATGGACATCGGTGCGAGGATGGTGTTTTATGTCATCCATCAGATGTGGCAGCATGGAAACATTTCGATAATAAATACCCTGATTTTGCTTCCGACCCTCGGAATGTGAGGCTTGGCTTATGTGCTGATGGATTTAATCTTTACACTTTGTCTTCAAGATCATACTCCATTTGGCCGGTGGTAGTTATACCTTATAACCTTCCCCCCGAAAAGTGTATGATCACACCATTTATGTTCTTGACTTTTGTAATCCCTGGCCCCAAAAATCCCAAGAATAAAATGGATGTATATTTACAACCTCTTACTGATCAGTTGAAAGAGTTGTGCAATGTTGGAGTTGAGAGTTATGAAATTTCTACGGGGCGTACATTTCAGATGAAGGTTGCACTTATGTGGACCATCAATGATTTTCCCACATATGGAATGTTATCTGGGTGGAGTACTAATGGCCAATTGGCATGTCCTGTATGTATGAAATAGCAAAAGGCTTCGAGATTGAGAAATAGAGGTAAATTCTCATGGTTCGATTGTCATCATTGTTTTCTGCCAAGGAATAAAGCATTCGGAAGAAATAGAACAACATTTAGGAAATGCAGAATTGTTACAGGGGGTCCTCTTCATCGCTTTTTTGGGGAAGAACTTTATACCGAGGTGGAAGATTACCTAATGGTAACTGCAAATGATGACTTTGTCATACCAAGATTTAAGGAGAATGAGCACAACTAGACGAAGAAGAGCATATTCTGGGAGTTGCCTTATTGGCAACACCAGTTGCTCTATTATAATTTGGATGTGATACACATTGAGAAAAATTTCTTCGAGAACATCATTAACACTATTATGGATATCCATGGAAAAAAAAGGATAATGCCAAATCAAGAATGGATGTTACAGAAATATGTGATAGACAAGAATTACATTTACATCCAGGCTCAAGTGGTAAGCCGGTTAAACCAAAATTGAAGTTCGTACTTCCTGTGGATAAACGAAGAGAGTTGTGTGAATGGGTAAAGGAGTTTTAAATGTCTGATAGATATTGCTCTAATTTGATGAATATCGTGGACCCTAATGAGACAAAGTTCAAAAACATAAAAAGTCATGATTTTCAAGTGTTCATGGAGACTCTTTTACCTATTGCATTTGGTGTGCTCCTAGATGATGTGTTGAAACCTCTCATTGAGATAAGTCAGTTCTTCAAGAACTTATGCTCAACAACTACGAAAGGATATGCTTGAGGAAATGCATCGGAACATTGTCATCATTTTGTGTAAGTTGGAGACGATTTTTCCTCCTGGCTTCTTCAATGTAATGGAGCACCTGCCAATGCATTTGGCATAAGAGGCTCAACTTGGTGGTCCAGTACAATACCAATGGATGCATCCATTTGAGAGGTAAAGTAGGTTGTACTCCCTGAAACCTTATCTCAATTCTTATATGTGCAATCACTTACAAATGAATGCAATTGTGAGTTGGTTAGGTTCTTTGGTCGATTGAACAAAAAGATAAACCAACAAGCGTGCCGTGAAGGGTCAATCACAGAAGCATACCCAGAAGCTGAGAGGACATTCTTCGCCTCCTATTACTTCGGCTCTAGTGTGCCCTCCATGCGCAGTAGATACAAGAGAAATGAGGATGACGATGAACATAATAATCATTTCCCAATTCTCTCTGTGTTTGAACCACGAGGTACCACTATCGGTAGAGAAAGATCTAGGTATCTCACAGATGCCGAATATATTGCTGCCCATCTTTATGTGCTGCTAAATTGTGATGAAGTTAAACCATATATAGGGTGAGTGATACCATAAGTTCAAATTGAGATTGTCATTAGGAACGCAAGTATATTAATGGCCTTCATAAAATGTGACAAAATTTTTACAGAATAAGTTATAATTGCATGTCCCAATCTCACCGACGCTGATGTTGACACCATCATCGAAACTCATTTGCAGATTGGTTTAGTCAAAATGTAAGTATTACAACCCATTCCTTCATAATTTTAACATAATAGTTAGGTGCATTGTATTAACTAAAACTACATGCTATGTTACCTTGAGTGCATTATACTCAACTATTCGACACCCACAAACAATACCACTTGACACAATTGGCTGTGAAGCCAAATCGGTATGTGTCAACGTGGACGGCATATAGAGTTAATGGATTTAAATTCCACACAGAAGCTCGCAACGTCGGGAAGAGAACATATAATTGTCGTGTTAGTGTTTGTGATATGGGGGAAGGCGATATTGAAAATGATTATTATGGCGTATTGAAGGATATTGTCCAACTTGAATATGTGGGTGAACCACTTAAACGATGTGTGCTACTCAATTGTGAGTGGTTTGATCCCACATTGAATCGTGGGACACGATCTCATAAACTAAGCAAACTTATTGAGGTGCACCATACAAGAAGGTACCGAAAGTACAACCCATTCATTTTCCCCAACACCGCATCACAAGTATACTTCATACCACATGTAGATCGCTCAAGGGATAGAGCGAATTGGCTTATTATCATACCAGCCAAACCAAGGGCGAGAGTGGATAAGTAGTACACTCTACCTACTGCCTACCAACAAACGGACATGACGGCAATCGTTGAACCTGTGCATGATGCTATCCCTACATCATTAGTGGATGAAAGTGCACCGCCTGAAGAGGTTCATGATGAAATGGGACTTTCATTCATTCAGGTTAATGATGAGATAGATAAGGTAGAGGATAATGAGGGTGACGAAGAGGATGAGTGGGATGACGGTGATGAAACAGATGAAGTAGAGGAAAATTTACATTTGTATGATGATGATGATGATGACGATGACGATGACAATGATGATGATGATGCAGATGATTGAGTGCTAATGAATTCTTATGTATTTGAGTACTTTGCATGGAAAACTATTGGTTGCGACTTCACTTTTACTGTATGAATGAATTTTGAAAATATGTGTTACCTACATATTATGACATCTGCGTAAACGGTTGATATGTGCAATTATTATATATTTGTACTTGCATTTGTTGTCACCTATTTCAAGTATGGATTCCAGCTCTCGTCGAGGTAAGTCCTCTACTCGAGGTAGAGGACAAGGGCGTAGGAGGTTTGCCGTAGATCTAACCACAATGGATGTTGATCCATCTTCTCCGCAGGTACCTCATACCCCAGTTCAGCCAGGAGCCACAATGGCTGGTTACATAACAGGTCTTTCAGGGTCAATGCCTCCCCCATTTAAGGCTTTCTATCATCAGACCTTATACATTTCCAATCAAAGTACCATGTACGTCCAATTTGCCTACAACATTCCTCCAAACTCCCCGTTTGTGAACACTGTGCAACCTACTGCTCAACCCATTGACCCTAACACAAACTAGTAATAAGACAACATTACAACTAGAGAAAGTAAAGCACAATCTAGTCATGTGTGCACTCGAGCAAAGACTTGGATTGAGCCAGATGGTAACGGGTAAGTCTTCAATTGTTATATGTTATGAACTTCAACTATTTTGCATCACAAGTAATCAATTTGATATGTTATGTTCAATTAGGTGTCTCTCCAATGAGGGTTCTGTTAGTAGGATTTTGCTCATATTTCAAAGCAAATAAGACGGAGCTTGGCCTACTTGGGGTAAAGTGCCCAAACCAGTATGGGATTTGTGGTTTGGAGAGTTCAATGTAACTAAAGTGTCTACATATTAACACTTTGTGTGAACGTGATAAATTACTATTGTATTATTTGATGTGTTTGTTGTTTTCATAATTACAGAAGTGGTTTACTTGGGATCCGGTCCATGAGGACCGTATAAGAAAAATTTTGAAAACTGACGCAAAGCAAGCTTGAGAGACTTCCTTGGCAAAGCAAGGAAGCATAAGAAGAAGCCTATTTGGCTCGGTGATGCTCAATGGGAAGGACTCCAATAATACTGGGCGAATGAAGGTTACAAGAAACTACGTGAAACAGCCCAGAAGAACTGACTGGGTACTCCAGAAAGTGGTGGCCTATCTCTCCACACCTGTGGCTAAATACCTATGCATGAGCATAGGAGGCGTCCGGTAAATGAATTTGCTATGTATTTCTTCAACTTTAATAGTGTGGTTTGGGTTGTGGTTGACATAATTATGTGTGACACGTACATAGCGGGAACAACTTGGGACAGAGCCCACAAGTGTCGAGTTATTCAGCCGCACTCACAAACTCCATGGCAAAGAGGATGCACATTGGGTTGACAAGAAACCAAAACAAACATATGTAAGCAATTAGCTATTCTTAATCTTTATTGATAGTTTAACTTGAACGTGTATACTTTACTTTCATTAACTGTAATATATATGGTTTCTTGTGCATGTTGTGATATTGTAGGAATCCTTTGAACGTGAATTTCAAAATGTAATCAACTCTCAAGGGACGGGGGATGACACTTCTCAAGATCCAAACCAGCGACTTCCAAACCCAAATGAGTTGTGGGTGAAGACGTACAAGAATAAAAGGGTCGTATTTATGGCGTTGGTGATGAGGCTGTCAACATTAGGGAATCCGGTTACTTCAGTCCCACTAAAAGAGTCGGTACAGTTTTCATAGTAAAGTTTCAATGAACATGATTATACAATAAGTTAACTTAATTGTAATACTAATGAGTACTTCACTTAAATGCTTGTCAGGAGGTACCGGTTATATGTCATCGCAGTAAAAGATGAATGACTTAAGGGGTGTAGTAACCAACTTGGTGGGTGAGCTAACTTCGCAAGCTGAAAGTTGTCGGTTGCTTATAAAGAAATGTAAGCAACTGGAGGAATCCAACAAATTGCTCACCCAAAGCAACGAACAACTGAGCCAACAAATGATGTGTATCGATCAGCGCCAACAAGCTTTCTTCCAATCGTAACAAGCTTCTAGCTCGGGAGCTCAGCCACCCTTTACTTATCAATCACAACATCATGAGGATGATGATGAGGATGAGGATGAGGATGAGGAAGACGAAGAGAAAGATGATGATCCTCACCTTGGTGATTGAGTTGGTTGCAGTATTCCCCCTGCTGGTGGCTCTCCTGCTTGGTTCTTCATGGAGTATACCTCTTGCTGCTTTCTTCCCGTCCCCTTGTTGCTTATTTCATTCCCCTCCCTTTGGCACTTGCTTCTTCCTCCTCTGCAAACATAACATTACTTTTAATTACTAGCAACTTATGGTTTGTTTGGACTTGTGCTTTGTGAATTCAAAACCCTTGGTTTGAAATGTTGCTTTGGATGTGATATTCCACCTTTGTGTGCCTTGGAATTGTTGAGAACACTTCGAATGAAGTCATACTCGAAGCCATTGGATGTTGATTGAGTGCAAACTTCTTGTAAATTTCTTGCAGTTATTGAAATGTATGTACTAAGGGATACGATAAAAAACAAGCGTTGTCATATAAAAAAAATTAGAAACTTAGCGACGGACTTGTGACGGCACTGAAACATTTATTTTTTTTATGGGACTGAAGTCGGCAATGGACAGGGGATCCGTCGCTAGGCCGGTCGCTGATGGTGATGGATTTTCGGTCCATCGCCTCCTGCCGCGCCAATTTTTTCCTAGCCAAAAAAAGGTATGTCGTGAGATCCGTCGCCGACTCCGTCGTTTGTAGCGACGGAATTTCGTAATTCCATCACCAGGTACTCAGCAACAAGAGAAAATCCGACAGTTGTTTTCTGTCGCCAATTCCGCCGCTGATATCAAAATTCTGCCTCTAATAAGTCTTATTTTGTCGCTGATTCCATCTTTATTTGGTTTTTTTTTTTGTAGTGTCAAGGGACATGTTGAATTGAAATTGTACAAAGTAGGATAGAAAGGAAAGTACAAAGAAGATTTTGAGGGAGGTAGGAGGATTTTCTGTGTCTCTATCTTAAGTTCTGTGGTGCATGCTGATACCTTTGTTTGTTAAAAATGATCAGCTTATATAGAGATTAAATAAACTTGAATTATTGAAGCGTCAATAATTCATTTTTGCTTTTACCATGTCAGCATTTACATTTCAAAAGGTAGGATGCTCTTTTTCTACAATAATTAAATGCATGCTAGCTTTCTGTTATCATAAGTCGTGCTTTTGGCTATTTTTACATAAACAATTGCATTTAGAAAAGCAATATTACATTGTGATGGGGACCATCTCCATAACCCTTCCAACCTCTCCCCCTCCATCATACAAGAGTCCAGCACCACCAAGGAGGTCAAAGAAGTGCAAGTAATGGTCAAGAATATCATGAACAACACCAATGACCCTGTAAGACCCGCATTTTTTGTGTTTCCTGTTAAGCTAACTGTATTATCTTTTTACGTTATAAAATCATATTTTTAGTAAGTATGTGAGCTATAATTTAGTATTATCTTTTATTGATTATCGATGTGCTTATGGGAGCTATAATTTTATAAAAAGGGATTATTATTGCTATTATTGATTTTAAAGTTCATTCGTGCTATTTGCGCCTTTTAATTATACCGATAGTTTAATTTAGTCGTTGTTCAATTTATTTAGTCGTTTCCCGAATTTAGTTAGGACGTTGATTTTAAGACCCTTCAACCCGAGCTTAGACTGATCGATAACGCATTTGGGATTGGGTTGTTGTAGCTATTGGGCATAGAAGGCACAAAAAAGGGGGCAAAGCCCCTTCTCTTTCAGGGCAATCACACGCACGCGACAGGGGGGGTTCTCAAACCCCAGCCCCGACGACCACACCACCAGCGAAAGAGAGAGGCTGAGTGAGGAGGGAGAAAGAGGGGGGCACCGACGATGATGGTGGTGCACCGGCGACCACCCTAGCACCACAACCACCACAATTAGAGAGAGAGAGGGTTGTCGTGCGGTCGAGAGGGGGTGAGATCAGAAAGAGCAATGGGGTCGGCAAGGCAACCCAAACGGCGTCGGTGACGGTGGTGGTGATGAGGTGCCTCCACTGGTGAGCACCAACTCCGGCGACCACCAGTAACAGTGACAAAAGAGAGAGGGGTAAGGCTATTCGAACTGGGCTGCAAAATGGGTCGAATTAGGGTTCAATTTTGCATGCGTTGGGCATGGATTGGGTCTGTCCGTGCGGTCCGAGAGCGGGGAGTCAAAGATGGGAGTCCCCAAGTACCTAAGGTCGAGCCTAAAGCCCTTCAAACGAGTCCTCTAGCATGAAATCGAGGTGGGTGTTCCTCGCCTCCTAAATTAGTATTAATTTCGAAATGTTTTAACCTTGATGACTTATGTTAGCTTAAGGTTAGTTAATTTCATGGATTATGTGATGAGAAGCTATGCATGTTTAGAATTGATTCGGATAGGTTAAGTTTATTTGTGCCTGAGTTGTTAATTCGAAGTGAACTATATGTGTTTAGCATTGATTCGAGTTAATGAGTTAATGCATGAAAAAGAATTAAAATCGGAATTATATAAACGTGTTTAGCTTCGATTCAAGTTAATTAGCTAACATGTGAAAAAGAATTAATTTCAAAGTTGTTTAAACGTGTTTTGCTTCGATTCAAGTTAATTAGCTAACATATGAAAAAGAATTAATTTCTAAGTTGTTTAAACGTGTTTAGCTTCGATTCGAGTGGCTAAGATAATGTGCTTCGGACAATATGAAAAGAATGAAAGAACAATGTTATCCTAGGGGAAGGTCCGGAAACCCTAGAGGCCCTGACGAGGGTTAATGTAGTGGTCCGATATGTTATGTAGCCATCCCGGGAGTAAGAGCTTAAGTGTGAGCGTTAGGTCTCACTATGGGGTCGAGAATAGTTCTCACCCAATCAGCACTCTGTAATGATCTTACGCCAGAAGTATTTTCCTACCAAGATAAGAAAAGCAATGGGCACTTTGCCATTTTAAGTGTTTCAAAAGGAAAGAAAGTCTTTATGTAGTATGAAAAGTTTATAAGGGTCAGTATGCGACTAATATGAAAGAATATGAGCCTCAAGAGGCTAAGAGAAGAGTTTTTATGAGCCTCAAGAGGCTAAATGAAATGTTTTCAAAGAAAGGAAAGAAAGTTTTCTTTGCATGTTCTATGCTTTTCTTATAAATGAAATGTGAATGAGATGCTAAGTAAGATACAATTACGAAAAAGAAGGCCTTATGAGCATGTTTCATGCATAACCTGATAAGCTTAAGTTATGTGACATTATTATGACTTCATTAGAAATTGTGACATGTTAGTGAATTATGCAATGACATTCATACGTGCCTAGTGTATATATCAGTCATGGCTAGTATTATGTTTGAGTGCTTAAAGTCAAGTTTATGATTAGTAATGTTGTTGATAGGTTTTGAGGGGGATGGAAAAAATAACTTAAAGAAAAAGGAAAAATGATGCCTCAAATACTCACGATTGTCAGTCGTAGTATTTTAAGGGCCGGTCCACAGGGAAAACGTGTAATTATGGTCATTTAAAACGAAATTCTGAAACTAATTAACTAATCTAAGTGAAATTATTTAAGGCAATCTAACATCCTAATTCAATTAGACGAATCTAATCCTAATTCATTAAACATTAAAACAAACTAATTAACTAAATAAACTTAACCTAACCTTTATATTGATTAACCAAATTAACCAAACTAAACTTGAAATTAATCATGATTCAAAAACTAACAACCTAATTCCTTTGTTAATACGAAATTAAACTAAGGTACTTAATCAAACTAATTAAACTATAGGGGAGGGGGACGAAATTAACAAACTGAAATTGGAATGAAGCAGAACACGAACAGTAGCAGCAAAAACAGGGTAAGGGGAAGGAACAGGATCGAAATGGGGAGAAGGAAGAAAACGGCAAGGGATTACCAAGCAGCACGATTAACTCCAAGCCATGACACTCACTGCCATCCGAACACCAGCAGGTCGACACAAAGTATTTTTACCACAAAACCAAGGCAGATGAAATCAAATTGCATAAACAAACGCGAGAATCCAGGGGCAAATTGAACCAAATTGCTTGTAAAATCGAATCAGAAGTTCGAATTACACCACTAACTCATGAAATTTAAACCAAATACATCCAATTGAAACCGACTAACATAAACCCTAATTGCGAAAATTCGAAAGCAAGAGACAAAATTTGAACTCGAAATTTTTGAGATTCGAATACGAAAATGAAATTAACAACGAAATTGAACGAAATTAAACCTAATCTACTCCTAATTTCTAACCTATGCTATGCTACCTGACTATGGCGTCTTCTCCTCCCTTTTATACCCGAAGTCTTCGCCTCTTGACCGTCGATTTGCGATGTGCTGGAGGTAGATGTGGACGGTGGCGATGAAGGAACCCACTGGGGTGCTGTTCTGGATGGTGGTTTGGGGTGTTTGAATTTCGAAGTGGTGAAACCGGGGGTCGAAACAATGGGCTGGTGGTTTTCAGTTTCGTGGATTTGGGAAAAACATGGGTTTGGGTGGTTTCTATGGGTAGAGAGGGAAACGGAATCGAGGAGAACTGGTTCGGTTGAGCGTTGTGAGGTTACGGGGTGTGATGGAGTCGAAGGCTGGGTTTCTGGGCTTCTAGGGTTTCTGGGAACGGGGTAGGGGAGACAGAGAAGAAGAAGCAGGGTCGAATGAGGAGAGAGAAAAATGCGAGGAAGGGAAGGGTTTCTTTAAGTGGTCGGTTCACGCGAACCGGTTTGCTGAACCAGGTCGGTCCGGTTCACTGGACCGGTCTGGTTTTAATTTCTTCATTTTCCTTGGCTGGTTTTTCATCGATTTTTGGCCCGTTTCTTCAACCTCCGACAATTCTTCTATTTTTATCGCTTTTTTCGTCATTTAAGCCCATTTTCGCATTTATTCAAAATCTGCAAAATAAAATAAAATCAATTAAAAACCTAAAAAATATTATTAAAACGAGCATAAAATTGGTGAAAAAGTCCCTTAAAAACATCACATTTTTGGCTCAAACAAATACTCCCACACCAAGATTTTGCTCGTCCTCGAGTAAAATAACTAAACTAACTAAAAGAAAATGAAAAATAGGGAAAAGAAAATCCTAACTCACTGTCGTAGGAATCACGATTGCATTTAGCGTATGCAACAAGCCCTTTAAACCCCTTGGACTCCCAAGTGGACGAGTGAGGTCTCGTGAGGGTTTCCAAGAAAATACCCACAAAATTATTCAAAAAAATAAAAGAAAATCTTTTTGGGTTTTCTCAAAACTGATATGTACAAAACACGGAAAACATATGCACAATTCCTAATAAGCTAAATCACCCATGTACTCAATTATTGACCCGTATATACACAAAATGTACATCAAAACCCTTTACCTCTAAATGACATCAAAATACTGATTTTCACCCCATTGAACATCCAGATTTTAAATCCATCCCGGTGTTTGTGTGCAAGTGTATCATCATCCCCAGGACTCAGATTTACCAGAATAGACTCAATCCCACTCAGTTGACATAACTACATTATTCCTATACTGACTTTGGAAGCAAGCTTTCCCAGTAGCAATATTGCCTCAAAGGGTACACCCAGTAGCACGTGCCTCAAAGGGTCCCAGTGGCGCATGCCTCAAAGGGATACTTGTCATTCCAAATTTTATTCTTTTTCTTTATTTATCATACAATTTTTTTTTCCATTTTTTTCCAAAGTAATCATGTCTCAAGCTAGTGGGAGAATCATTCATGGAAACCTAAAACCTAAAGACAATGATGAAAGGATAACAAGGACTGGATTACACAACCCGTAATGAACAATTGGAATTAGAATCAGGGCTTAGAATATCACATTCGAAGTTGATGACTTATCATGCACATCCTATTTATGTACAAACTAACAACTAAAGCACAGGGGATTCAAACTAATCAGAAAAAGTACAAACGTCCCCAAAAACAACAAAAATAATCAAAAATTTTCAAAAAACATGGCACCTCACTCCCACACCAAAACTTCACAATGTCCTCATTGGGAGAATTAAGGCGCTAAAAAGCAAGCACATAAACCATACAATCGTAAATACTAATATATACAACTAGGACACCACAAAAACAAAAGCATAACCAAAAAATAAAACCAAAATGAAAAAGAAAAAGCAAAACTAAAATCAAAGAAACACACAAAAAGTGAAAAATAAACCACAACCCTAAAAACGAAAGAAAAGAAAACAAAAATCAAAATCAGAACAAAAATCAAAACCAAACACACACATATATTTACAAAAGCAAAACTAAACAAAAATCAAAGACCTACTAAATTGCAAACTAAACAAAAAGAAATCTAAAACAAAATAAAGGAAAACAAAAATGAAACAAAAATGAAAAGAAGATGAAAAAGGAAAATAAAGATGAAAGTCAAGTGAAATAAACAAAAATAATGAAAATAAAATGAAATAAACAAAAAATGAAATAAACAAAATAATGAAAAAAAACAAAAATGAAAAAAGGAAAATCCTAATATATACAACTAAATACAAAAAGAAATAAAAGAAATAAAAGAAAAGAAGAGTGGAACGATCATACCAGGTTGGATACAGGTTGTACCCAAACTATAACGCTTATGGAGCATCAGCTACTCCATATTAAGCTGAAAAGTGCTATTGTTGAGTTATTATATTCAAGTTTTGAAGATAACAAATCCAAGTGTAAAAATGTGTCCAAGTAGTGTTGCTCCAAACATGATCTGCAAACAGGCCTAACTGGTGTTTGTAATCTTTACTGTATTAACCGGTTTGCTACATGTGAGAACAAGCCTCTAAAACAGGTTTTTTGGGTGATTCTACATTAAGTCAAGAACGCCATCTCACAGTTGGTTGTAAGGCATGTTCACAGCAGCTCTTCTAGCAATGCAAAGAACAACTCCAACAAACAAGGTAGTCTTGATGCTCCCAGCAGCTTCTCTAGCGATTCAAAGAACAACCCCAGCAAACAAGGTAGCCTTGATGTTTACAGCAGCTCTACGGATCTTGGACAAGATTCAAAACAAGAAGTCTTGGGTATATAGGCTTTATTTATTTAGACTCTTGTTAATATGCCAATATTGAAAAAGCTTTTTTAACATCTCTTGAATCGGTATTTGCGCTAAGTGCTTCAGAACACCAGACTGCGAACAACCCTGCAAACAGGGTGCCTAGGGTGTTTCTGACCTGAAGTGGCCATACCCGATTATCCTTGAAATTATTATTTCGGTTGGCCAAAATCTCCAGAATATTTTCAAATGTTATTATTCTGGAAAATATATTTCTTGAATATATTATGCGAGATTTGGGAAAATAGATTTTGGGAGATTTGCCAAAATTGGAAGATTTTCTCTGCCCATATCTTCGGATTTGATAAAGTTTTTAAATTGCTAAAGATTTCTGGTTGCCTTGCTTAAAACTTACCCACGGCTATAAGGAGATAAAGGTTATCTCTTAAGATAACAAATCCCTTAGATTTTGGGAAATATTTTATCACTAGCCGTTGGGAGTTTTGTTTTGAAAAATCACCTTCCAAACTTAGGTGATTTCCTTTCCTCTCATTGGTTTTTGACCATTGGAATTTATGGTTAAAAACAACTTCGTTTTCACTGAAACAAATACAGAGATACACACTGTGCTATAGAGAGAAGAAAGCAAAAAGAAATCTTGAAACACAACATTCCCAAAAGGCAAAATTTGAAAAGAGGTTTTTCTAGTGAAAAGAATTTCTGAGCTTCACTTCAGAAAAGAAAAACCAGTTCAAGTTGTGTTTAAAGCAAGCTTTCAATATATTGGCATACTAGGACTTCATTGTACCTTACATCTGCTTAGTCAGAAGCACCCCCTGTAAGGTGTTTGTAACTCTGATCTTGAATTAGAAAAGTGAGTGAGTGGTCCTAAGTCGTGTGGACTTTGGACGTGTCCAATCTGGTGAGATTTGGACGTGGTGTAATCTGCCTTGAGAAGGAGATTACGTGGTTGCAAGGTTGTAACAAGGTGTGTTGCAATTGTAACGTGTTAAGCCCGATTTTAGTGAAGTGGTTAAATCCTACACGAGGTAGGTCGTGGTTTTTCACACCTCAGTTGGGCTAGAGGTGTTTTCCACGTAAAAATTGTGTGTGCTTTAATTCCGCATTTATCTTGGTGATTTTCGTATTTACAATATCTGAAAACACCCCCTGCAAACAAGTCAACAGGGTGTTCGTCATCTGAGAACAACCTCAGTCAGGGTGTTTATTACTTATAACGCGAAAATCAGACACCACAATTCACCCCCCCTCTTGTGGAAGTATACTCTAAGATCTAACAGCTATTCAAATCAAAACACATTAGAGCACGCAACAGCTTATCAAATTCAGAATCCCAACTCTCAATAGTATAGCAACAATGGAACGCAGGGAGTTGGCACCAGATTGAGTGCATCCATCTAGTCAGGAAAGCACAGGTAAGGGCCCGTTTCAATTTATCAAACAGTGGGGCCCACTCAGGAATGAAATGAACATACTCAAAAACAACCAGTGGTGAGGTCATGGGCCTAGAAATTGGATTATCATGAATGAGCTGTCTAGGCAAAGCAAAGGGTTCTAAATCCACAAGTCCTTCAAGTTCAATATGCATATGAGTATGGTCTAAAGTAAAATCATCAGTGGTAATCATCTCAGACTCAACAGATTCAGACTTGCTAGGTTAAAAAAGGAAGTCACTCTGGATGGAATTAAAATAAAATGACTCATAATCAGCATGAAAACCATTATCAGAACTTCCATGGATACCAAACTCACCAGAAAAAGATTCATACTCTACAGGCAGAATATTATCATCAAATTCAAACATAGTGAGTTCCGGTATCTCATCATGCATTACAAAGTCATCCTTGGGTCTATCTGTGTTTTTATCATCACGAGTCTGGTCTAAACAAGGAATATCAAACACAAAAGTCTCAGACTCGACAAAAGTAGACTCAGGAGGGTCCAAAGATGCAAGAATAGAGGGAGGATTGCAATATTCAAGAAGGAGGTCAGTTTGGACAGGATCGACAGAAAATGATTCATATTCAGCACGAAAATCCTCCTTCCGACTCATTTTAACATCAAACCCACAAAAAGATTCATATTCGATTTGCAAAATATTATCATCTGATTCAATTAGAAGGTCAAGCATGATGGGATCAAAAGAGAATGATTCATATTCAAAATGAGAATCCGCATCAAAACCTTCAGTAACATCAAGCTTATATGAAAAAGATTCATATCCTGCAGAAAGAATATCATCAAAGTCAAACATAGCGGGTGCAGTCACAATCACCTCCTCATGCAACTCCTGTGAAACATCTTTCGATTCATCCAAATCATGAAACTCAACTGCAGGTATGATGTATATGTCTAACTCACTATCAAAATCAGATTGCTTACCCACTTCTAATTCATGAAAGTCATTCAAAGTGGTGGGTAAGTCAACAGAAACTAGGACATCGTCAGTGACGCCCTTAGGTGAGTTAGGGCAAGGTGCAAGATCTGTCGATAGAGATTGAGGGAGATCACTTTCTTGTTCTAAACTAGGCAAACACATGTTTTCATTCAAATCAGGCCTAACAGAATAAGAAGGTTCAAAATTATCAAAAAAACTAACTCCTGATTTAGGAGATCCTAAACAAAAGTCAGATTCATTACAATTCTCCCTACTTTGATTAAAACATTGAGAATGTTCAGTAATTCTCGCTTTCAGAATCTCTACCCTTTTGGCAGTCAATTCATCAATTCTCTTTTCAAGACTTGCATATTGAGCATCAAAATAGTCACGATATGGACAAGAACAAGCATCATGAGTAGAAGATTTACAATAATCGCACCACACAGGAGGCACAAAAGCATAAGAGGAGTCATGCGAATCTATAAAATGGCCTTGGGAGTAAGGATTAGCATAAAAAGCAGACTCAGCATGAGTAGGGTACTTTAAGTTCATTTTAGCTTGTTCAAACTCATAAGTATCCCAAGCTAAATATTCAAAGAAATCCCAAACTTCTTCTTGAGTTTTAGACAACAATCCTAGCAAACCCCCTTGACACATAGATTCAACATGACCACGAAATTCAGAATTTAGACCCAAAATGATGACCTCACAAATTTCCCAATTTTCAAAATTTGGATTCAGTTGAGCACGATAATCATTAAGCCTCGAGAAATAGCTCCAAAAGGGTTCGTGCTCATATTGTGGGAAGCTGAAAACTAGCATTTTGAAACTTTTTTAAAATTTTTGAAGTTTTTTAATTTTTTTGGTATTTTTTGGTTTTTTTCACTTTTTTTTTGGATTTGTGAAATTTCTAATTTTTTTGTGGTTTTCAACTTTTCAATTTTTTTTTGGGTTTTTGAAATTTCTAATTTTTTTTGTGGTTTTTGTAATTTTCTAATGTTTTTGAATTTTTTAGCATTTTTCGTTTTTTTTTTGGATTTTTGGATTTTTCAAATGTTTTTGGATTTTTGGTTTTTTCAAAAAAAACGAAAACGATACCAAAATGAGAATTTGAAAATCGATTCGAAACTGAAAGTTACGAAATGACTAACAAGAACTCATTAAGTAAATAACAACTAAAATAACAACGAAACTAAACAAATGCGAAAGCAAACATGACCAAATTTCACCGCCTTCCCCGGCAACGGCGCCAAAAATTGTTGATAGGTTTTGAGGGGGATGGAAAAAATAACTTAAAGGAAAAGGAAAAATGATGCCTCAAATACTCACGATTGTCAGTCGTAGTATTTTAAGGGTCGGTCCACAGGGAAAACGTGTAATTATGGTCATTTAAAACGAAATTCTTAAACTAATTAACTAATCTAAGTGAAATTATTTAAGGCAATCTAACATCCTAATTCAATTAAACGAATCTAATCCTAATTCATTAAACATTAAAACAAACTAATTAACTAAATAAACTTAACCTAACCTTTATATTGATTAACCAAATTAACCAAACAAAACTTGAAATTAATCATGATTCAAAAACTAACAACCTAATTCCTTTGTTAATATGAAATTAAACTAAGGTACTTAATCAAACTAATTAACCTATAGGGGAGGGGGACGAAATTAACAAACTGAAATTGGAATGAAGCAGAACACGAACAGCAGCAGCAAAAATAGGGGAAGGGGAAGGAACAGGATCGAAATGGGGAGCAGGAAGAAAACGGCAAGGGATTACCAAGCAGCACGATTAAGTCCAAGCCATGACACTCACTGCCATCCGAACACCAGCAGGTCGACACAACGTATTTTTACCACAGAACCAAGGCAGATGAAATCAAATTGCATAAACAAACGCGAGAATCCAGGGGCAAATTGAACCAAATTGCTTGTAAAATCGAATCAGAAGTTCGAATTACACCACTAACTCATGAAATTTAAACCAAATACATCCAATTGAAACCGACTAACATAAACCCTAATTGCGAAAATTCGAAAGCAAGAGACAAAATTTAAACTCGAAATTTCTGAGATTCGAATACGAAAATGAAATTAACAATGAAATTGAACGAAATTAAACGAAATTAAACCTAATCTACTCCTAATTTCTAACCTATGCTATGCTACCTGACTATGGCGTCTTCTCCTCCCTTTTACACCCGAAGTCTTCGCCTCTTGACCGTCGATTTGCGATGTGCTGGAGGTAGATGTGGACGGTGGCGATGAAGGAATCCACTGGGGTGCTGTGCTGGATGGTGGTTTGGGGTGTTTGAATTTCGAAGTGGTGAAACCGGGGGTCGAAACAATGGGCTGGTGGTTTTTGGTTTCATGGATTTGGGAAAAACATGGGTTTGGGTGGTTTCTATGGGTAGAGAGGGAAACGGAATCGAGGAGAACTGGTTCGGTTGAGGGTTGTGAGGTTACGGGGTGCGATGGAGTCGAAGGCTGGGGTTCTGGGCGTCTAGGGTTTCTGGGAACGGGGTCGGGGAGACAGAGAAGAAGAAGCAGGGTCGAATGAGGAGAGAGAAAAACGCGAGGAAGGGAAGGGTTTCTTTAAGTGGCCGGTTCACGCGAACCGGTTTGCTGAACCAGGCCGGTTCGATTCACTGGACCGGTCTGGTTTTAATTTCTTCATTTTCCTTGGCCGGTTTTTCATCGATTTTTGGCCCGTTTCTTCAACCTCCGACAATTCTTCTATTTTTCTCGCTTTTTTCGCCACTTAAGCCCATTTTTCGCATTTATTCAAAATCTGCAAAATCAAATAAAATCAATTAAAAACCTAAAAAATATTATTAAAACGAGCATAAAATTGGTGAAAAAGTGCCTTAAAAATATCACATTTTTGGCTCAAACAAATGTTTTCATAGGAATTCTATGAATGCCTAATATGATATTAAAGTATGGATACGTGATATCTGACTAGTAAAGATATTATTGCCTGCAACGGTTTTGGTTTTAAGGGGGTTGGGGGACATTCACTGAGCGTGTGGTTGCTCATCCCACTACTCTTCCCCCTTTTGCCCAGTTTTTCTTTATAACAGGAAGAAGTTGAGTCAGCTATGTCAAGATGGAACCTGTTCTTGCTTGCCAGGTGTCGTTTAGATCCATTTGAAGGGGTCTTACGTGCTTAATGAAGTCATGTCATGTGTTCTTAGTTTGAAATGATTGTAAACAAGTATTCTAAGTTCATGTGATGCATATTGTTCATAGGTCGCTCTGTATGGCCAGATGAGCCAGTAGAGTGTGATGCTTCCGGTGTTGGGATAGGGGCTATTCTATCTCAAGAGAAGACGCCAAAAATGTGTGATTTTTATAATACCTTTCTACCTAATTTATGCTCGAAATAATTGTTATTTTTAGGTTTTTATTTGATTTTAATCTATTTTACAGGTATTGAATAATTCGGAAAAAATACTTGAAAAAGGCGAAGGAATGTTGGAAACTGAAGGATTGGACCAAGTTGACTCAAATCCGGCCAAAATTACTTAGCCTAGGTCTTTTGTAGCCCATAAGAGAAACAAAAAAAAAAGAGAAAAAAAAACAAAAAAATAAAAATAAAACCTCGGTCACGCATGAGGCACGTGACCAGCTTCATAATCCCCCCTCCCCTTCTCTTTCTCTCTCCTCTCATTTCCCCTCTACCCTGTAACCCCTGAGCCCCTCAACCCTCTTCTTCTTCTTCTTCAATGGCTTAGCTCGTAACCCCCTCCTCCTGCTTGGCTTTTCATCTCCTCCTCACAGCCTTTAGCTCTCTCTCTCTCCCTTTTTTTTTACACCTAGAACCTGAAAAGACCGAGACTTGAATGGGAGTGAGTGATTAATGGTGCAATTGAAGACCCTTGGCTTGGAGAGCAGAAGGCGACCACGGTTACAAAAGGGAGGTCGGGAAGCCACGATTTGGGGGTATGCTAGGTTGTAGTTCAATTTTAGGGTTTATATTCATGATCGAATTTCAATTTCAGTTCTTCAATTTCAGATGTTAATAATTTAGGGCTCCAGTTCGATTTACTGATTTGGTTTTGATTGCTGAACAAGTTTGTTTGGAGTTTGGATTGTTGGCTTGGAGGATTATTTGCAGTTCTAATTTTCTTTGTTTTTGCTCTGTTCTATCGTAGCCTCTGTTTCGATTCACTTCTGGTTTTTCCTCTGTTTCGACAAATGGTTTCTCCTCTGTTTCCACAAAGCCAGGAGGAAGAAGGATTCAAAATTTAATTACTGCAAGGTGTTGCTCACGTGATTCATTTTCAATTTGACTTCCCAAATTACCTTTTGGTACTCTCAAATCTCTTACAGTTTTTCAATTATTTTAGTTTGTAAATTCACTAAATCAAATATGATAATTTTCAGGTTAGTCAATTTTAATTTTCAGTTTCATTTAGGTTAGAATTTTTAATAATCAAATTTCCTCCATCCCTGAGGACGATACTCGTTAAACGTACAACGAAACCGTACACTTGCGGAAAATTCACAACAGGCTATTCTATCTCAAGAGAAGAGGCCCCTAGCCCTCTTTAGTGAGAAGCTCAATGATGCAAAGAGAAAGTACTCCATTTATGACAAGGAGTTTTATGCCATTGTGAGAGCTTTGGAGCATTGGAGGCACTACTTGGTGGGAGAAGAATTCATTCTCCATTCGGATCATGAGGCTCTCAAGTTCATACAAGGGCAACACAAGCTCAACCCAAGGCATGCAAAGTGGGCTGAGTACCTTCAAGCCTTCCATTTAGTGATCCACCACAAGTCGGGTCAACTCAACAAAGGGGCGGATTCATTGTCAAGAAGGAATCTCTTACTCTCTACCTTGGAATCCAAAGTCCTTGGTTTTGAGATCATTAAGGGGTTGTATGTCCAAGAAGAGGATTTCAAGGAAATTCATGAGAAGTGTTCTAGCCATCCTCACGGCTTGTTCCACTTAAATCATGGTTTCCTCTTTAAAGGATCCCGGCTATGCATACCAAAGAGTGGATTCCGAGAGCTCCTCATTCAAGAGCTCTATGGTGGGGCTTTGGCCGGACACTTTGGCATTGAGAAGACTTGCTCCATGCTCAAGGAGCACTACTATTAGCCAAGCATGTCCAAGGATGTAGAGCACTATGTGAGAAGGTGTTCTATTTGTCAACAAGCCAAGAGCCACTCTCGGCCCCAAGGTCTATACACTCCTCTCCCCATTCCTCAAGGCCATTGGGAGGATGTGAGCTTAGACTTCGTCACGGGTTTAGCAAGAACCCAAAGGCACAAAGATTCAATCATGGCAGTGGTGGACCGATTCTTAAATATGGCACATTTCATATCATGTCATACCACCAATGACGCTTCCTCCATTACCAACGTCTACTTCAAGGAGATCGTGCGTCTCCATGGCATTCCAAGAAGCATGATGTCGGATAGGGACACCCAGTTCCTAAGTTACTTTTAGCTTACATTATGGAGAAAGTTGGGCACTCACCTTAAGTTTAACACCACATGCCACCCCCAAACCGATGGTCAAACCGAGGTAACTAATAGGAATTTGGGCACTTTGCTTAGAGTTCTAGTCAAGAAGAGTATCAAAGGGTAGGATGAGTTGATTTGCCATGCCGAGTTTGCTTTCAATCGAACACCAAGTAAGGCTACAAGTCTTTCCCCCTTTCAAGTGGTGTACGGTTACAACCCAAGAACTCCCTTAGACTTGGTCCCCATTCCAAATCAAACCAAGTTTAGTTGGAAGGCCGAAAAGAGGGCCAAGGAAATCCAAGAGCTTCATTCTAAGGTGAGGGAACGAATTGAAAAGTCCAATGAGCAAGCAAAGTCACATGCCAAAAAGCATAGGAAGGAAGTTCATTTTCATCCCGGGGACTTGGTTTGGATCCATTTGCGGAAGGAAAGATTTCCCAGCAAGAGCAAATCAAAGCTCATGCCAAGGTCAGATGGCCCCTTTGAAGTGCTTGAAAAGATTGGTCCAAATGCCTACAAAGTGGACCTTCTGGGTGAGTATGGAGTCTCCGCCACCTTCAATGTGGCTGACCTAAGCCCTTATTATGAGGAAGATGAAGAGCTTCCAAGTTTGAGGTTAAACTCCAACCAAACCGGGGAGTATGATGGGGACCATCTCCATAACCCTTCCAACCTCTCCCCCTCCATCATACAAGAGTCCAGCACCACCAAGGAGGTCAAATAATTGCAAGCAATGGTCAAGAATATCATGAACAACACCAATGACCCATTGCTCAATTCGGACAGAAATTGGCCCGGTTTTGCAAGCCTAATTACCCAAGCTTAAAGTGGATTTAAAGGGATGCAAAATTACTTTTTGGAACCCTTAATATGTTAGATTCAAGGGCATATAAATATTTCTAGGTTATTTATTTAAGAAATAAGTCAATGGGAGCCTTTTTCTAGAAGCAGCAGAAACTGTCCCAGTTTGCATATGCTGCACCTTTTGCCTCATATCTCCCAAATGGATACTCCAAATGGCGTGAAACTTGAGGCTCGTGAAATCTGACTTCTATAGCTTTCCAGCAAGACCTATTTTAGCCAATTTGGCCAACAAACCTAGGAGATATAGCTGATATAAGTTGACCCTTGTGCACTGAAAAGTTGCTGACATAAAGTAAAATCACTTTTTAGCTTTTGTTCTTTTACTTTTTGGTCTCCCATGCTTATGGACGTGTATGTACTTGTTGTTTCCCTTCTTTTTAGCTTGTTAAAGATTCCCCACTATAAAAGGGAGGCCTTGGGCTGCCAAAGAAGGATTGATGAACTTGTATTCAGATTTGAGTTTAGTAAACTCTCTCAAAGTCTCTCCAAAATTCCTAGTGTTACATCCTGGGTGTTGGCAACTCCAAGTGGGTCTCTAGGTCTTCTTAACTCAACTAAGAAGGTGATTAACTTCTGTAACTTAGTTGAACGAAGAAGATTGCCCAAGTGTGCAAACCAAGGTGGGTTTACATCACCCTTGCTAGTCCACTTGATCTATCTTGGTTCTTGTTTTTGTTTTGCTTTCTTCTACCCATATGAATTCTTGATTCACTTTTGCAAATCTTTGCCTTAGTGAAGCTTGAATACATCACATTGTTAGTTACATGGCCTTGATTTTTCCTGAAAAATTTCAGGCTCTTTTGTTTGTTTTGTTCTTCTTTATTTTATCTTTTATATTACAAATCAAAAGAAAGTTGAGAAACTGGGCAGCCAAATGGATCCAGATGAGTGGAAGAGGAAGTAAAGCTGACATTTTCTTTATCATCAGTATCATTTTCATAAGCTTTTGTATATAATGTTTTCTCAAGTCTGGATCATCCTAGAAAATCACACTAGTTTTGCATCAAACCTCTTACTTTTGACCTTAAAAACTCTTTTAAACCAGAACTGCGATTGTTTTTGTTAGGAGTAGGGGGACCTACTAGTGGCGTTTCTTCTTTCTTCTACTTAGAATCTTCTATTTATTTCGAATTGTAAAGGTTAAACTTCTTCTTTGTTCCACAAAAATGTTCAACATTTTGTTTACGATGCAAAAATGTTCACCATTTGACTTTGTAAACTTGCACCATAGATAGGGGAAACGAATTAAGTAATTACTTATACCCAAATCTAAAAATTTAAGTGACATTAAATGTTTTAAAGAATAAGAATTGCACTTCTTTTCTACCCGGTTCAATCGTAGGCGTCTTTTTATTCTATAACTCCATCCTTCTTTGGCAACTCCAAGGAGGATAGATAACAAATTATTGAACCAAGTTCACCAATATTAATACTAAATAACTAATGTTATAGGGCAGGTATCATAAAAATTAAAGAATCAAGAATGAATGCCTAGTTTATAGTGGAAAGGTCTATACAAGGCCATTTTGTTGTCATTGTAATTGTAGGAGAGAGGCTGAAAAAAAACGGAGAATTTTCTTTCTTCAAATGGTACATTTCGAACACACTATGTAGTTAGGGTTTGATTTATCATAATATGTGTAATGTCAACAAAATGAGAATCTACGAGTATTAATTTGCAGAATCAGCTATCCTTTTATGGATGGTCACAAAAAAAATGAGAATTACCGAAACCTTTTTTGATAATGGATCGAATGAGGTCATTTAAACGGTGAGTTTTACAGCCTGGTAGGAAAAAGGTGCTTAGTAAATTTAATACAGTAGCTGTCGCGTAAAGTTTTTGTAGGAGGATTAGCAACAACATTTTTTTATGGTAAAGGAACAAAGTTCGTAAGTAGTTGAAATGCATTCTATGTCAAAATTTATAGTTGATAATATTTAGTCTTTTGTCCTTTATCTTTGAATTTTTTTTATCATGACGCGTGTTTTGTTACTCTTTCCTTGCAAAAACACTCTTGCAGGAAAACCTAGTAATGAATCGTTTTCTGCCTTGATGAAATCAATTTCAAAAATTGAGGGAAGATAAAATTTCTTACTGTTTGGAAAATATTTGTTTAGAAACTAAATATTTGATATCCCTTTGAAGAATTCTTGTGCAATTTGCAATCAATTCTAAGGATTTTTTTTTGTAAAATAGATCACCTTCAATTTATGAAACGTAAAGAACGACAACAAAAACTTCCTTTTTAATCGTTAAGTAATTATGTTGAAGATGGAGCCATAGTCCTGAATGAAATATAACTAATTGCCCATTAACATGCTCAGGTAATTATTGTTTTAAGATATCACCACAACCTACCTCAAATGCAACTACCCAAACTACCACCAATACATATTGAAGAGGATTGTTGGGGTGTGTGTGTGTGTGTGTGTGTGTGTGTGTGTGTGTGTGCACGCGTGTGTGTGTACACACACACATA
>JACYFF010002017.1:20395480-20409388 GCA_017589665.1 Selenicereus undatus
TCAACCAAATCTCATTGATAGAGTATGCATGAAATATGCTCATAAGACTTTCTTTTTCGTAAACGTATCTTACTTAGCATCTCATTCACAAGTTATACTTAGAACATGCACATAACACTTTTGATACTTTACTTAGATCTCATTCAAATGATATGCACAAGTCATGCATAGTAAACTTTCTTTCTTTTCCTTGAAAACACTTCATTTAGCCTCTTGAGGCTCATAAAAACTCTTCTCTTAGCCTCTTGAGGCTCATATATCTTTTGAAAGAATCTCTTTCATCTTGGTCTTATAATGACCCTAAAAAAAAACTTTCTTTCTGAAATACTTAAAAAGGCAAAACACCAACTGCTTTTCTTATTTAATAAGAAACTACTTCTGGGCATAAGGTCATCATAAAGTGCTGGTTGGGAGAGATCTACACTCAATCCCCTAAGCTCTTACTCCCGAGATGGCAACTAACTTTTGGACCTTAACCCTCGTCAGGGTCTCTAGGGACTACTCCCTAGGCTATAGGGATTCCCCCGTTCAAGCAGGTTCACTCCCTATCTATTGTCCCTAAGCACTTATCTTAGCCATTTAAACTGGTCTTAACGACTAATAAGTTTGCTGCATCTCACAGCGAAATCCTTTATCATGCAAGTCACGCTTTTGTAAAACTCTTTAGGGATTCCCCCGTTCAAGCAAGTTCACTCCCAAAACTATTTTCATTTAATTAAAATAGGCCATCATGCACTAATAGTTATGGCTACTGTCATTTCAAAACATGAAATCTTTCTTTGAAAAACTCACCCTTATGCACATAATGCAATTTGAGCATTTAAGCACATATATCACATATATCACATTTAAGCACTTCATAATCAATTCAACACAATGCGCCACACATGGCCTCGCAATCCACACGATTGCAGTTAATTCACAACCCGAACTCCCTCCTCACAAGCACCGTACCACAAGGTCCTCGAACCACTCATAGTTCTTCCTCAAACCATCCAACCACCATCTCAGTTTCAATTTCACAATCTAGCATCCTATTCATTATAATATACTGAAAAGCGATACATAACATACGCAACTTACCGATGCTGAACTTACCTATTAAACAACTAACAATTAGCAGAGCGCTGCAACCAACGGTTATAACCATGCACACACATATATATAAATATATGTATATAAGTATTCATATGAACTTAACTTGAAACGGGCGTCTAATATGTTTAGGTGAGACTAACTAAGTGTGAAACGATTCATTATTTAGGCTAATATGGTCATTTAGACATAATACAATTCAAGTGTTTTACTCAGCACGCTTATTTATACCAATTAAGCTTAACATGAATCGAATATCTATTTAAGCGCAAAGCAATTCACTTATTTAGGCTTACTTGGTCATTTAGGCATAAAACGATTCTTGATTCTAAACATGCATAGCTTACTTCGAACCAAACTTCCAGGCACGTGTTAGCTGTATGTACTAAGATCGATTCTAAGCATTCATATTTCGTTTTGAAACTATTAATTAGGCATGAGGTAACTAAACATGTTTGAATCGGTTATAAACAAGCATAATTCATTTCGAAGCCATTTTTCAAGCATGAGCTAACTGAAATAACATGCATCAATTTGCCGCGTCATTCGTTGTCTCGACATTGCATTTCAATCCTATTTAAGCCATTTAAACATAACATAACTTTAGATATTCACTTATTACATCGAAGTTACTAATCAAGTCAACTTTTCAGGCATGCACTAACTGAATTTATTTTAATCGAATCTAAGCACGCATAACTCATTTCGAACTATGTTTTCAGGCGTGAACTAACTAAACTAACATGTATCGATTCAAGCCACTTTCGAGCATTAATCAACTAAACTGACATTTAACGATTCAAAGTCGTTTTCAGGCATAAACTAACTAAACTTAGCATGCATCGCAACTTAAAGCTTAAAACGATTTCGAAATTACTAATACTTAGGAGGTGAGAAACACCCACCTCGATTCCATGCTAGAGGATCGAATCCAAGGCTGCTGGGTCAACTTTCGGTGTTTGAACAACTCCAAACCTCCGAGTCTTGCTCACCCATGCTCGGATCAGACCCAAATCGTGCCCAATTCGTGCCAACCAAACCTTGGATTAATCGAATTTTCGACCCTAATCAACCCCAGAGCACGCCCTAATCTGATTACTCCTGAATCCCAACCGCGTTCTTCCAAAACCCAGGCGTTATCTCCCGAATTGGTGGCGTTTTTGGTTGATTTCGACTCAAATTCGGCCCCCCAAGTTATAGAGGAGGGCGAGGGAGGTGTGGGTCGCCAAATTCCGGCACGTGGGTGGCCGGTTTCCGGGTGCTGGACACGTGTCTGGGTTGATTTTTGGCCGTGAGACTTGGAGGATGATGGATGGTGGAGTTTGGGCGGTGGTTGGCGTGGCTGAGGGGACCGATCTCCCCTTTCTCTCGCCGGCGACAAGTGGCGGTTGGCGGTGATGCTAGCCGGCGACCGTCGTCCCAGAGAGAGAAAGTGAGCGAGCTTAGGGAGAGAGGGAGAGAGTGGGCGAAGAGAGAGAAAGGGGTTTCGGGGTGTCGGGCCTCAGGCACCCGATCCACCCCCTTTTCTAATTTCCTTTTTCTTTTTTTTTGGTCCTCAATTAACACAGTTTAGCTAGGTCCTGGTCCCATACTCGTTAACGGTTGGACTAAACTCGAGTTGAAACGACCTACCGCTTCCATTTCAATTTAAACTTCGAAAATCGACCAAATAAAACAAAAACGATTTTAAGAACTCGGGTTAGCATCGATTTAATAATTTAACTCATATAGTTCTAAAAATACGAATTTATAACGTAAAAAGGTAATACAGTTAGCTTAGCGGAAAACAAAGAATGTGGGTCTTACATTCTCCCCCCCTTAAAAGAATTTCGTCCTCGAAATTCGAAATCTAAGTTCGGTCTTCCCTAGAATGCATGCACACAACTAGGATCTACGCGATAGGTTTTCAAAATGTTTCATTTTGGAAACACTACTTTTAAATCGAAAGAAAATCGCTTATGGTTTCCAGTCTCTTCCTCGCCAATCCTCTTCAAGCGTCTACTCACTCTATTTAGGCGCCGAGGGAAAATCGCATCGAAGAGGGGCAATTGAGTTGGCGTGGAAAACCATATCGAGTTTATTTTGAAGAATTGACAAAGATTTTCGAGAATCTAGATTCAGCATGGCAAGCAGCATTTCTATGCGTATTCATCTATAAGTGGGCAGCTAAGGGCATGGCAATCGAGACAATGACGTCTTAAGGTCATACACTAGCAGTCTCATTCTAAAACATGAATTCAAATCACCTTTGGGATCACAATGGTTAACATGAAGACTCCTACAACACACTGAGAATAATAAGAGTGTCACACAGCACCACCTGGCATAACTCGAGCATAACAGTATCACATAGCATCCGCATTTCAGCATTTTCAGGTTTAGGAATTGGAAGTAAAATGCAACCGGCTAATATGCATTTAGCAAGCAATTTTATAAACGAAAGCATATCTAGCCAGCATTTCTATGTTTTTACACCAATCACGAATAACCTTTAAACATTTCATTCATGGCAACTTAGACAGGGCATGCTATGAAGCGGTTAAATTAATCAGGTTTGTTCTAAAACATGAAGACATTAGGTCAATCTAAGGTTAAATCTTTTACTGGAAGGTTACCACATTACAATAAGATAGCAGAGATACTAATTGCACCATGTTGGCAATAAAAGATCGAATTTACGTTGACTTCACGTAGGGTTTACAACAGAGCACTTGTAGTAGTCCGACCCTAAATTCTGTTTATTAATTTCATGTCATTAATTCATGTGATTGAATTCATTTCATTCACATCATTTCTTTTTTATATTCTCATCTTTTTATTATTCTTATTTGGACATTTCTAACGGGGCCCTTTGCAATTCGGGGATTTCTTCTCGTCAATTTTGAAAATTGAGTTAGGCCTTGATATTTAAGAATTTAATGTTTAAAATTCCATTTATCTCAAACTTTTAAAAAATAAATTAAAAAAAAAATTCGTAAATGCACTCGGTTTCAGTTTTCGCTCAACCCGGGCCCGTTTAAAGCTGATTTCGATGCAACAAGACTTGACCTTTATTTGATTAGATAAATCCTCTTAATTAAGCCTTAATCAAGCATGAGATTATTGACTTTTCTACCCTATTTGCAGCCATGTATTAAAGGGGAGTATAAAAATAAAAAAAATGGCTTTTATCTTCATTTTCCACCAAGTAATTTTCTATCTCTTCCCTCTCCTCTTTCTCTCTCTACTCAGCAGCCCCCTTCCCACCACCATATCACCACCTTTCCACCACCAAAACCTCACAAAACAACCCCCACTCACCACCCCCCAAACACCTCTTTCACTTTCATAAGCTTCAAGGATCCTTGAAACCTCTTTTGGCTAGCACAAAGTAAGTGCTCTTTCACCTCTATGCTGATTTGTGTTTTTGATCTTTGATCTTGTTGGTTTTTTTTCTTTATTTTGGTGGTTTAATGATGGATTATGCTGTTTTTGGTGGTATTAAGAATCACCTTGTTGAGGGTTTATGGTGGAGTTGATTTTGGATGAAGTTAGGGTTAGGGTTTCATCTTAGGTATGCAAGCTTCTTGTTCAAGTGATATTTATGGCTTGTTTTCTCCATGTTTTTGCTTATCTTTTAATGTATTAAAGTTTATTATGGTTTTTATGATGTGTTGGAAAGATGAGATGGGGTTCAAGTTGACCCAAAGTTAGGGTTTTATCCATGAATGCATGGTTTGGACCAAAGTTGTGTTAACCTTGAGGTATGTGTTTATGTGCCTAGAAAGTAAGCCTTGTTGGATAAATATATGAAGTGAATTTGAGTGTGGTGATCCTGTATGATGTTGTGATGTACCATAGTGTGCTTACATGCTCTCAAGAAAGAGTTTAAGTTGAGGTTTGGTGTGAAAAAGTTAGAGAACAACCTAAATCAGTGAGGCTGGAATTTTCAGTGAAACAGGACGAACTTCGGAGAAAAACTGGTAATGATCGCCAGGCCAAAAATTCTGATTTTTGGTGGGTAGATAGGTCTGGATGTTATATTTAAAATGACTCTTGAATCGCCTTAATCCGAGGTCTGTGGAGGAAGTTATGGCTATTTTACTGAACCTGGGCAGAATGGACAGAATGGTTGTTTTTAGCACCAAAACCTGACATGTTGTTGTTCTAACCCCATTTTATGAAACCTGTCATAGGAATCTGGTTATGTGCCCTTCAGGAAAGTTTTAGAGGACTTCCTAAGCTATTTATATTGGGGGCTTATGTCTCAGTTGGAGGTTAGGAGTATAAGTTGTGGATTATTCATTCCGTACCTCGTCATTAAACCCTACCCTCTAAACTCGCTACCTTGCCTTAACTTAGCATTTCCATAGTCTATTTAACTTTATCAATTTTATAAGCCTTTTCTATTTAACTGGTTCACACAAATTCTTTATAATCCTTTTCTATTTAAGGGTATCCATTGTACTAATTTTATGCCTATAATGAGTTTTGAACAGCATCAAGGCCAAAGCTCTCATTCTCTTCTCCATTTTAGTACATTTGTTTAATATGTGAACTAACTTTTAAAGACCCCAGGTACGTTCATTGACTGTATCTTTAGAAATCAGCCCGTATTTATCAAAATTATAATGTTTTGGTAAGTACATCAACGAATCAATTGAACCAGTGATTTATCACATAATTAGTGACCCCATCAGTTATCAGTTACAAGGCATTGCCCTTCAGTTACCCGCGCGGCTTCAGGTCAGGTCTTCCGGTCAGCTTGGCAGGTGTACACCTATACATAGATCGTAACAGTTACTAAGGGGGTTCACTAACAGATAATAATCGGCAATTTAGCTTTATATGCATCTCGTTCCCTGTTTTTAAAATACAAATGAATTGCAAAGCGGGCCCTCATAATTTCTTTCTCCATTGAATCTTTATCAGTACAGGGATGCATGTACTGAGCTTTGGCTCACAGTTCGAAATGTTTTTATGTTTTGTTTTAGAAAAATATTCAGTAAACCACTCTCAGGCGGGCAGGGAGGCTGAAGGTGATAAATAAATCAGGACCGTCCATATGATCGGCGGATAGAAGTGCTAAGATGTTGTCATGCCTTTTTGTGGTGTTTTTTTTTTCTGTGTTCTAGTTGTATATTTGAACTGCAACATGTTTTGGAGTTACGAATGTAAATTTAAATGGTTTGAATGTTTTGGAGAAGTTAGAACATTTCCTGTATGTAATTAAATGGTTTGAATGGATGTGTTTGCCCTTTGAGGATAAACTTTGATCTTTTAGCTAAATTTTTCATTTTCAAGCGAAGCCTTGTCCTTGCGGACGACGGTAACGCCCATTCACGGAATTCTTGGTGTTAAGCTTAGGTAGGTAAATGCAGCTATGTTTTATGTATTATTGGGGCGTTACAGGTTTGGTATCAGAGCCAGGTTGAGATTTTCTTGAGGATGGTAGAGCTAGAAACAATAGGGTGAGAGTGGTGGCTAGGAGGGGCTATCGTATATTGCTAGGGTGATATTAGGAGAATGCCAGTTGCTTTCATTTGCATGTTACTTATTTATGGGTGGCTATGGTTATGTTTGCTTGTACCTCACATACGTGTTTTCTTTGTTAGATGGATCCCTATGGTGTGTACCTGTTGCCAGGTGGATCAATGATAGCACACATTGCGTTGCTCCATATTAGTATGGAGGCACACGCGCAGGACCCTTATTCCGAGTTTCACAGTATTGCGTTCCGTGCGCGGAGATTGTTGTGGTCCTTACCCCCCGGTTGGCCCGTGGGTGGAATTCAAGCACCATTATAATGACTTTATGATGATAGGGAACCCAGGCGTAGACGGGCCTAGGTTTCAGGCCCAGGGGGGCTTGGACGACTCTCACTGCAGAGTTGTTGTTGAGAGAGGAGTTCGAACTGAGGGGACTTACCATGGAAACTCTTCAGCACGTTTTTCCCCTTTATCAGGTCCATCCTCCACTAGTAACCCCAGCGCTAGCACAGGAGCCACCTGTCCCACCCGTACCAGGCACCCCATTGATGCCTGAGAGCCCTGGGGAGGCCCACGAGGTGATAAACGTCCCTGATACCCCGGACCTAGTGGTGATCAGTTCTAGTGAGGACCACCAGGAGGATGATCCTAAGGAGGAGGATCCTGAGGAGGACGATCCCGAGGAGGATCAAGGCAAAGAGGAGATGGGGATAGAGCAGCCAGGGGAGCAAGAGGAGGATGAGTTGATGGTAGAGGATGAACATGAGCCCCAAGTTCAACAAGAGGTTGGTGATGCCGAGTTGGAGGCATCCACGAGCAGTTTTGATTTAGGTGAAGAACCTGATGACGAGTCAGACCCAGATTACGATCCATCTAGGGATCGCTAGGTGGCTCTAAGGATCGGCGTGGAGTTTTTATTTTATTTTATTTTGAGCCCTGTATGTAGATATGGTATGGTGGGATTGGATGGTGATATTTTTGGGGCATCCGACATTGTATATAGTTAGTCCAATCCTCTTTAACCATGACGACATGATCCGTAACTCTTTTTGGTCATGTGACGGATCTAGTGTCTAGGGCTATTTAGTGTTTGGTGTTTAGGAGTAAGAACTAGGCTTGCAGGTGTTATATGCTTTTGTGTGCATGTATACGAACCAACTATGTATGTAAGTAAGCAGTTATGTAATGAAGTGATAACGCTTTGAGTTATGAAATATTCTGTGAGACATCTCTTATGTATTTGTTGGGCATGTTTATCCTATATGATTGGGGTCCCAATGTCTGAATTGTTTTATTTAATGTCTGGTCAGAATGTCTCAGACAATGCAAAATGACAAAGAGGTGCACGTAGAGGACAATTTGGAGCAAGGCCAGGGATCGGGTGATCAAGCCTCGTGTCAGGGGTCACCACATGGTGACATGCCACCGTCGCTCTCTGAGTTAGCTGGCAACTTAGGCAACCCGAGTTACTGGCCAACCTTAGTTGCTGAATTGATGAAGCGAATTCCCCAAGTGTCTACTGAAACCCCTCCCAAGGAGGATAAATTGGCAGATAGGGTAGCACGGGGCAACCCTAAGGTTTACAACGGTTCCTATGATCCCGTGGTATTAGAGGAATGGATAAGGGGAATGGAGAAAAGTTTTGCAGTAGTTAAGGTACCAGAGGAAAAGAAACTGAACATTGGGACATATTATTTATCGGGTGAAGCTGACATTTGGTGGAATATAGTGAAGGATAAGCTTGAAGGGCCTGAATTCACCTGGAATGAATTCTTAACAGAGCTGAGGGCGAAATTTTACCTAGCTGTGGTGCAAAGGCAAAAGGAGAAAGAATTTATGGAATTAAAAATGAGCGGTAGCATGTCGGTGATGTAGTATGCTAGTAAGTTCACCGAACTATCTAGGTTTGTCCCTGAATTCGTGTCATCTGAAAGGTTGAAGATGAGAAGGTTTGAGGAAGGTTTGGCCTTCTATATTCGAAATCAGTTAGCTGGACAACCCATGCTAACTTATCAAGAATTATATGAGCGAGCAGCCGAACTGGAAATGGTGAAGACGGAGTTAAGGACACTGGTTCCAATCAACCATAAGAGAAAGGGGTTTGAGTGGGGGACTCCAAGTGAGAGTGTGAACCAGAACCAGCAGAACCAGAAGAAACCTACTTCTATTCCCTCCAGGAGCCATCCTGCAAGCTCAACAGCACCTTGTGCGAAATGTGGAAGAACAAATCATACCACTCCTGAATGCCGCGTTGGCACCAACAAATGCATGTGGTGTGGTAGTCCTGAACATCTTAACGCTACATGCCCCCGACGATTAAAAGCTGTAGATAAGGGTGCAGCAAAACCCTTGGCCCCGCTCCGCCAGGGACCTCCACCTTCAAGGCCTGCAGTTGCAGGAAGGGCATTTGTGATGAACAAAAAGGAAGCTGCTACCTCTGGTACGGTAGTCACTGGAACTCTCTTTTTAAATTCAAAGCCATTTTGCATATTATTTGATTCAGGTGCCACTCATTCGTTTATATCTACCCGATCTGCTAAACAATTGGGCCTTGAGAACAGAAGGATGGCAACCAATTATAGAATCAAGCTGCCCAATAATTCTGTGATTGAGTGCCCCTTCTCTTATCAAGTTGTCCCCATCACCATTGGTGAAACCACCTTCCCTGTGGATTTGATTCAATTTGACTTGACTGATTTTGATATCATTTTGGGGATGAATTGGTTGCATTCTTATGGAGCCCAAATCGATTGTGAAGATCTTAAGGTTATCCTGAAAGATGAAAAAGGGAGAAAAGTGTGTTTTTATGGGCAGAAAGAGGCAAACTCTTGTCCTTTGATTTCTGCCGTGAAAGCAAGTAAGCTATTATATAAAGGATGTATTGGATATTGGTGTTATGCTATCAGCACCCAAACCAAAGAAGAGGAAGTAGACAATATACCTGTGGTTTGTGAATTTGAAGATGTTTTCCCAGAAGAATTACCTGAACTACCCCCGTAGAGGGAAATTGATTTTGGGATCGAGTTAATTCCTGGAGCCCAACATATTTCTAAAGCTCCATATCGTATGGCCCCAACTGAGCTTAAGGAATTAAAGCTTCAACTAGATGAACTGTTACAAAAGGGCTTTATTAGGTCAAGTGTGTCACCATGGGGTGCTCCAGTGTTGTTTGTCAAGAAGAAGGACGGAACCTTGAGGCTATGTATTGATTATAGGGAGCTGAACAAGATTACCATCAAGAACAAGTACCCTCTGCCTCGAATAGATGATTTGTTTGATCAATTACAAGGGGCAGGAGTGTTCTCTAAGATTGACTTGAGGTCAGGGTACCATCAACTTAGGATTAAATCTGATGACATTCCTAAGACAGCATTTAGAACCAGGTATGGTCACTATGAGTTCACAGTGATGCCTTTTGGTCTCACTAAGGCTCCTGCAGCCTTCATAGACCTTATGAACAGGGTTTTCAGACCTTATTTGGACAAGTTCGTAGTGGTGTTCATAGATGACATCCTTATCTATTCTAAGGATAAGGAGGGGCATGCTGACCAATTGCGAACTATACTGCAAACCTTGAGGGAGCATCAACTCTATGGCAAATTAAAGAAATGTAAATTTTGGCTAGAGGAAGTGGTATTTTTGGGGCAAGTGGTCACAAAAGAAGGAATTAAGGTTGACCCCCAGAAGGTGAAAGCAATCACCGAATGGCCAAGGCCTACCAATGTCACTGAGATTAGAAGCTTTTTGGGTTTAGCCGGTTACTACCGAAGGTTCGTCAAGGACTTTTCGAAAATAGCTTCACCACTGACCAATCTCCTAAAGAAGGTGAATAAGTTCGAGTGGACTGAAAGGTGTGAGAAAGCCTTCCAAGAGCTAAGTTAGCGACCGACAACCGCCCCGATCCTAACATTACCAATAGAAGGAAAGGAGTATACTGTTTACAGTGATGCATCGAAGAACGGCCTAGGGTGCGTGTTGATGCAGGAGGACAAAGTGGTAGCTTATGCCTCTCGACAACTCAAGCCATATGAGAAAAACTATCCTACCCATGACCTAGAACTGGCAGCTGTGGTCTTTGCCTTGAAAATTTGGAGGCATTATCTATATGGGGTACCGTGCAAGATCTATACTAATCATCAAAGTTTAAAGTATATCTTCACCCAAAAGGGGCTCAACTTGAGGCAACGACGTTGGCTAGAGTTGCTTAAAGATTATGATTTGCAGATTCAATACCACCCTGGTAAAGCAAATGTGGTGGCGGATGCCTTGAGTAGGAAGGCGCAACATAGTTCAAACACTGTGGTGATTACTCAATTAAACCTCTTGAGAGAATTGGAGGACTTTGGGATTCAATTAGTATCTCATGGGCAAACGAACGCTCAACTATCAGCACTTACTGTTCAGTCTTCCCTAGTGGAAGAAATCCGACTGAATCAAGAAAGTGATCTTGAACTCCAAAGTATAAAGCAAAATTTAGAAAAAGGGAATTTCTCGGGGTTTGTAGTACATGAGGATAGGACTTTGCGGTTCCAGAATCGCCTATGTGTGCCCAAAAATGGGGAGGTAAGAAAGCAAATTTTGGAAGAAGCTCACAATACTCGTTATTCAGTGCATCCAGGAGGCACAAAAATGTACAGAGATTTGAGACAATATTTTTGGTGGAATAACATGAAGAAAGATGTTGCAGAATATGTGAACAAGTGTTTAATCTGCCAGAAAGTTAAAGCAGAGCATCAACGCCCTGTGGGTGAATTACGACCCTTAGAAATTCCCACTTGGAAGTGGGATTCAATCTCAATTGACTTTGTTATGGGTTTACCCCTTTCTGTCTCGAAGAAGAATGCTATCTGGGTCATAGTTGATCGACTTACGAAGTCGGCTCATTTCCTGCCAATTAAGGATACTTGGGGAATAGAAAGACTGGCCCAACTGTATGTTAAGGAGATCGTTCGTCTACATGGGATCCCTCTAGACATAGTCTCAGATAGGGATCAATGATTCCAAGCGCGCTTCTGGCAAGCACTTCAAAATTCCTTTGGAACCAAACTAAACTTCAGCAGTTCCTATCACCCAGAGACAGATGGACAAACTGAAAGGGTTAATCAAATTTTGGAGGACATGTTGAGAGCTTGTGTATTGGAGTTCCAAGGGAAATGGGAAGATGATTTACCTTGGGTGGAATTCTCTTATAACAACAGCTATCAATCCACCATCAAAATGGCCCCATTTGAGGCTTTGTACGGGAGAAAATGTAGAACACCGTTGTGCTGGAGTGATTTGGATGAGGCACTGATTATAGGTCCTGAAATGATCCAAGAGACTACTGAGACAATCAGAAAGATTCAGGAGCATATTAAGGTTGCCCAAAATCGATAGAAAAGTTATGCAGACAAAAGAAGAAGGCCTCTGGAGTTTCAAGTCGGTGATAAAGTTTTTCTAAAATTTTCACCAACTAAAGGTCTGAAGAGGTTCAGAGTACAGGGGAAATTGAGTCCAAGGTACATTGGACCTTATGAAATCGTTGAGAGGTTGAATCGTGTCGCTTATCGCCTAGAGTTGCCTGCCGAACTGGAGCACGTCCATAACGTGTTTCATATCTCTCAGCTTCGAAAATATATTCCAGATCCAAACCATACCATTGTATTTGAACCTGTCGATATCGCTGAAGATGTAGTATATGAAGAGCGTCCCATTCAAATACTAGATCGCAGGATTAAACAGCTACGCAACAAACAGATACCATTGGTTAAAGTACTCTAGACGAACCATACCTCCCAAGAAGCTACTTGGGAGACCGAGGAGGTAATGAAAGCCAAATACCCACATTTATTCGAGGTAATCTAGCATGATTTAGGGAAGTTCACTAGTTTAGTTTCGAGGACGAAACTTTTAAAGGGGGGAAGACTGTAGTAGTCCGACCCTAAATTCTGTTTATTAATTTCATGTCATTAACTCATGTGATTGAATTCATTACATTCAAATCATATCTTTTTTCTATTCTCATCTTTTTATTATTCTTATTTGGACATTTCTAACGGGGCCGTTACTTTGCAATTCGGGGATTTTTTCTCGTCAATTTTGGAAATTGAGTTAGGCCTTGATGTTTAAGAATTTAATGTTTAAAATTCCATTTATCTCAAACTTTTAAAAAAAAAATAAAAAATCGTAAATGCACTCGGTTTCAGTTTTCGCTAAACCCAAGCCCGTTTAAAGCCGATTTCGATGCAACAAGACTTGACCTTTATTTGATTAGCTAAATACTCTTAATTAAGCCTTAATCAAGCATGATATTATTGACTTTTGTACCCTATTTGCAGCCATGTATTAAAGGGGAGTATAAAAATAAAAAAAATGGCTTTTATCTTCATTTTCCACCAAGTAGTTTTCTCTCTCTTCCCTCTCCTCTTTCTCTCTCTACTCGGCAGCCCCCTTCCCACCACCATATCACCACCTTTCCACCACCAAAACCTCACAAAACAACCCCCACTCACCACCCCAAACACCTCTTTCACTTTCATAAGCTTCAAGGATCCTTGAAACCTCTTTTGGCTAGCACAAAGTAAGTGCTCTTTCACCTCTATGCTGATTTGTGTTTTTGATCTTTGATCTTGTTGGTTTTTTTTCTTTATTTTGGTGGTTTAATGATGGATTATGCTGTTTTTGGTGGTATTAAGAATCACCTTGTTGAGGGTTTATGGTGGAGTTGATTTTGGATGAAGTTAGGGTTAGGGTTTCATCTTGGGTATGCAAGCTTCTTGTTCAAGTGATATTTATGGCTTGTTTTCTCCATGTTTTTGCTTATCTTTTAATGTATTAAAGTTTATTATGGTTTTTATGATGTGTTGGAAAGATGAGATGGGGTTCAAGTTGACCCAAAGTTAGGGTTTTATCCATGAATGCGTGGTTTGGACCAAAGTTGTGTTAACCTTGAGGTATGTGTTTATGTGCCTAGAAAGTAAGCCTTGTTAGATAAATATATGAAGTGTATTTGAGTGTGGTGATCTTGTATGATGTTGGGATGTACCATAGTGTGCTTACATGCTCTCAAGAAAGAGTTTAAGTTGAGGTTTGGTGTGAAAAAGTGAGAGAACAACCTAAATCAGTGAGGCTGGAATTTTCAGTGAAACAGGACGAACTTCGGAGAAAAACGGGTAATGATCGGCCAGGCCAAAAATTCTGATTTTTGGTCGGTAGATATGTCTGGATGTTAGATTTAAAATGAATCTTGAATCGCCTTAATCCGAGGTCTGTGGAGGAAGTTATGGCTATTTTACTGAACCTGGGCAGAATGGACAGAATGGTTGTTTTTAGCACCAAAACCTGACATGTTGTTGTTCTAACCCCA
>JACYFF010002017.1:20414388-20444668 GCA_017589665.1 Selenicereus undatus
TCAACCAAATCTCATTGATAGAGTATGCATGAAATATGCTCATAAGAATTTCTTTTTCGTAAACGTATCTTACTTAGCATCTCATTCACAAGTTATACTTAGAACATGCACATAACACTTTTGATACTTTACTTATATCTCATTCAAATGATACGCACAAGTCGTGCATAGTAAACTTTCTTTCTTTTCTTTGAAAACACTTCACAAAACTCTTCTCTTAGCCTCTTGAGGCTCATATATCTTTTGAAAGAATCTGTTTCATCTTGGTCTCATAATGACCCTAAAAAAAAACTTTCTTTCTGAAATACTTAAAAAGGCGAAACGCCAACTGCTTTTCTTATTTAATAAGAAACTACTTCTGGGCATAAGATCATCATAAAGTGCTGGTTGGGAGAGATCTAAACTCAATCCCCTAAGCTCTTACTCCCGGGATGGCAACTAACTTTTGGACCTTCACCCTCGCTAGGGTCTCTAGGGACTACTCCCTATCTATTGTCCCCAAGCACTTATCTTAGCCATTTAAACTGGTCTTAACGACTAATAAGTTTGTTGCCTCTCACAGCGAAATCCTTTATCATGCAACTCACGCTTTTGTAAAACTCTTTAGGGATTCCCCCCGTTTAAGCGAGTTCACTCCCAAAACTATTTTCGTTTAATTAAAATAGGCCATCATGCACTAATAGTTATGGCCACTATCATTTCAAAACATGAAATCTTTCTTTGAAAAACTCAACCTTATGCACATAATGCAATTTGAGCCTTTAAGCACATATATCACATATATCACATTTAAGCACTTCATAATCAATTCAACACAATGAGCCACACATGGCCTCGCAATCCACACGATTGCAGTTAATTCATAACCCGAACTCCCTCCTCAGAAGCACCGTACCACAAGGTCCTCGAACCACTCATAGTTCTTCCTGAAACCATCCAACTACCATCTCGGTTTCAATTTCACAATCTAGCATCCTATTCATTATAATATACTGAAAAGCGATACATAACATACGCAACTTACCGATGCTGAACTTACCTATTAAACAACTAACAATTAGCAGAGCGCTGCAACCAACGGTTATAACCATGCACACACATATATATAAATATATGTATACAAGTATTCATATGAACTTAACTTGAAACGAGCGTCTAATATGTTAGGTGAGACTAACTAAGCATGAAACGATTCATTATTTAGGCTAATATGGTCATTTAGACATAATACGATTCAAGCGTTTTACTCAGCATGCATATTTATACCATTTAAGCTTAACATGAATCGAATCTCTATTTAAGCGCAAAACAATTCACTTATTTAGGCTTACTTGGTCATTTTGGCATAAAACGATTCTTGATTCTAAACATGCATAGCTTACTTCGAACCAAACTTCCAGGCACGTGTTAGCTGAATGTAGTAAGATCGATTCTAAGCATTCATATTTCGTTTTGAAACTATTAATTAGGCATGAGCTAACTAAACGTGTTTGAATCGGCTAGAAACAAGCATAATTCATTTCGAAGCCATTTTTCAAGCATGAGCTAACTGAAATAACATGCATCGATTTGCGGCGTCATTCGTTGTCTCGACATTACATTTCAAGCCTATTTAAGCCATTTAAACATATCATAACTTTAGGCATTCACTTATTACATCGAAGTTACTAATCAAGTTAACTTTTCAGGCATGCACTAACTGAATTTACTTGAATTGAATCTAAGCACGTATAACTCATTTTGAACTATGTTTTCAGGCGTGAACTAACGAAACTAACATGTATCGATTCAAGCCACTTTCGAGTATTAATCAACTAAACTGACATTTAACGGTTCAAAGTCGTTTTCAGGCTTAAACTAACTAAACTTAGCATGCATCGCAACTTAAAGCTTAAAACGATTTCGAAATTACTAATACTTAGGAGGTGAGAAACACCCATCTCGATTCCATGCTAGAGGATTGAATCCAAGGCTGCTGGGTCAACTTTCGGTGTTCGAACAACTCCAAACGTCCGACTCTTGCTCACCCACGCTCGGATCAGACCCAAATCGTGCCAACCAAACCTTGGATTAATCGAATTTTCGACCCTAATCAACTTCGGAGCACGCCCTAATCTGATTACTCCCGAATCCCAACCGCGTTCTTGCAAAACCCAAGCGTTATCTCCTGAATTGGTGGCGTTTTTGGTTGATTTCGACTCAAATTCGGCCCCCCAAGTTATAGAGGAGGCCGAGGGAGGTATGGGTTGCCAAATTCCGGCACGTGGGTGGCCGATTTCCGGGTGGTGGACGCCTGTTTGGGTTGATTTTTGGCCGTGAGACTTGGAGGATGATGGGTGGTGGAGTTTGGGCGGTGGTTGGCGTGGCTGAGGAGACCGGTCGCCCCTTTCTCTCGCCGGCGACAGGTGGCGGTCGGCGGTGATGCCAGCCGGCGACCGTGGTCCCAGAGAGAGAAAGTGAGCGAGCTTAGGGAGATAGGGAGAGAGTGGGCGAAGAGAGAGAAAGGGGTTTCGGGGTGTCGGGCCTCAGGCACCCGATCCACCCCCTTTTCTAATTTCCTTTTTCTTTTTCTTTTTTTTTGGTCCTCAATTAACACAGTTCAGCTAGGTCCTGGTCCCATACTCGTTAACGGTTGGACTAAACTTGAGTTGAAACGACCTACCACTACCATTTCAATTTAAACTTCAAAAATCGACCAAGTAAAACGAAAACGATTTTAAGAACTCGGGTTAGCATCGATTTAATAATTTAACTCATATAGTTCTAAAAATACAAATTTATAACGTAAAAAGGTAATATAGTTAGCTTAACGGAAAACAAAGAATGTGGGTCTTACATTATCAATTTGAGTTTAGCGTATGAAGTACGAAATTGGACTAGCAGTGTTAAGTATTGGGCAAACTTGAAACCAAAAAAAAAAAAGGAGCATAAGGGGCAGAAGCCCCTAACTTTTCCCAGCCAAAAAGACAAACCCCGACCCTCTCTCTCTCCTCTGCTTCTCCTCTTCTCCTTCCTCCTCAAGCAAAACCCAGAGAATCGGCCTGCCACCACCGCCATGTGCGCACCGGCGAACCAGGGAGGGACCACGGCGGTCCCCTGCGCGCGACGACTCAGTCGCCAACCACCACCGTTCTCCCCCCTTCACTTCTCGCGGCTGAGCAAACCCAGAGACCCACATGTCGATGCCCCGAAATCCACCACCCACATGCCAGAGTCCGACCGTACTCACCAAAAACGACCCCCATGGTAAATTGAGAGGCCAAATTTGACCCAAACCGCACTGAAACTTCATCAAATTGGAAGCTAGGGTTTCGGGTTAGTGAGCAGTCGAGCTAGGGTTCGAGTTCACCGAGTTGGGGGTGCGATTAGGACCAATCAGATCGAGGATTGTGGTTTTCCGGCCCTCAGAGTCAAGCTAGCAGCCTTGGATTCGAGCCTTCAGCTTGGAATCGAGGTGGGTGTTCCTCGCCTCCTAAATTAGTATTAATTTCGAAAACGTTTTCAGTAGTTTAATGATGCATGTTAGCCTAGGCTTGCTTCAATTCGTGTATGATGCGTCTTGAATGACCTAAATTAGCTATTACATGCAAGTTAGTTTAACGAGTTTAGCCTTGATTCAAGTTAATTAGTTGATGCATGAAAAATAATTAAAAATGAAGTTAGTTTAGCGTGTTTAGCATCGATTCAAGTTAATGAGTTAATGTGTAAAAAAGAATTAAAATCGAAGTTATATTAACGTGCTTAGCTTCGATTCAAGTTAATTAGCTAATATATGAAAAAGAATTAAAATCGAAGCCCTTTTAACGTGTTTAGCTTCCACTCGAGTTAATTAACCAATGCATGCAAATGAACTAATTTCGAAGTCAATGAAATGTGTTTAGCATCGAATCGAGTACATTAGCTAATGCATGTTAAAAGAATTAATTTCGAAGTTATATAAATGTGGTTAGCTTCGATTCGAGTTAAACTAGCTAATGCATGTAAACGAATTAAATTCAAAGCTATTGGAATATGTTAGCTTTCATTCGAACCCTTTTCAGTACATTCAGTTAACACGTGCCTGAAAGTTTGGTTCGAAGTAAGCTATGCATGTTTAGAATCAAGTTTAGTATATTTAGTTAACGCATGTTTGAAAGGTCGACTCGAATAGTAACATCGACATGGTAAACCAATGCCTAAAAGCATATTATGTCTAAATGACCTAAATGGGTTCGAATAGTAACATTGGTATGATAAACGAAAGCTTAGAATCGTATTAAGTCTAAGTGGCCTATTTAGATTCGAATAATGACTTCGATGAAATAAATGAACGTTTAGATTCGTATCATGCTTGCATGGCTTAACTAGGCTTGAAATGTAACTTCGAATCAATGAATGAGCACCTCGAATCGATGTTTATCCATTTAGTTGACTTATGCTTGTGAAATGAGCTTGAAAACTACATTCGAATGACGAAATGAGCATGCTTACCCCTTAACTGCAATACGTGAATGTAATCGTGTTTCATGTTAGTTAGTCTGACTCAGCTTACTAAACGTTTGTTTTCAGTTAAGGTCGTGTGAATGCCTACATATATATATATATATATATATATATATATATATATACATATATATATATATATATATATATATGTATGCACATATGTATGTATGGTTATAACCATTGGTTGCAACGCATTGCTAATTGTTATTTGTTGCTTCGGCAAGTTAAGCATTGGTAAGTTACGCAAGTTTACATATCGCTCTTTAGTATATCATGATGATTAGAATACTAAATTGTGAAATTGAAACCGAGATGGTAGTTGGATGGTTTGAGGAGGAACTATGAGTGGTTCGAGGTTCTTGTGGTACGGTGCTTGTGAGGAGGGAGTTCGGGTTGTGAATTGACCGCAATCGTGTAGATTGCGAGGCCATGTGTGGCTCATTGTGTTGAATTGATTATGAAGTGCTTAAATGTGATATTTGTGGACCCCCTTCCCTTCGATGTCTTTAAATTGCATTATGTGCATAAGGGTGAGTTTTTCAAAGAAAGATTTCATGTTTTGAAAGGATAGTAGCCATAACTATTAGTGCATTATGACCTATTTTAACTAAATGAATACAGTTTTGGGAGTAAACTCGCTTGAACGGGGGAATCCCTAAAGAGTTTTACAAAAGCATGAGTTGCATTACAAAGGATTTCGCTGTGAGAGGCAGCAAACTTATTAGTCTTTATGACCAGTTTAAATGGCTAAGATAAGTGCTTATGGACAATAGATGGGAGTGAGCCTGCTTGAACCGGGGAATCCCTAGCCTAGGGAGTAGTCCCTAGAGACCCTGACGAGGGTTAAGATCCAAAATTTAGTTGCCATCCTGGGAGTAAGAGCTTAGTGTGAGTTAATCTCACTGGGATTGAGTGTAGATCTCTCCCAACCAGCACTTTATGATGATCTTATGCCTAGAAGTAGTTTCTTATCAAATGAGAAAAGCAGTTGGCGTTTCGCCTTTTTAAGTATTTCAGAAAGAAAGTTTTTAAGGGTCATTATGGGACCAAGGTGAAATAGATTCTTTCAAAGAATATGAGCCCCAAGAGGCTAAATGAAGTGTTTTCAAAGAAAAGAAAAAGTATTAAAAGTGTTACGTGCATGTTCCAAGTATAACTTGTGAATGAGATGCTAAATAAGATACATTTGCGAAAAAGAAAGTCTTATGAGCATATTTCATCCATACTCTATGAATGACATTTGATTGAGACTTGAAATGTGTATGTCTTATGCACCTCATATGAATGAAATGCCAAGAAAGGTATGATTATAAAAAGAGATAGCCGTATGTGCACATCATGTGAATAGGGTTTCATGTATAGTTCGAATAGAATGCTAAGAAGTTATGTTTGCAAACTAGAATGCTAGGAAGTTATGATTATGAAAAAGAAAGATTTCTATGCTTAGCCCTCAATGCTTGTTTATGTGCTTAACTGCTTGTTAGTAAAGGAATTTAGTCATATAGGGACCTGGAAATATGTTTGAGTGGTTAAAATGAAGTTTATGGTTAGTAATCCTTCCATAAGGACTTTATGAGTGCCTAATACGATAGTAAAGTACGAATACGTGATATGTGACTAATATGAATATTATTACCTAAAACGGTTTTGGTTTTAAGGGGGTTGGGGGGACACTCACTGAGCGTGTGGTTGCTCATCCCACTACTCTTTCCCCTTTTCCCCCAGGTTTTCTTTATGACAAGAAAAAGTTGAGTCTGCTATGTCGAGACAGAATCTATTCCTGCTTGCAAGGTGTCATGTGTGCCCACCTACGTCTTTAATGAAGTCTTGTAAAGTTTGTGTAAACAAGTTAGTCATATAAGCCAACCATCTAATTAAGTTCATGTAATGTATATTGTTTATAAGTCGCTCTGTATTACCATATAAGCCAACCATCTAATTAGTTAGATGTCTTCTTGGTCAAAGTTAGTCATGTTTTGGGATGTAAACCCCAATACTCCGATTGTATGAACCGTTGAGTTGTATCTTTTACTTTTCCTGTATTAATGAACTATTCTGGTTGGTGTACTCCGAGCGAGTGGCTCGTTGAGTTATGAACTCCGGCGTGTAGCCGTTAAGCTTCTTTTAAATGTTTTACACTTCCGTTGATTTGCAGGGATTTATTATAAGACTTTTAGCCTGGAAACAGTCAGTTTTTAGGGGAAACTCTGTCCGTTTCGTCATAACATTTAAGTAAAAAGTTAAGAAAACGTAACGCTTTAGGCCCTAGGGGCTGGGGGTGTTACACAATCACAAAATCTATTGAACTGAAACACTTCAAGACCAAAGTCCTTAATGGTTCAACTTCAATACCGTTGACTTAATCATACCATGTGCTAACTCGTACTCCACACTACACAAGTATATTAAATATAGACCCAACTTGACCCTGAGGTCGATCCCAACATTCATGTTATGCTGAATCCACTGTGAGCATCTGATGACTTCCCAAAAGGGATTGCTAAAAGAAGAAATATGTGATGCTTCATCACCTAAAATGGAAAACATGAAAATAATTCAAAAATATGAGCAAAAACTCAGTACATGCATTCCTATATTGTAAATGAGCATAGGAACACTATTGATGGGTACTCGTCTTTGAAATTCATTTAGTTGGCAATAACAATGAAAATGAAAGTAATATGAAACTGAATTGCTCATTATTATCTGGATGTGAACCCCTTGCAATGATATGATCTATACATAGGTGTACACCTGCCAATCTGATCAAGAGTTTGCCTAAAGCTGCGCGGGTAAATGATGGACGGACGCCCTATAGATGATAACTGACGGGGTCACAAGTTAAATGGCAAATCAATTCATTGATAAACTCATTAAGAGTTGTAACTTGATAAACATGTTCTGCTTTCTGAAGATACAGGCAATGAACGTAGCTTGAGTCTTTAAAAATGTCATATGCCCTGATAAAAGTCAACTGTTTCATAAATGTCATCTGACTTAAAAAATATGTTCTGAGTTGATAACACTTATGTACAACGGGAAACGATAACTAGGCCTCGACTCTGTTTCATAAATGTCATTGTAAGTATATGTAGCCAGTAAATGATATTTACTGACATAATTGAGTAAATAAAAGTATTTGTAATAGAAATTGAGTAATTAAACGGTATACATAACTTGGGTATTTCAATATAACTTTAAAACTGAATGCGTGAAAGTAATTAAATTTGATAGACCTAAGTAAACTAAAATCTAAGGAAAAACGGGGAGGAACTGCTGGTGGATATCTTCTACAGTTTAACTTATGAATGAAATTAACTTGTGTTTTAATGATAAATATTAATTTGCATGGTTGACTGAGATTATACTAAGTATTCTTCATAAATTTGACAACTTTGATAATTATTTGTTGCTTATAGTTAATTTGGTTTGTTTGGTAATTTTTGTTTCATTTTATTGGTTACCATATAATTTCAATCAACCCTCCCCTAGAAATATAAGTCTTTTAGGAGTGCCTAGGTAATTTTAGATAGCTTAGATTTTGATTTTTAGAGTGGTTATAATTTTAGATTGATTTATATTCAGTTTTAGTATTTAATTACCGGTTTGTTAGAACTTAGACTAAAAATAGTTATTTTTGTTATTTTTCGATTTTAATTAATTCCTAGGGTTTATATAGTGTCCTAGTATGTTCATATTCAATTTCGTAATTTTTGGAAGTTATTTGATAATTTTTCAGAATTATTTTGTGAAATTGATAAGTGCAGGTTTTTAGGTTATTAATTCTGAAAATTTCGATTTTTAATTTTAATTCACGATTATTGGGTATTTTTAAGTCCAGAAAATTGTGTCCTAGAATTAGGGTAACTTTATTGATTATTGTTGTATTTATATTTATGCAGATTATTTTATTTCTAATTTTAGATTTATTATTCTGCTTGATATTCTGTGCTAATTTTCTGATTTGGTTTTTCTGAAATTAATTAGATACAATTTAGAATTTATAAGCTTATAGACCTGAAGAATAATATTTTAGGTTACTGTTTGAATTTTTTAACATTTATTTTCTGACTGTTATTTGCTGTTATTGATTTTTAATTAGAATTTTAGTTACTATTCTGTTTTTATTTTTGTAAATTATTTAGGGAATATTTTACTGTTTTATTTCCAGAATATAATCCAAAATATTTAGGGGCATCATTGGGTGTTTTTCCAGATTTTTATTCATTAGATTTTAATTATTTTAGAACTATTAAGATTAGCTTTAATAAATTGGATTAGTAAAATCATTTAGGATTAAGCTAGTCTTTTTAAAACAATTTTTCCTCGTGGATCGATTCCTACTTCCCTACGCTATAAAAAGTAACCGAAGTAGTGGTTAAATTTGTAGCTCTCGACAAGCTCCACACCAGGGAAGGGTTAAGTAGTAACCACCATAGTAAGTGGTAAACCAAGATCGAGTTAAGTGGCTGCGTTGATCCCAAGCGCTGGTCATGAGACCTAGTGGGGTCGCTCACCTTAAAGTTAACTATTGTGATTTGGATCATACATTATAAATGTACATCTTTGAGATTTGATAACCATGGAGGATTATGTTAATGACAAGTGTGTCCTGGAAGTCTTGCTGTTTCCCCTATCCCTTAAAGTGTTTTCAAAATGAATTTGTGTTCGTAGTTGACTATTAAGGGTGATTGTTTACTGAGTTTATCTCACTTTTATAAAATATTTTATTTTCAGGTGATTTAGTTGTGCATGGGACTAGGGGGCTAAAAGTATAGCGAGGACCTGATGCCTGAGTTGAAAAAGATGAAAGCTTAATAGTTTTCTTAAAACAAAGATATTTGTTGACAACTTTTTTAAATTAGTTGTGACATCAAAGTTTGAACCTTTTGTTAAGTTGAAGTGTTATTAAGGAATGTTGTATTAATTGTTCTCGATATCCATCATGGTATTTTCAAGAAGAAAATACGGCGGTAACACCCCAATTCAGGTTCCGCTTCCACATAGGATGATGATTAGTAGTAAAGAAATGAAATTAGAAACTCGGGGTGTTACAAAGTGGTATCAAAGCTTAGGTTAACTGAGCTGAAGGCTCACCTAAAAGACTATAAGGAACGAAACACTAAAACCCGTAGACCTAAGGACTGCGCGGAGAGTGAGTGTAGTAAGGGGCAAGGGTTACATGCATGTGCATATAGTAGTAAATAAATACGGGTTACTGTGAGGATACTTGTCTTATGTGAAATTGCCTTGTATAGGAATGAAGGGTACCCGGTATTGTGGTTGTGTAGAAGGTCCTTGCCTACACGAGCAGTTAGCTAAGAGACCGGGTCAGGTGGTGTGGGACCATATTCGACATGTGAGGTGGGTGTTGGCCAGATATTTAAAGGATATGCCCAATAGCTGTTTGAGGATTGAGGATAATCAGGTGGTCTTTCTGCTGCTGACCTTGAAGGGAGACCTTGAGTGGAGCTATCAAGTTTACGAGCTGCACCCCCGGGGTTGTGATCATTGCCCATGGGGTAAGTGTTGTTGGTGTGATTGGGAGCCCATGGGGTTGGGTGTAGTTGACCTAATAAACCGTGTGACGTTGGAGGGACCCCATGACTTGGATCATGTACCTACAGCTAGTGAGGCGGATGCCCCACTCCCGAGAGATGAGCTCACGGACGAGGGGGAGATTCCAAGGCTAAAGGAGGCATCCCTACTGAGGTGGATCCAATAGAGGAGGGCGACTTGAAGGAAGACCCTAGTGAGGGACAAACAGTGGAGGAAGAGGACCTCGAGGAGGACTACAGCGGGGAAGAAAAGATAGAAGAAGAGAAGCCTAAGGAAGACGCTAGGGAGGGGGAGCCAATGGAAAAAGAAGACTTTGAGGAGGATTATGAGGTGAGTGAGGGCTAATTTATAGGAAGTGAAGACCTCAAGGGAGACTCTAGTGAGTGCAAGACGGAGCATATCGAGAAAGAGAATCCCGAGGGGGATCAGGAAGAAGAAAGGAGGGAGTTCATTGTGCAAGATGACCAAACAAGAGGACCTAAAAGCTTGGGTGAATAGATAGATTGTGTGGAGAAGAGGGGTGAGTCTGAGACCGAGATGACCTGTTAGAAGTGGGGCAGATGTGGTCGGATGTGTAGGGGTACCTGTTCACTGGATGCCCCTAACCAGTAGAACCTCATAGCATTTAGAAATCTTTGTTTTTCTTTCTCTTTTTCTCTAAGAGAGTATTGTTAGTTACCTTTCTGATTGTGTTGTTAAGCAACTGTGGGCAAATAAAGTTATAAACTGTGATGTAATGAAAAGTATTAGTGTGGAACACTTATGTTCTTGAAATTTTATGCAATAAAAATCTCCTGAAATTATCTGAATACCAACGTTCTTTGTTGTGAAATATGTGAATCATGTGAACGTGATGCCTGTATGATGTGGAATACATGAGCATGTGATGTAGTGGTTGTACCATATGCATGTGGTGATGTGCTGTAATCGAACACCTGTCAAGTGTTGCATGGTACATTAGCACGCGATGCATATTGAACTCTAGAAGCATGTTAGGAAATGAACTATTAGGATAGGAACTAAACCTAACTTATTTCCCGAACAGCAATGGCGGGAAACAGCAACCATGAATCTCAAATTGGACCTCACCTTGTTATGAGGGTCCCTACGAATCTGGATGTTCCCATGACAAGCTTCAGGGAACGGCTGGAGGCTCTATGTCCTAGGAATGCGAATGGGGCTCGCAGCCAGGTGGACGAGACTAACTCGCCCACAGGAGCTGAACTCACCAACGTGTTACTACTGGAGATGCTGCAGAAGCAAGGGGAATAGTTACAACTCTAGAACGAGCAACTGTTGAGGCTAATGGAGGCTCGGGGAAAAAGGATCGAGGAGGATAACTCCTAAATGTTTAAAAGATTGGCGGGCCATCACCCACCCATCTATGATAGCAGCCCCGACCCTAAGATTTTTGAGGATTGGATTAGGGGCATGGAGAAACTTGATGTATGTCTCAAGGAAATGGAGAAACCAAGCTAAAACCCACCAAGAACACGACTTAAAATAAGTGAAACAAGTAGGCACAAGGTGGCACGGTCGTGCTATAGGGCACGGTGTGGCCGTGCCAATGCTCTGTCGTGCAAAGCCGGTTTTGTCAAGTTTCACGGTTTAAGTTTGGCTTTGTGTTTGGGGTGGAAGCTAGACCAAAGGGGATAGCCTTAGCTTTGGTTAACCATGGAAATGGATGTATGAAAGGCTTGCGAATGAATGGAATTGAAGGAGATCCAAAGTTTAGATTCACTAAATCAAAATTAAGCTAGCAAACCCACCTTTAATCTTCTTGAAACCGTTTGAAAGAACAAAGAATTGGATAGAACTAAACTCAATGCTTGGATACAGAATCACCACCAAACACAAGTTGATGGTCCCTAATCTTTGGTTAAGATATAGAAACACCACGTAACAAAGCTTAGGACTTACTTGATCACCACCTTAATCGACTAAATTAAGGATAAGCAAGTGAAGTATTTGAAGAGAGAAAGCTAAAAGCTCTCAAACCGAATTTCATTCAAAGTATGAGTTATGGAGCTCAAAGGGTCGTGCACTCTCCTTTTGTTTCAACATACAAGCAAGCTAGAAAGCACAGACACACCTAAAGCTTGCCTTTCTAGAAAGGAAAGGTATTAATTAGTCTAATACAACGGGTTTAGAGCTAGTAAAGTACAAAGCTTGCTTAAGCTAATCTAAATACATCCAAAGCATAAAGTAAAGCAATAATAATGTTTATTACATAGTAATCAACTCATACTTAAGCTTAAACATGCTGAAAGCTAGCTAGAAATCCATTGGCCAACCGTAAAGTGAAGCTCCCTTTTCGGCTAACAAATAGGAAGCAAGAGACATCTTCATTTGCTATTTGCTCTCCATTGGCCCTTCTTCTCAAGGTTGCAGCCTATGATTTGATGACTAGGGACGTGTTCCAATCTTTGAAGAGTGTGCCAATCTAGTTGCAAGTGAGTAAACTCATGGTTGAAGCAAAGTGAGCCGGTTTGAGTGAATCGGGTTCATGCACAGGTTTTTGGCCGGTTTTTAGGCTTGGTTTAAACTTATCAAAAGTGAGTATGATTTGGTTTCAGGCCATGGGGGGTAACTTTGGGATGTGTATACCCCCCCCCCCCAAAGAAATCAAAGTTATAGCATGTTTAAGTAAGGTAATTTAGCTTAAACATTTAACCACACAGTTTAGAGCTAAAACTGACCGGTTTGACAAAAGGCCTTAATCTCCAATCCTCTTGTGGGTATGATTGAAAACTAATGCTTGGACCCGAAAGTAGACATCATAAGGATTCCAAAAATGTAAAAATTCAAGACTTAAGACACAATGTAGCTTAAGTTATGAGGTGAGCAAAATTGGGTAAAATCTAGTTCTTTAACCCGATTGCACATCCATGACTCTCTTCAACAATGTGAGTCAATGCTTGAACTTTGGAGCTTGCATTAGACCTTGTAAGACTTGTTGGACCTTCTTCCTTGTTTATGGTGGTGGGTACTCCATCATCCTCCCCTTGTTGAGAAGATTTAATCCTCAAATTAGCATGGTAATCATCATCTTGGTAAGCTTTCAAATTAGCTACATTGAATGTGGTTGAAACTCCATAGTCACCTGATAAATCAACCTTATAAGTGTTGTCATTAATACATTCAAGTACCTCAAAGGGACCACCAGCTCATGGCATAAGCTTGTTCCTCCTTTTGGGTGGAAATCTTTCCTTCCTAAGGTGAATCCACACGAAGTCTCCAGGTTGAAAAACCACTTTCTTCTTATGCTTGTTGGCTTGAGCTTGATATGTTGTATTAGTCTTCTTAATCTTACTCCTTACCGACTCATGAACCTTCCTGATTTGTTCTACCCTTGCTGCTGCATCCGCATTTGGCTTTTAGTCTAAGGGTCGTGGTGTGAGATCAAGTGGACTAAGGGGATCAATTCCATAGACCACCTTGAATGGAGAAAGACTAGTAGCCTTGCTTGGTGCCCTATTGTAAGCAAACTTTGCATGGGGTAAAAGAAAATTCCAAGCCTTGGCATGAGGTTAATCAAAGCTCTTAGGAGTGTTCCTAAGGTTCGATTAGTAACCTCAGTTTGTTGATGATAAGTAGTACTATACTTCAGCTTAGTACCTAACTTCTTCCACAATGTAATCCAAAAATGACTCAAAAACTTGGTATCCCTATCAAAAACAATAGACCTAGGAATACCATGTAATTTGGTCACTTCTTTGAAGTACAATTCAACAATATGTGTAGCATCATTAGTCTTGTTGCAAGGAATGAAATGATACATCTTAGAAAACTGATCAACCATAACAAAGATAGAATCCTTATTCCTTTGGGTTTTAAGAAGTCCAAGAATGAAGTCCATACTTGCATCAACCCATGGTGAAGTGGGAATAGGCAATGGAGTGTATAAGCCTTGAGGTAGTAAATGGCTTTTGGTAATTTGACATGTTCCACACCTCTTGAGTATGTCCTGTACATCTCTTTCCATAGTTGGCCAATAATAATGCTCCCTTAGCATGGTGACAGTCTTGTTCTCTCCATAATGTCTAGCTAAAGATCCTCCATGAACTTCTCTTATTAGAAGCTCCCTTGTGTTACACTTTGGTACACACAGTCGCGTACCCTTGAAAAGAAATCCCTCCTGAATAAGAAAATCTCCTTTGGGGTGTTTAGAACAATCAGTATATAATTCCCCAAAGTCTTCATCCTTGTCATATGATACCTTTAGATGCTCAAAACCAAGTACACAAGCATCTAATTGAAACAACAAGAGATACCTCTGAGATAGAGCATTTGCACCTTGATTGAGTTTACCTAACTTGTGCTTGATAGTGAAGTGATATGATTGCATAAACTTAACCCATTTGGCATGCCTTGAGTTTAACTTATGCTGCCCTTATATGTACTTCAATGCTTCATGGTCAGAATGTAAGATAAACTCATTGGCAATAAGATAATGACTCCAATGCTCTAAACATCTCACAATGGCATAAAACTCTTTATCATAAGTGGAGTACTTTCTTCTGGAATCACATAATTTCTCACTAAAGAAAGCTCGGGGTTTATCTTCTTGAGTAAGAACTCCACCAATACCTACACCAGAGGCATCACACTCAACTTCAAAGATCTTACTAAAGCATGGCAAGGATAGGACCAGTGCTTGAGTAAGTTTTGCTTTGATATCTTCAAAGGCAGATTGTGCTTTTAGTGTCTATACAAATGATGTACCTTTGATAACTTTAGTCATAGGAGCCATAATAGTGCTAAAGCCACGAATAAATCTCCGGTAGAAAGAAGCTAAACCATGGAAGGCTCGAACATCATGTATACTCTTAGGTATAGGCCAAGACCGAATGACTTCTACCTTGTTTTCATATACCTTTATACCATCTTCGATCACAATATAACCAAGAAATGTAACTTCAGGAGTAAAGAAAGCACATTTCTTAAGGTTACCAAATAACTTCTCACGTTCTAAGACAAGCATAACTTGAGTTAGGTGATCTTGATGTTCATGCTCATTCTTAGAATACACCAAAATATCATCAAAGTAGACTACCACAAACTTTCCAATGTAAGGTCTAAACACTTGGTTTATTAACCTCATGAAAGTACTAGGTGCATTAGAAAGACCAAACGGCATTACCAACCATTCATAAAGTCCTCCTTTTGTCTTGAAAGCTGTCCTCCATTCATCACCTTCTCTGATTCTGATTTGGTAGTATCCACTTCGAAGATCAATCTTGGAGAACACTTTAGAGCCATACAACTCATCTACCATGTCTTCAACTCTTGCTATGGGGTACCTGTACTTGATAGTAATCTTGTTAATGGCCCTGCTATCAACACACATTCTCATTCCACCATCTTTTTTTTTGGCACCAAAAGAGCTGGAACGGCACATGGGCTCAAAGACTCACGAATCAATCCCTTCTCTTGCAATTCTGAAACTTGTCTTTGAATTTCATTGGTGTCCTTTGGATTCATCCTATATGCTGGCTTGTTTGGTAGGATGGAACCAGGAATAAGATCAATGTGATGTTGAATGTCTCTTTTTGGAGGCAAACCGGTGGGGATCTCCTCAGGAAAGAAATGACATAAATTTTCAATGAGTGTTCTTACAATGGGTTGAGTGGGCATCAAATTTTCTGGTTCATCTTGGATGCTTAGTATCCACTCTTTAGAGGCCTTAAACTCATGTTGAGAAGCCTTTAGGATGGGTTCACTTATGGACAATAGACAATCATTGCGTTTGGGCTTATTTTGTGATTGCATTTCGTGGAGTTTGGATGGGGGTAAAGGGGCTAGGGTGATCTTCTTGCCATCTTGGTAAATGAATAATTGTTTAGGTAACCATTATGCATAACTCTACGGTCATACAACCATGGTCTCCCTAAAAGCATATGACATGCATCCATGGGAATAACATCACACCATAACTCATCTTGATAATTCTTTCTAATGGAAAAAGAAATTAAACATCGAGAGTTCACCTGAATTCCCTTACATTGATTTAGCCATTGGGTGTTGTAAGGATGTCGATGAGTCATTTTTTTCAACCCTAGTTTCTCAATCATGCTTAGAGAAACTACATTAGCACAACTTCCTCCATCAATGATCAAAGAGCATATCTTCCCTTGGGTAGTACATCGAGTATTAAGTGTGTTCTCTCTTTGCTCGTCTTGAACTCCCTTTTGATTGCTTAGAATGCTTCTCAAAACCAAGAGTTCACCTTCATCAACTTCCTCAATAACTTCATCTTGAGTTTCCTCAAGTTCTAGTTCACTTTCAACCTCATTTTATTCCTCCTCAAAATCTTCCTTCACGGCTGCCCATTCAGCCAAAGTAATAACCTTTCTATTTGGACACTCCGAAGCAATGTGACCAAGCCCTTGACATTTGAAACACCTTCTATTGCTCATTTTGTTACGATAAGGTCTATTTTGTGGTGCTTGGGTTCTTTGTGATGCTGGGTTTTTTATGGAAAGGAAGGGGATGGATTTTGTGGTTTAGGAGTAGGATTGGAACTCCCCTTGTTAAAAGGTTGGTTTCGGTTCAAAGGTCGTGTGTTTTGAGGATTAAAAGGTGGTCTTGCCTTCTTTTGTTGTTCTACTTTGTGAGCCAACACACAAACATCATAAAATGAAGCATAGGCTTGCAATTCAACCACATTAGAGTACCTAGGGTCAAGACCTCCCAAGTATATAACTATGGTTTGTTCTTCAGGTTCTTGAATGTCACATTTAATCATCAGTTTCTCAAATTCACGTGTGTATTCTTCAACATTCATACTACCTTGAGTAAGATTGTGAAATTGATAATAACAATCTTGAACATAAGTTGGTGGGAGAAATCGTGTCTGAAGCTTAGTTTTCATCTTATCCCAAGTTTGGATTCTTGACTTTCTTTCTCTAAGCCTCTTAGCATTCAAGTTTGTCCACCATAAAGATGCATACTTTCTGAGTCTTAAGGCCACTAACTTGACCTTCTTATCATCATGAATATCTTTATACTCAAAGACTCTTTCAACAGTATTTAACCAATCAATGAATTCCTGAAGATCAAGCTTACCTTCAAATTCAGAAACTTCAACTCTGAAATCATTGTTGTTAGCTTGAAACCGTTGCTCTCCTCTAGCCAATCTAGGCATTTCTTCTTCACTTGAGGAATCAACATAATGGCTATAGACTAGTTCACGTTCTCTAGGTTCAGATTGAAGAGTTTCTTCATTCAGCTTTTGCTTTTGCTTCAAGAACGAACCCAATTGCTTTCTCAAGTACTCATTTTGTGCTTGAGTTTCTTGATTCTTTTGTGAGTCCTCTCGGGTTTTGCTAGCCAATAACTCATTTTGCTTCATCAAAGCTTCAAACCTTTCTTCCAATGACATGCTTGCTGAAGTCTTACTTGAACAAGGTTGCTTAAATCAAGTAGGAACTGATTTTGTGTTGAAGGGGAATGGATGAATGATTTGTGGAAGTGGAAGGGCATACAAGGCTAAGGTGAAACCTTAGCTCTGATACCAAATATGATGTATGTCTCAAGAAAGGAAGAAACCAAGCTAAAACCCACTAAGAACACCACTTAAAACAAGTGAAACAAGTCGGCACAAGGTGGTACGGTCGTGCTATAGGGCACGGTGTGGCCGTGCCAATGCTCTACCGTGCGAAGCCAGTTTTGTCAAGTTTTACGGTTTGAGTTTGGCTTTGTGTTTGGGGTGGAAGCTAGACCAAAGGGGATAGCCTTAGCTTTGGTTAACCATGGAAATGGATGTATGAAAGGCTTGTGAATGAATGGAATTGAAGGATATTCAAAGTTCAGATTAACTCAAAATTAAGCTAGCAAAGCCACCTTTAATCTTCTTGAAACCGTTTGGAAGAACAAAGAATTGGATAGAACTAAACTGAATGCTTGGATATAGAATCACCACAAAACACAAGTTTAGGGTCCCTACTCTTTGGTTAAGATACAAAAACACCAATTAACAAAGCTTAGGACTTACTTGATTACCACCTTAATCGACCAAATTAAGGATAAGCAAGTGAAGTATTTGAAGAGAGAAAGCTAGAAGCTCTCAAAGTGAATTTCATTCAAAGTATGAGTTATGGAGCTCAAAGGGCCATGCACTCTCCTTTTGTTTCAGCATACAAGCAAGCTAGCAAGCACACACACACCTAAAGCTTGCCTTACTAGAAAGGAAAGGTATTAATTAGCCTAATGCAATAGGTTTAGAGCTAGTAAAGTACAAAGCTTGCTTAAGCTAATCTAAATACATCCACAGCATAAAGTAAAGCAATACTAATGTTTACTCTCCATTCACCATTCTTTCCAAGGTTGCAGCCCATGATTTGATGCCTAGGGACGTGTGCCAAGCTTTGAAGAGTGTGCTAATCTAGTTACAAGTGAGTAAACTCACTGCTGAAGCAAAGTGAACCGGTTTGAGTGAACTGGGTTCACGCACAGGTTTCTGGCCGGTTTTAGTTTGGTTTCTTCCTTTCCTTAAGACATACATCAAAACTGTTCGACGCACTCTAACGCCCCGAGGAGTGGAAAGTGGGTTTTGTTGTGTTCTACTTGAAGGACAAAGTTAACTTATGGTGGAACACAATGAGGAAAAGCCAATACGAGCCTAGGTTTGGTTGGAACAAGTTCAAGGAAATGGTCAAGGATCATTTCTACCCCATCTCCCTCCAAAACCCTAAGGAGGGCAAGTTTATGCAACTGCAGCAGAGGAGCATAAGCGTACTTGAGTACGCCTCGAAATTTATGGAGCTCTCCTGATTTGCCCCAACCTTTGTAGCTGACGAAAGGCTGAAGATGAACCAGTTTGAGGCTGGGATGAACCCCACCATTAAGGAGAGGATGTCGGTACGTCAGTACACCTCCTACATTGACCTATATGACACTGCGATTAACATAAAAAGGGCGATCAAGGAGCGGAGTAACTATTTCAACGAGCAGCAGGGATCGAACAGTAATACTCATGAGGCCAGCACCCCAACGCACGGCCTAAGGTAACCTGCAACACCTGTAGAAAGTTGGGGCACTATGCCAGGGAATGTCAATCGGTCAAGAGGTGTTTCCGATGCGGAAGCCCTCAACACTAGGTTCGGGATTGCTGCTCCCTCCACCTCTTACAGGTCAAGGACAAGGACAAGGCTAGAGACAAGGACAAGGATAACGACCCCAGCAACCATATCAGAACAGGGGTAGGTAGGTGGCCAACCCCAACGAGCAGAATCGGGAACCTCAGCAAGTTCAAGCCTGACCTCCCAACAAACCACCCCGGAACAATGAGGGCGGAGTTTATGTGAAGTGCAGGGAGGAAGCAGAGGATGCTCCCAATGTTGTGATGGGTACTTTCCCTCTTCTAACGCATCCAGTAGATGTTTTGTTTGATTCGGGTGCCACACACTCTTTTATATCTGCTAAACTGGTTGAGTCATTAGGACTAGCTCCCACCCGTAAATCTTCATTGCTGTTTGTGATTCTCTCTTATGGAAAGGCCGTGATGTGTGAGGAACTATACGAGGATTGCCCTCTTAGAATGTATGAGTATGATTTCTTGGCATACTTATATGGGTTTGAGTTAATTGACTTTGGGGTTATCTTGGGAATGGACTGGTTAGCTAAGCATCAGGCTCAAATAGACTGTCCATGATGAAAAATCATCCAAAAGGGACCCAATAGGGAGAAGGTAGTGCATAAAGGCCAAAGACTGAGAACGGGAGTGAAATTGATTTTTGTGATGAAAGCCCGCAGGTTGTTAAGTAGAGGATGTGAAGGATTCCAGTGTACCGTAGTGAAAACTGAGGGTACAGGATCCTCCCTTGAGGACATCCTAGTAGTGAGGGAGTTCCCAGATGTGTTTTCAGATGAGATCCCTGGTATACCACCCCTTAGAGAAGTGAAGTTTTGTATCAACTTGACCCCTGGAGCCACACCTATCTCTAGGCCACCTTATCGGATGGCTCCGACAGAACTTAAAGAATTAAAGACACAGCTAAAGGAACTTTTGGAGAAAGGTTATATCCGGCCTAGTACATCCCCGTGGGGAGCCTCGATGTTGTTTGTGAAGAAGAAGGATGGGACCCTAAGGTTGTGTATAGAATACCGAGAGCTGAACAAGATAATGGTCAAGAACCATTATCCTCTACCCAGGATAGATGACCTTTTTGATAAGTTAAGAGGTGCGGGGACTTTTTCCAAAATAGACCTTCATTCGAGGTACCATCAACTCCGAATCAAGGATGAAGATATAGCCAAGACTGCCTTCCATACCCAGTACGGACCCTATGAATTTGTAGTGATGCCCTTTGGCCATGCCACTGCCCGACAGCATTCATAGATCTCATAAACAGGGTTTTGAAACCCTACTTGGATCAATTCATGGTGGTATTCATAGACGATATCCTAATTTACTCGAGGACCCTAGGGGAGCATACCAACCAATTATGGACAGCCCTGGAAGTATTGAGGGGAAATAATTTGTATGCTAAATTATCGAAGTGTGAGTTTTGGTTGAGGAAGGTGGCATTTTTGGGACACATGGCGGTGGACCCCCAAAAGATAGAGGCCATGACAAACTGGCCCAGACCTAAGAACTCGACGGAAGTAAGGAGTTTCTTGGGTTTGGTGGGACACTATCACATATTTGTCCAAAATTTCTCAAAGATTGCCACCCCGCTCACCAACTTGACCAGGAAGGTCACTAGGTATGAATGGACGGAACGATGTGAGGAAGTATTCTAAGAGCTTAAGAAGAGACAGATGAGTGCGCCGATACTAGCCTTGCCTACCACTGACAAGGATTTTGTGGTGTATAGCGATGCCTCTAGGAGTGGGTTGGGGTGTTTGCTAATGCAAGAGGGTCGTGTTATAGCTTATGCCTTGCGACAACTGAAGACACATAAGCGGAACTAGCCGACTCATGATCTAGAGTTAGTAGTTGTCGTGTTTACACTTAAGAAGTAGAGGCATTACCTATACGGCGCACGTTGTGAGGTTTTCACTGATCACCAGAGTTTGAATACCTCTTCTCACAAAAGAATTTGAACCTGAGACAAACAAGGTGGTTAGAGTTCCTGAAGGATTACAATGTTTATTTTGAATATCATCCAGGAAAAGCCAACGCAGTGGCAGATGCATTGAGTCGTCGACTGTATGTGGCATTGAGCTACTTGTTAGCACTTTTGAATGATCTGTGCTAAGAATTTCGGAAGTTAGAACTCAGCGTGATCACCACAAGGGTAAAATCTATGCTATGCACCTTGGAAGCGCAGCCGACACTCATCGAGGAGATCCGGGTAGCCCAGGCTACGGACCCGTAAATCAAGCAGATTAGGGAGGAAATATTGCTAGAAAAAGCACCCGAGTTTGTAGTTTATGAAGATGGCAGCATACGATTTCATAATCGGGTGTGTGTTCCAGCTGTAGAGGCACTTAAGAAGAAAATTCTAGACAAGGGTCATAATACTCCACACTCAGTACACCATTGGGGAAATAAGCTATATAAGGACTTAAACCAGACATTCCGGTGGAGTAACATAAGACAGGAAGTGGCCGATTATATAGCAAAGTGTCTAACTTGTGAATGGGTAAAAATCGAACACCAACAACCAACGAGACTTTTACAACCCCTAGAGGTCCTCGAGTGGAAGTGGGATTCAGTATCCATGGACTTCGTGGTGGGCTTACCATTGACTGAGCAGAAGAACAATGCTATCTAGCTTATCGTGGATAGACTCACAAAAATAGCGGACTTCATGGCCTTGAGAAATACTTGGACCCTGGACCAATTAGCTCGAGCATACCAGGAGGAGATAGTGCGGCTACACGTCATCGTGTTGGATTGGGATACCAGGTTCTAGTGGAGTTTCTGGCAGAAGATACAGGAAGCATTTGGGACGTTGCTGCATTTTAGTATTGCATTCCACCCAACTATGGATGGGCAAACTGAGCGCACTATTCAAACCCTGTTAGATATGCTGAGGGCTTGTTCCCTGGAGTTTAAGAAAGCATGGGACAAACAACTAGCGCTGATCGAGTTCTCTTACAACAACAGTTTCCACGTGAGCATTGGGATGGCACCGTATGAGGCACTGTATGGTAGAAAGTGCAAAACTCCACTCTGTTCGCAGGAGATCGATGAAGCTTTGACTATAGGACCAGAGTTAATCCAAGCCACCACGGATAAGATAAGGGTAATCCAAGAACGAATGAGGGCCACTTAAAGCCGCCAGAAAAGCTATACTGATTGAAGACGTAGGCCCCTTGAGTTTTAGGTGGGAGATTAGATATTTCTCCGAGTTTCCTTAACCAAGGGAATCGCGAGATTCGGCATAACAGGAAAGCTCAGCCCAAGGTATATTGGGTTGTACTCGATTATGCAGAGGGTTGGAGAGGTGGCGTACTGCTTGGAACTACGTCCGGAATTGCCAAGGGTACATAACGTGTTCTATGTGTCACATCCCTGACCCTTCTCATATGATTGAACTCGACCCAGTATAACTCCAAGAGGATCTGTCTTATGAAGAGAAACCTTTGCAAATCCTGGACCGAAGGGAGAAATAACTTCAGAGAAAGTGATACCCCTAGTGAAGGTCTTTTGGGCCAACTATGAGATGTCGGCAGCGACCTGGGAACCGGAACAGAAGATGCGAGAAAAATACCCACATTTATTCATATGAGTGGGTGCGTATCAAGTTTTGAGGACGAAACTTCTTAAGGGGGTAGAATATGAAACCCCGGAAATTCATATTTGATATGAACCGACCTATTTTTCCTTCCGAGTCAATCCAAGTCAAAATGGGAATTATTTTGTTTTTCTTTCTTCCTTTTTCACAAAATATTTCTTTTATCAAAACTTAAAAGAAAAAAAAAGATTTTTTTTAAAAAAAAGAGAACCCTGGGCTGTTTATTTTTCCCCCCATGAACCCATGCATAACCCCCTTTTCCTTCCTCTCTCTAGCCCACTATCCCTTTCTCTCAACCCTAGCCTTCTCTCTCTCTCTCTCTCTCTCTCTCTCTCTCTCTCTGCTGTCATGCCCCTGAGCGCCGCCCCTGCAGGACCATCACTGTTGCCGCCGACCACCAACAAAGCCACCCTTTGCCTCCTCTCTCCCTCTTGGTGTTAAGTGGGGTGCACCCCCATGCACCCCAAAATTTTTATAGTTCTTTCAAAATTTCATGGTTTTATATGGATTTCGACTATGATACATTGAATTTAATTTTTTATGTTTTCTTTTTCAGATTTAAAGCACAAAGAGTACGATGTTCAAATTGTTTCTCTTCTGAATTTACATCAAGGTGAGTATTTCGTGGTGTTTCGCGTTAGGTTATGAAATTCAAAAGCTTTCTTGACTTGGATGACTTAGGGGGTAGGGTGAAAGTGGTTGGGATTAATGTGTAGGGGGTCATGAGAATTAGCAGCGTGGATATTGAGGTGAAAAGATCGGATCTTGGGTTTGAAATTGGAGAGTAGATGGACCAAGACACCCTCTACACTATATCTTTTGAATCAATGGATTTCCACTTGTATGGAATGAGTTATAGTCTGTTTATCGGAGACTATCAAAACTGAAACAGTCAGGGATAGTTGGCATGTTTTAGGATTTTTAACCTAACTACAACGGAAATAGCAAAAGCACTAAACATGAAAGTTGTATCAGACAAGCTCATCTTTCTGTAATGGGTAAGAAGTTGAATTTTGGATGTCGGGTGTTAAAGTTATGGGGTTGGAAAGTCAAGTTAGGAAATTAGGGCAGAACCTGCTAGTCTGGAAAGAGGGTTGCACTGACGTTAAATTTGGAAATTCGTTCAAGACGGGTCAGTTTGCCAAAAATTGTGAAACACTTAGGGTGGATGTGTCAGGATGTCCCGCATAACCTCATTTTTGAATTGAGCGAATTGGGATAGCGTGGCCAAAGTTATGGTCAATTTACCACATACTGTTCAGACCAAGACAGTCAGTGAGACTGCTAAAAGAAATAAGAAAACCGCCTAGTTCGAGATAGAACTGAGCAAAATCCTGAGCATGATAAGTGTAGAGGATGGACTAAAATTTTTGTATTGGGTTAGAAATTGGAATCTATGTATTGGGGGTAGAAGTTATGGTTCTAGAATGGAACCCAGATTCTAGTCGAATTTGGATCCTGGCTGGGCTTCAGATTGGGGGCCCTAAAAGTAGGGGTAAAATTCTGTAAAAAACTTTTGGAAGTGAGGCAAAGGCTAGGGGTGTAATTTATTTGAGTTTGGACTAAATGTGGGCTATGTGTTGGTGCAGGTGAGGAGCAGTAAATTTAAAGTAGTAACCATGCCTGTAACTTTGTACGGTGTCCAGGTAACAATCATGCCCCAACCCTTCCCCGAGTTGTTCGAAATCCTACGTGCATTGAACATGGTAGGGAATGTCTTGTTTATTGATTGAATGGAATAACACATGAATTAATTCAATGTGGCTGCGTAGCAAAATCTGCATGATGCGATATGTTATGGAATTGAGACTTGGTAATGTTGTGTTGGAAATTCAAGATTAATTGTTGTGGTGATGTCCTCAGGGGAAGTGGGTTGAGACTAAATTAACATTTCATGTTAAATCGATCTGTAATAACGGGAAAGGTAACAGTAACTGTGAAGGATGAGTTGGGCGAGATTTAATCTGACTGTGTTGATTAAAGGCCATTAGCCTTCCCCGGAAAACTAGTGCATACATGTGAGCAACCACGTGCTGTACTGGGACGTGGGCTAAGCGAACGGTAATCATCCCTGATGATGGTGGGCCAGGAAAGGGTTAAGCGTTACCTGCCATAGTAAGCGGTAGACCAGGATCTAGTTAAGCGGCTGCGTTGAACCCAATGGCAGGCCATGAGACCTAGTGGCGTCGCTCACCTTAAATTTGACTGCCGTGATTTGGATCATAGATTATAAATGTACATCACTGAGATCTCATAACCATGGAGGATTATGCTAATGAGAAGTGTGTCTTGGAAGTCTTGTTGTTTCCCATACCCCTTAAAATGTTTTCAAAATGAATTTATGTGTGTAGTTGACTATTAAGGATGATTGCTTACTGAGTTTATCTTACTTTCATAAAATTTTTGGTTTTTAGGTGATTCAGTTGCGCATGGGAGTAGGGGACCGAAATTAGAGCAAGACCATGACGCTTGAGTTAAAGAAGATGAAAGCTTAATAGTTTTCCTAAAACAAAAATATTTACTAATAGTTGTTTTAAGTCAGTTGTGGCATCAAAGTTTGAACCCTTTGTTTAGTTGAAGTGTTATTGAGGAATGTTGTATTAATTGTTCTCGATATACAGCCTCTGTAAGGCCCGCGTACCTTGTTTTCTGTCAAGTTGTTGTAACGCTTTTTAACATTATAAAAATTTATTTAACGATACGAGTTAATTAATTATTGACGTGCTTATGTGAGCAATGATTTTACTAAAAAGTATTTTTGTTGCCAATAATAATATTATTATTATTAGTTTTGAAAATCTTTCAATGATTTTTAATAAGCACTATTAACGATTATTAGTGGGTACTAATTCAAGTAGGAACCCGAAAGCGATTAGGTTGTGAACCTTAGAAGTAGCCCTATAATTATTAAATCGAGCCTAGACATGCTTGGGAATGAATAATCGATGAATGGTCGGGTTATCGATTATTGAATTTAGAGTTCGGGTTTCGAATTAGACTGGCAGTGTCAAATATGAAACAGTTTGGGACCCAAAAAAAAAAGAGTGGGAGGGGCATTTTGGTCATTGCGCACAAACCCCTTTTCTCCTTTCCCTTCTCTTCCCTGTCGCGACCCCCCCAGAACCCCAACATCTCTCTCTCTCCTCTGCTCTTCTTCTTCCTCCTCTCGCTCTCCACCATACACGCCCTATAAGAGCTCAAAATTGAGCTGATTTTCGCCCCCAACCAGTTAATAATCCCATTCGACCCCCTACAAGCTGGCCGCCCATTTGGTACGAATTTGGGGCAAAATCTATACAAATCAACCATGTTCTGGCGTCGAATTAGAGCTCGAACATGTGCCCTATGTATGGCCATGAACTTCACCTCTTAATTGCTTCAATTTCCTACAAATTTTGGTTGCTTTCAAACCCCACTTCAACCTCAAATCAGTAAGTGAGTTTGGGCTGGTTTTAGGGTTCGAATTTTGGGAATTTGGGCGTGATTTGGTCATGTTCGAGTGTGGGTAAGCAAGAGGCGAAGGATTGGAGTTGTTCAAGCCTCTAAAGTCGAGCCACAATCGTGAATCAAACCTCTAGCTGGGGTTCAAGGTGAGGGTTCCTTTCCTCCTAAATTACTAATAATTTTAATGTTTTTATCGCAATTAGCTAGCATATGTTGAAGTTGAGCGTGGAAATCATGTTGGGTGAATTAGTATTCATATTGACAATTTATAAGTTCGGAATTGATTTGGGTTAAATGCAGGTCAGATTGATGCTGAATATTGCTAACCTAGCAGATTGGAAGAGTGCTTGGCAAAAAGAGTGTTCTTTTAGCGTAATTCAATTATTGGTCATTAGTTAAATTATGTTTGGAACCTAAGGATGCTAGCCGAGTGATTGAAATAATTATGGAATAAGCCAGACATGGTTTAAAGGTTAAGGGTAATCAGTTTTGGGCTTGTTTAGAATTTATTCGTAATAACTATAATGGAATAAGGTACATATGGATGTTAGTTTGTGAATTGGGAAACAAAGTGTCGTTTTAAAGCCTCGATTGCATCCATTGGTACACTTAAACACTACGGTGGTTATTAAGCATGGATGTTATATTGATGTATGATCGTTTATGGATTGTACGTTTGTATGACAATATTGAACCGAGTATGGTAGTTGGATGGCTGGAGGAAGAACTATTGAGTGATTTGAGGATCTTGTGGTCGTTGTTGTGTGAGAAGGAAGTCAGGTTCTGAATTGCCGCAATCGTGTGGATTGCGAGGCCATGTGTGGCTTAATGAGTTGTGATATGAAGTGTATGAATGTGCTATGTGTAAACCATTTTTTCCCGATTTGTACATGACATTATGTATTTAATTCTTGAAACTTTAGACGTCTTCAAAAACAAAAGGTCGTTTAGAAAGTTTGTTTACACGTTTGAGAATGCTTTCAAGTTTATCAGTTGCCTATTCGTGTGTTAGGACGTCTAAAGTGCAAAAAGGGTCCTAAACCGTCGAACTGCTCAGTTAGTGACTCGACTGAATAGTCGATAGGTTTAGGAATTTCAAAAGCGAACTAAAAGTGAGTTCGAAAAGGGTTTTAAGGCATTGGTTTGGGCAATGACCCCTCCTCGTGTTTAAAAGAATTTATACGACCCGAAAAAGAGTACGTTAAGGTTCTAATTATGAAGCCTAGCTTATGTGCATGCTTTTTGCTTCCTTAAGTTTCTATTGAGTTTCGATCTACGATTTAGCAAGCGTTTTACGTTTAAAAGAAGCTTTTAAGCTAAAAAATGAAGTCGTTTTTATGATTTAGCAATCATTTTACATTTATAAGAAGCTTTTTAGTTGGAAATGAAATCGTTTTACGAACTATCAAACGTATGACGCCTATACGAAGCTTTCAAGTTAGAAACGAAGTTGTTTTTTTGATGTAGCAACCTTATTACGTTTATACGAAGCTTTCAAGTTAGAAACGAAGTCGTTTTATGATTGGGCAACCTTATTATGTTTATATAAAAAGCCTTTTAGTTAAAAACGAAGTCATTTTACAATTTAGTAAATTTATTACGTTTATACGAAGCTTTTAAGTTAGAAATGAAATTGTTTTACGATTTAACAAACTTATTACGTTTATACGAAGCATTTAAGTTGTAAACTAAGTCGTTTTACGATTTAGTAAACGTGTTACGTTTATAAGAAACTTTTAAGTTTAAAGTGAAATCGTTTTAAGTATTAACCAACTTATTGCCTTTATAAGAAGCTTTTAAGTTTCAAAGGAAGTCGTTTTACGAGTTAATAAACGTATTACGTTTATACAAAACTTTTAAGCTATAAATGAAGTCGTTTTACAAACTAGCAAACGTTTTACGTCTATAAGAAGTTTCTTAAGTTAAAAACGAAGTCACTTTGCGAGTTAGTAGCCGTATTACATTTATACGAAGCTTCTAAGTTCGAAATGAAATTGTTTTACGATTTAACAAGTTCATTATGTTTATAATAAGCTTTTAGCTAAACTCAACGTTGTTACTCGAAATAGTAAACGTATTATGTTATCAAGAAGCCTTTAAGCTAAAATGGAATCGTTTTACGAACTAGCGAGCGTTTTACGTTCTTAAGAAGCTTTTAAGTTAGAAATGAAGTTGTTTTGCGAATTAATAGACGTATTATGTTGAAGAGAAGCTTTCTAAGTTATACACGAAGTTGCTTTACGATTTAGCAAACGTATTAACATTATAAGAAGGTTTTAAGTTGAAAACGAAGTGAGCTATGTGCATTTGGAAAGATTATGGTCGTTTTGTTTAAAAAGGGAGTTTTTAACCAAGCAAGCATTTGAAATAGAGAAATGAAATACGTCTTTAAAGACTAAAAATGTGCTGGGAAGTTGGTCAGAGGGCGGAAACTGGACGCAAAGATGGTGTGAGCTGTTTCCCCCTAAAGAAATGTTAGGAACTGGACTTAGGATATGATTATCCTGGTGTGAGCTGTTCCTGGAAACTGGACGCAAAGATGGCGTGAGCTGTTTCCCCTTAAGATAAGTTAGGAACTGGACTCGAGATATGAGCTATCTTGGTGTGAGCAGTTCCTGGGAACTGGACTCAAGATATGAACTATCTTGGTGTGAGCTGTTCCCTAGATAAGTTATGATATGTGACGCGTAAGAAAACCTTGAGGGGGACTGGACTCAGGATATGATTATCCTGGTGTGAGTTGTTGCCTCACAGAGGACAGTATCGAGGTTAGAATTGCTCTACTAAGACATGTTTTGGCCAAAAGTTAAGTACGTATACCCCGGGGATAACGTAGAATAAGAGTGACGATCTCACTTAAGGGCGGTGTTGACCTCCCGTAGCCAGCACAATGAGATGTTTTTATGTTATAAGTATGTTCCTAATAAATAAGAGATTTGGCAAATTGCCATTCTAAGCAGTTCAGAAAGGAAAATAAGTTATTTTAAAAGTAATACGAGCCTCAAGAGGCCAAGTTAAGAAAAGAAGAAAGCTTTCAAATACACGTAACCTACATATATTTTATGAATGTGTTCTGTATATAGTTTAAATGAATTTCAAGTGCAGTTGGTTACAGCCTAGCAATGCATTGAACGTTTAAGTTTTTAATGATGCATATCTTAAGAAAGAATGTTTCTTGCAAAGCTTTTATTACTAATTTGGGTGTCTCATAAGTTTTTAGAAAAGTTGTAAGTTTTAAAGAAGTTTACATTATTTATAATTCTTGGTATTTATTGAGAATCACCATGTTTTCAAAAGTGAGTTTGAAAGCCTAGTCATGGTTGCATACTTGTTCATGTGCCTGAATGCCTGCAAGTAGGGAAGTTTGGTCATTGAGGGCCTAGAATTGAGTTGAATGGTTGGAATGAAGTTTAAGAAGGGTAACCTTTCCTTGGGATCTATGATTGCCTAATATGATAGTAAAGTATGAATGCGTGATATATGACTATTATTAGTATTATTGCCTGTAACTGTTTTGGGTTTTAGGGAGTAACGGAATTCTCACTGAGCGTGTGGTTGCTCATTCCATTACTCTTTCCCCTTTTCCCCCAGGCTTTTGTTATGACAGGTGGAAGTCAAGCTACTTACGCGAGCTGGAGTCTACCGCTACTTGAAAAGAGTCATGTGTGCCATATAGAAGTAGATTCATGTGATGTCACGTATTCCTGGTTAGTAATTGTTGTAAACTAAGTTTTCTAACTCATATTATACATATTATTTATGAGTCGCTCTGTATGGCCGCAACCATCTGATTAGTAGATGCCTTTATTTGAAATTAGCTGTGTTGTGGGATGTAAACACCAATACTCCGGTTGTGTAGACTGTTAAGTTGTATCTTTTACTTTTCAAGTGTTAAAGAACTATTCTGTTTGGTGTACTCCGAGCGGATGACTCGTTGAGTTATGAACACCAGCGTGTGGCCGTTGAGCTTCTTTTAAATGTTATACGCTTCCGTTGATTTGCAGGGGATTTTTGTAAGGCTTTTAGCCTGGAAACGGTCAGTTTTGAGGGGAAGCTCTGTCCATTTCAGCCCAGAAATTAAGTAAGAAGTAAGAAAACGTAAC
>JACYFF010002017.1:20455875-20477181 GCA_017589665.1 Selenicereus undatus
ATAATAATAATAATAATAATAATAATAATAATAATAATAATAATAATAATAATTGCAGTTAATCGTTTAGAAAATTGTTTAGTTAATGCTAACTCATGCCTTTAAAATCGTTATTTGATTTGTTTAGTCGTTTCCCAAATTTAATTAGGGCGTCGGTTTTAGGAATTTTCAACACAAGCTTAGACTGGACGTTAACGTATTTGGGATCAGGAATTTAGCTGTTGTAGTAATTGAACTAAAAAAAAAAGGAAAGGAGTAAAAAGGGGGGTTCTCGGGGTCTCAAGCCCGACCCCCACACCTCTGCCCCTCTCCTCCTTCATCTTCCTTGCGAGCACCAAGTGAAGCTCGTTTGTCATCTTCTTCCTCCACCACACCTCTACGCGTCCCAACACCACCGCCAGCCTCCACCATCCTCTTTTCCCCACATCTCGCTGTGAAGCATAATAGACCGACCACATCTGTGGTCATCTCTGGACGACGCCTATGTTTAGGAATCCGGCTAGAAATCTCAAACCCGACCTCCCCTATAAATTGAGGGGTCGAATTTGACCCAAACCATGCACAAAAACCTTAAATTCGGGAGTTAGGGTTTCGATTTTAGTAGAGCATGCAGGCTAGGGTTTGGTCTCAGCAACTTGGGTGTGCGTTTGCTGCTAATTGGGTTGAGTTTAAGCTGAATTCAAGTAAGTGTTTCTATTCTCCTAAAGTATTAGTAATTTCAAAAATGTTTTAGCCCTTAAATTGTGTTGCATGTTAGTTTAGGATTAGCTAGATTAACTGGAAATGTGGAGACTGATCGTGAATGTTTTGTTCAATTGAGTTTAGGCTTAGGATATTCATTTAAAGGCTGATCGAAAGTTAGTCCTGAATTGAATTGATTCTTAGGCCTAATTATGCATGCTTGTACGCCTAAATTATGGATTAGATTTTGCATGTACTGGCTAACTGAAAATTTGCCCAGAACGTAACTAATGTTTATACTTGAACTACTGCTTAATTGGGTTAGAATAACCTCCTTAGTTGGGAGGAAAAACACCCTGTAAAATTGGCAGAACTAGGGCTGAAATCAAACTGAAAAAGGGTTGCTATGACGGGCAGAGTTTGTGGCTTTTATGGTTAGTAAATTGATGCATGTTAACTTGGTTAATTCATGCTTGAAAATGGCCTTGAAATGACCTAAGAATGCTTTAAATCGATGTATGCTAATTTGGTTAATTCATGCTTAAAAATGACCTTTGAGATGACCTAATAACCTTGGTTAATTGAAACAGATCTGAAAGCCCTAATGTGACCAGATTATGCTTTGAAAATGACATGAATTTGGCATACTTACTTCCTAATTGCGAGTTATGAATGCAATGATAATTTCATGCTTTGTTAATTCATTTTGGTCCTTTGAATGTTCTATATAATTATATATGTAGCAATGTGCTGCTGGAAGGATGTTGCTTGCTTGGTAAGTTCATACGTTGCTGTTACTGATTTCATTAAGAGCTTTGTGATGAAATGCTACGATTGCGAAATTGAAAATGAGTTGTTAGTTGGATGGCTTGAGGTTGAACTAATGAGAGTTTTTGAGGTTCTTTGTGGTCGACATTGTGTGAGGAAGGAGTCTGGGTTGTGATTGACCGCAATCGTGTGGATTGCGAGGCCATGTGTGCCTTATTCTTCCAAGTTGAATTATGAAGTGTTTGAATGTGTTACGTGTGAACCCCTCCACTTCTATGTTATTAAGCTTTATCATGTGTGTGAGGGTGAAATTTTGAAAAACAAGGTTTTTCATGATTGAAAATAAAAGTAGCCATACCTATTAGCGAATAATACCATATTTTTAACTATACAAATGTAGTTTTTAGGGCATAAAGAACTATAAAAAGAAGTGAGTTGTATGATAAATGATTTCGCTGTGAGATGCAGCAAACTTATTAGCCGCAATGGTCATATGCTTTAAATTAGCTAACATAATGTGCTTAAGGACAATAAGATGGGAGTGAACTTGCTAGAATGGGGGAATCCCTAGCCTAAGGCACAGTCCCAATAGTGGGAAACCCTAGAAAACCCTAACGAGGGTGTAGGTCTAATTTATGTAGCGATCTTGGGAGTAATAGCTTATGCATGAGCTATAGTCTCACTAGGGGTTGAGAATAGATCTCACCCAACCATCACATTATGATGATCTTATGCCAAGAGTATTTTCCTAATAAGTAAGAAAAGCAGTTGGCATTTCACCATTTTAAGTATTTCTGAAAAAAAAGATTTTAAAGGCCATTAAGAGGCCAATTCGAATAAGATTCGAAAAGATTATAAGGGTTATTAAAGGACCAATACGAAAGGGATTTCTTTTTAAAGAATATGAGCCTCAAGAGGCTAAGTAAAGTGTTTTTAGGAAAAAGAAAGAAAGCTTCCTATGCATATCCTGTGCATATCTTATGAATGAGATTCCAAGTATGGTTTGAATGAAATTTCAAATAAAGTATGGCTATATCCTTATATTGCATCGAGCATATAAGTTTTAAACGTGCATATTCTGTGAAAGAAAGTTCCTTGCATAATATTTGCTCTATGTGTTTAAGCATCTCTCATAAGTGATTAGATAGACAAGGCATGAATTACGTATTATATCACATAGCCTAATGGTTAGAAATTAACAAAATTTCTCTTCCGTTTAATACGATAATAGTACTACTTAAATGTGTGATATGTGGCTATTATTGATCTTATTTCCTGCAAATGTTTTGGTTTTAGGGGGTTGAGGAACACTCACTGAGCATGTGGTGGCTCACTCCAATTCTTTTCCCATTTTTCCCCAGGTGATGATTAAACAAGCGTGTTTGCTACCTGGTGTAGACTCGCCAGTAGTTGCTTGAAAAGTCTTTTGAGAAGTTGCGTTTACGTCAAGTTGCCTGTCTTCTTTTGGTTAAAAGAATCTGTCATGTAAGCATGTAGTTGGCTCTGAGTCGTGTCCCGAACTTTGTTAATGATTTAAACATATGTTGTGTAATGGCATAAGCCACAACCCTAGGTGTGTGACTCGTGGGGAAACTCCTAATTTCTTTTGAACTCTATTGTAATATCACCAGGTACCCCTTAAATTCAAATTTGAACTTTTAAAAATGTTACAAATATAGGAGGAACTCTTGCAATTTTGTTCCATGATTCCCTAAGTTGCTTGAAGTTAGGTTAAATCTCTAAGAAATTCTAGTTACGTCAGCCTTTGGGGTCTCCCTTGGGAGATCCAGGCAGTGTGACACCTCTCGAGGGTAGATGGGTGTTAGATTAGGTGGCATCAGAGCCATAGGTTACATATGCATCTAGATGTGATATTAGGAATTTCGATGTGTGATTTAAAGTGTTTGCATGAACTTGTTATATACTTTTTTGCATATTTGTGTGCACATACTGGCTGTGTGACCTAGGACGCCTATGCATACATGTGCTTGCTAGTCTTGTGCCTAACCCAGTATCGTGATGTAGGATGGTGTGACTTCGTGTACTTTCCTTTTTAATGGGCCGCATGGAACGCAGTTATCTTTGGGGAGGCTGTAGTAAGGAGTAACCAATGGGGACCCTTACGGGTCACTCAAAACCACTGGGTTGTCAAGTTCATCCGAGAAATACCTGTCACAGGAAGGTCGAGGGAGGTTTCCATCACCCTCTGCCAGTTTATCGTGCACATGGGGTATTACACCCCGTTCACCAATAGAGGCTTGCTGGATTTCTTAATATTGGCAAAAGAACAAGTAGACTTCTTAGGAAACACCCTCTGCGAAAGAAGAATTGTTGTGAGTCAGCTGGTCAACACGGTCCTAATTGCTCCCACTGAGGAACAACATCTCCTAATCGCAATTGTTGAGAGAAACCAAGTTGAACACCACTAGATGAGACTTATGTTCACAGAAAACCCCTAGGCGGAACGCTACCAGCGAGTAGCCACGATGTGGATACTTTGGATAGAATCCTTTGGGACAAACTATCTCTACGACAGGTAGGCTACAATGCTGAGGATGAGGGAGGTGGTGGATGAGGAGTCTGACGTGGAATACTCCCCGACTATTAGATTGGGGGAACTATTAGCCCCTAACGAATCTGAAGACTCGAACAAGCCAATGATTAGCGACCCTTCTAAAGATGATTCCTCAGATGATGAGTAGAGTAGGGTGTGAACCAAGGTTCACTAATATGTGCACTGTATTCGAATAAGTCATAGCTAGTTTGCTTTGCTTGTTTTTCTAAGGCTTTAGTGTACCGGGAGTTCTTAGGTAACTTCTAAGTCAAGTGTTTCCCTTAAACGAATGAATGTGTAGGGGTGTTTATCCCAATGTTTTGTCAATTTGTGAATGTGTGCCTTTAGTAAGGATAAGTGTCTATTTGTGCGAGCCTGAGTAGGATCGCACTAGTGATTTAAACTATAAGTTCTATTTAATATCACACTATGTCTTTAAATGACTTTATCCAACCTATTTTTATGCATAAAACTAAGCAACCTTACACAAACAGTTGTAAAGGCCTAATCGAAGAGAACCATTGGAGGAACCAACCGCCATGGATATGATATGTCAATTCAACAAACTAAAACCACCTAAGTTTGGTGGTGGAACTGACCCTCTAGCATACGAAGAATGGCTCAGAAGGATAGTGAACCTATTCAAGGTGATGGAATGCCTTAAAAGGTTCAAAGTACATCTAGCCACCCATCAATTTGAAAGGGAAGTCGAATTCTAGTGGGGAACTGTCAAGCCCCGAGCTGGTGAGCTAGCTTTGACTTGGGAACAGCTAAAAACCCTAATGGATGCGTGACATGAAAAGTGGTAAAGAATAGGAGTTCTTACGCCTTATGCAGGGGCAAATGAGCATAATGGAGTGCGTGGTGAAGATCAACGAGCTTAGCCACTTTGCATGCAATCAGGTTGCCACCGAAGAAATGAGAATGGATAATTTTGAACAAACCCTGAAGGGATAGATAAAACGAATGATAACTGAACATGTTTTTACCAACTTTAAAGAAATGTATCGAAAGGCAGTAAAGATAGCCCGAGTTATAGAGGAACCCAAGGCTAAGAGTCGACAATTGGGCTTAGCCAAAAGAAAATTTAACCCAGCACGATCCAGCGCTCAGGGGAACAAAAAGTTTAGGAAATTCAACCTTGAGAAGGACCGGGGCAAAGGAAAACAAGCTACGCCATGGCGAGAGATAGAGCCCTGCAATTAGTGTGGGCTTATACATTGTGGCCCGTGCAAATACGGTATACAAGAATGCTATGGGTGTGGTGCAACAGACCACAAGATTGCAAACTGCCCCAAGAAGGCATGGAATCATCCAGACAACATGTAAGGTTTAGGTATGGGAACCAATCCAGTCATGCAAAGAGGCTGCCCTCCTACAAATGTAATCCAGGTGGAAAAAGGTCGTAAGCAGGTGGCCGAGTGTTCTGCCTAGAAGGTGATGAGGCAGAGAATCCCACTACCACTGTATCAGGTACTCTTCTTATCAACCACCTCTATGCTCATGTTTTATTTGATTCGGGTGCTGCACATTCTTTTGTAAATCCTATTTTTGCAAAGAAGCTCGCCAACAAGCCTGAAGCGATGGATGTGCAATTATATGTAACCACTCCCCTAGGATCTACCCATCACACTGATGTTGTTTTCAAAGACTGTGCTATTAATTTAGAAGGGAGAATCCTCCCTGCAGATGTAGTACAACTAGGAATATAAGGTTGGGATGTTATCATTGGGATGGACTAGTTAACTAAGCATAAAGTAACCATTGATTGTGAAAAGAAGCTAGTTACCTTCTCGACCCCTGAGGGAGAAAGTATGACCTTTAAGGGAAGTGGCCACCAAGTGACCATCCCAACTATATCTGCCATGAAAGCATTCAGGATGCTGAAGAAAGGATGTCAGGGTTATCTGTGCACAATTGAGGCAATAGAACAAAAAGACCCGGACTTGAATGAAATTCCGATAGCAAGAGAGTTCCCCCATGTATTCCAAGAGGTATACGGGTTAACACTCGATTGAGAGATTGAATTTATGATTGAGCTTGTGCCTAGAACTGTCCCAATATCTAAGGCACCCTATCGAATGGCACTTGATGAACTAGTGGAATTAAAAACCCAGTTACAAGAGTTACTAGACAAGGGGTCAATTCAACCTAGTGTCTCACCTTGGTGAGCACCAGTACTCTTTGTGAAGCAGAAAGATTGGAGTTTGAGGTTGTGTATTGATTATCGAGAGTTAAACAAGGTGACAGTCGAGAACAAGTACCACTCCCTAGAGTTGATGACTTGTTTGACCAACTAGCCGGTTCTGCAGTGTTCTCAAAGATAGATTTGAGATCGGGGTAGCATTAGTTAAAGATTAAGAAAGAAGATGTACCCAAAATTACCTTCCAAACTCAATATGGGCATTATGAGTTCTTAGTGTTACTGTTTGGGTTAAGTAATGGCCCCGCCTTCTTCATGGACTTGATGAATAGGGTCTTTAAATCCTTCCTCGATAAGTTCGTAGTAGTGTTCATTTATGAGAGAGCTTGATGCGCTACAAATAAAGGTAGTACTACCAGGGAATCAAAGCTATTTAGCAACACTTCAAATCTCTTCTCCATTGGTTAAACAAATCAAGCAACATCAGAAAGATGACCCTAAACTTATGAAGATCATTAACAGTGTAGAAAAGGGAAGGAATAAGGAATTTTCAATCCGAAATGAGGTACTTTGGCATGAAAGCAGACTATGTGCTCTAAACATAACAGCTCTCAAAAAGGAGTTGTTAAAAGAAGCACACAACTCCAAACTTACTACTCACCCCGGAGGAATGAAAATGTACCATGACTTGAAAACTAATTATTGGTGGAATGGGATGAAAGTGGCATTGCAGACTTCGTGGCTCAGTGTCTCACCCGTCAAAGGGTAAAAATTGAGCATCAAAAACCTGGAGGACTACTACAACATCTACCAATCTCGGTGTGGAAATGGGAGCACATTACCATGGATTTTGTTGTTGGAATGCGAAAAACCACCAAGCAACATGACTGTGTTTGGGTAATAGTTGACAGGCTGACTAAGGTTGCACACTTCTTAGCCATTAAAACCACTTTCACCTCTTAGCAACTGGCTGATTTGTACATCAAGGAGACAGTCAGATTGCATGGCGTGCCACTGAGTATTGTGTTAGACCGTGACACCAAGTTCATATCCAGATTCTGGCACAATTTTCAAAGAGCAATGGGCATAGAACTACGTTTAAGTATAGCCTTCCACCCTCAGATAGACAGACAATTAGAAAGAACCATTCAAACCCTGGAGGATGTGCTACGAGCCTATGCACTTGATTATCCCGGGTCTTGGGATCATAACTTCCCTTAGGAAGAGTTTGCATACAATAACAGCTACCACACCAGTGTTAGCATGGCCTCTTTTGAGGCATTATATGGTAGACGTTGTAGAACTCCTATTTGCTAGAATGAAGTAGGAGAAAGGCAACCCTCCAAGGTAGAGCTAATTGATCAAGCGATCGAATTAATCAACACGATTCGTAAGAGACTACAAGTTGCCCAAGTAGGCAAAAGGGCTACGTGAATGTTAGGAGAAGGCCACTGGAGTTTGAAGTTGGGGATCATGTGTTTCTAAAGGTATCTCCACTCAAGGGAAGCATAAGGTTTGGGCAAAAAGGGAAGTTGAGCCCAAGATTCATTGGACCATATGAGATTCTGCAGAAAGTGGGACTGGTTGCATACCAACTGGCTTTACCGCCTTCACTGCAAGGCATACACGATGTATTCCATTTATCCAGTCTCCGGAAGTTTGTTCCAGACCCAGATCATGTCATCCGATATGAACCCTTACAAGTCAAGGAGAACCTCACATATGTGGAACCATTCGAATCTTGGGAAAAGTGGAGAAAAAGCTCAGAAACAGGAACATTCTATACGTCAAGGGGCTATGGAAACATCATAAAGTGGTGGAAGCAACTTGGGAACTAGAAAGCGAAATGCGTGAAAAGTACCCAGCGTTATTTTTACTAGGTAAGCAAAATTTCGACGATGAAATTCTTTTAGGGGGGAGAGTGTAAGGGTCACACTTTCTTTCTATTGTTAAGTAACTGTTTCAGTTGCTAAGTTTATCAATCTGCATTTTAATTATTTTTCATCAAGGATATTATGTCATCTGTGTGTATTTAATAGTTAATTTTACTAAAAATAACATTGTTATTATTATTAAGATTATTATTATTATTATTATTATTATTATTATTATTATTATTATTATTATTATTATTATTATTATTATTGCTATTATTATTATCATCATCATCATCATCATCATAATCGTCATCATTAATCATTTGGAAAATTTTTGAGTTAATGCTAACTCATGCCTTTAAAATCATTATTCAATTTGTTTAGTCATTTCCCCGAATTTAACTTAGGGCACTGGTTTTAGGACGTTTCAACCCAAGCTTAGACTAAATGTTAACGCATTTGGGATCAGGAATTTAGTTGTTACAGTAATTGAATAAAAAAAAGGAAAGCAATAAAAAGGGGGGGGGGTTCAGGGTCTCAAGCCCGAACCCTACCCCTCTGCCCCTCTCCTCCTTCCTCACGTGCACCAGGCGAAGCTCGCTTTTCTTGTTCTTCCTCCACCACACATGTCCCCACGAGAGAGCAAGGAGGACCACGATGGTCCCTCTGCGCAGCCCAACACCACCGCTAGCCTCCACCATCCTCTTTTCCCCACATCTCGCTGCGAAACAGAACAGACTAACCACGTTTGTGGTCGTCTTTGGACGGCACCCACATTCCTAAATCTGGCCAGAAACCTCAAACCCGACCTCCCCTATAAATTGAGGGGTCGAATTCGACCCAAATCACACACAAAAACCTTAAATTTGGGAGCTAGGGTTTCGGTTTTAGCAGATCATATGGGTTAGGATTCAGTCTCAGCAACTTGGGCATGCGTTTGTTGCTAATTGGTGGGGTTTAAGCTGAATTCAAGTAAGTGTTTCTCTTCTCCTAAAGTATTAGTAATTTCAAAAATGTTTTAGCCCTTAAGTTGTGATGCATGTTAGTTTAGGATTGGTTAGATTAACTGGAAATGTGAACACTGATCATGCATGTTCTGTTTAATCAAGTTCAAGGTTAGGATATGGATGTATAGGCTAACCAAAAGTTTGCTTTGAATCGAACTGATTCTTACACCTAATTATGCATGTTTATACGACTAAATTGTAGCTTAGATTTTGCATGTACTGGCTGATTGAAAATCTGTGCAGAACTGAACTAATGTTTATACTTGAACTGCTGCTTAATTGGGTTAGAATAACCTCGTTAGTTGGGAAGGAAATGCACCCTGTAAACTTGGCAGAATTAGGGCTGAAATTGAAATGAAAAAGGCCGAGAATGGGGCTACTATCCAGAGTTTGTGGCTTTTACGGTTAGTAAATCGATGCATGTTAAGTCGGTTAGCTCATGCTTAAAACTGGCCTTTAAACGACCTAAGAATGCTTTAAATCGATGCATGCTTATTTGGTTAATTCATGCTTAAAAATGACCTTCGAGACGACCTAATAACCTTGGTTAATTAAAACAGATCCGAAAGCCTTAATATGACTAGATTATGCTTTGAAAATGACATGAATTTGGCATGCTTACTTCCTAATTACGAGTTATAAATGCAACGACAGTTTCATGGTTTGTTAATTCATTTTTGTCCACTGAATGTTCTATATAATTATATATGTCGTAATGTGCTGCTGGAAGGATGTTGCTTGCTCGGTATGTTTATATGTCGCTATTACTTATTTCATTAAGACCTTTGTGATAAAATGTTATGATTGCGAAATTGAAACCAAGTTGGTAGTTGGATGGCTTAAGGTTGAACTAATGAGAGTTTTTGAGGTTCTTTGTAGTCGATGTTGTGTGAGGAGGGAGCCTAGGCCGTGACTGACTGCAATCATGTGGATTGCGAGGCCATGTGTGACTTATTCTGCCAAGTTGAATTATGAAGTGTTTGAACGTGTTACGTGTGAACCCCTCCACTTCTATGTCATTAAGCTTTATCATGTGTGTGAGGGTGAAATTTTGAAAAAGAAGGTTTCTCGTGATTGAAAATAAAAGTAGCCATACCTATTAGCGAATGATGGCCTATTTTTAACTATACGAATATAGTTTTTAAGGCATAAAGAACTTTAAAAAGGAGTGAGTTGTATCATAAATGATTTCGCTGTGTGAGGCAGCAAACTTATTAGCCGCTATAGCCACTCGCTTTAAATTGGCTAAGATAACATGCTTAGGGGCAATAAGATGGGAGTGAACATGCTAGAACTGGGGAATCCCTAGCCTAGGGTGTAGTCCTAGAAGTGGGAAACCCTAGAAGACCCTGACGAGGGTGTAGGTCCAATTTATGTAGCCATCCCGGGAGTAAGAGCTTATGCTTGAGTGAGAGTGTCACCATGGGTTGAGAATAGATCTCACCCAACCAGCACATTATGATGATCTTATATCAATAATATTTTCCCAATAAGTAAGAAAAGTAGTTGGCATTTCGCTATTTTAAGTATTTTAGGAAAAAGAAAGATTTTAAGGGCCATTAAGAGGCCAATTCGAATAAGATTCGAAAAGATTATAAGGGTCATTAGAGGACCAATACGAAAGAGATTTCTTTTTAAAGAATATGAGCCTCAAGAGGCTAAGTAAAGTATTTTCAGGAAAAAGAAAGAAAGCTTCCTGTGCATATCTTATGTATATCTTATTAATGAGATTCGAAGTATAGTTTGAATGAAATTTCAAATAAAGTATAGCTATATCCTTGCAATGCATCGAGCATATAAGTTTTAAACGTGCATATTCTACGAAAGAAAGTTCCTTGTATAATCTTTGCTCCATGTGTTTAAGCATCTGTCATAAGTGATTAGACAGACAAGGCATGAATTATGTATTATACCACATAGCCAAATAGTTGGAAATTAACAAAAATTCTCTGTCGTTTAATACGATAATAGTACTACTTAGATGCGTGATATGTGGCTATTATTGATATTATTGTCTGCAACTGTTTTGGTTTCAGGGAGTTGAGGAGCACTCACTAAGCATGTGGTGGCTCACTCCAATTCTTTTCCCCTTTTTCCCCAACCGATAATTAAACAAGCATGTTTGCTACCTAGCGTAGACTCGGCAGCAGTTGCCAGAAAAGTCCTTTGAGAAGTTGCGTTTTGTCAAGCTGCATGTCTTCTTTTGGTTAAAAGAATGTGTCATGTAAGCATGTAGTTGGCCCTAGGCTATGTCCCGAACTTTGTAAATGATTTCAGCATATGTTAGGTAATGGCATAAGCCACAACCCCAGGTGTGTGACTCGTGGGGAAACTCCTAATTTCTTTTGAACTCTATTGTAATACATATCGCCCCCAAATTGCTAATTACTTGATTCATAGATAACCACAACAGAAGACTTAATGATTGAAGGGGCTACCGCTATCCTGATAAGGCCAAGGCTCACTGAAACCATTTAATTTTATAACTCATGTTCACAACAATATCTATTAAACTGAAACACTTGAAGACCAAAGTCTATAATAGTTCAACTTCAATATAATCGACTTAACCATAGCATGTTTTGACTCGCAATCCACACTACATAAGCATATTGAATATAGACCCAACTTGACCCTAAGGTCGATCCCAACATTCATACTATGTTGAATCCACTGTGAGCATCTGTTGACTTCCCAAAGGGCTTGCTACATGTAGAAACAAGTGATACTTCATCACCCAAAATGGAAAACATAAAAACAATTCGAAAATATGAGCTAAAAGTCAATACATGCATTCCTATATTGTAACATGAGCTTAGAAACATTGTTGATGGGTACTCACCTTTGCAATTCATTTAGTTGACAATAACAATGAAAATGAAAGTAATATGAAACTAAATTGCTCATTATTATCTGGATTTAAACCCCTTGCAATGATATGATCTATACATAGGTGTACATCTGCCAATCCGATCAAGAGTTGGCCTGAAGTTGTGCAAATAAATGATGGGCTAATGCCCTATAGATGATAACTGATGGGGTCACAAGTTAAATGGCATATCATTGTATAAACTAATTCATTGATAAACTCATTTAGAGTTGTAACTTGATAAACTTGTTCTGCTTTTTGAAGATACAGGCAATGGACGTACCTTGAGTCTTTTAAAAATTGTCATATGTTTCATAAATGTCATCTGACTTGATAAATATGTTCTGACGTGACAACACTTATGCATAATGGGGAACGATAACTTGGCCTCCATTCTGTTTCATAAATGTCACTGTTGGTATGTGTAGTCAGTAAATGATTCTTACTCACATAATTGAGTAAGTATGTGTAACATAAATTGAGTAATTAAATGGTATACATAACTTGGGTATTTCAATATAGCTTCAAACTGAATTAATAAAAGTAATTAAATCCGATACAAAGTAAATGAAAGTAAATTAATCACAATGAGATAGATGAGATTACAAAGGAAAAGGCCTTGATGGTGACAAATGAGAGAGTGGTTGTAGCATTTTTTGAGATAGGTTGCTGATACGGGTTTAAGGCTCGCTCATGCATAGCTTGGTTCAAGATAACAACCAATACACTAGATTGGCTTGATTGTACATTTCATACATTCTGAATTGAGTAAGTAACAAAGGTTTGAGGCCAAGAGAGATATATCTTGGTTCAAAATAGCATAAACTACAATAACTTGGTCTGATAAATATGGTTTCCAAGTCACAACTCTCCCCACTTTTCATAGTTCATTCATAAATCCATTAGATATGGAATTCCACCACAAATGAATCATTGAACTCAATAGAAGCTATTAAGCTCACAAAATGTGGTATTTTCTTTATAAAATCCATAATTGATTCAAAGCTCACAAATAAGCTGCCAAATTGTATACTTGTCTTCTTCTTTCTTATTAATCAAGCTAAAAGCTCTATAAAATTCCATGAATATTCATTTCCACCCTTAAATAACCTCACTTGGCCCAAAATATACACAATGAGTGCATAATCAATCTCACTCAATCTTTATTATTGCTCTTTACATAATTACTCAAAATGCTTTCAAAAATCACCAAACTCGAAATGCTCAACCAAAATTCATGAAATACTATAGGAAATTCAAAAATAATATGGACAATCTACACTAAAAGGTTTAGAATTTTCCTCTAAGTATATGCTGCACAGAAATTGCAATAACAACCCAATTACACAAAAGCAAGTCAATTCACTTCAAAAGTTCATAACTTTCACCCTCGACCTCAAATGGACACCTAAAACCCCAATAGGAAAAGATCAAGAAGTTCCAAAAAACTTTCATTTACAACACAAAACATGATTCCAACAATAGTATTCCTAAAATGGGGCTAAAACACAAGTGTGTCAGTTTTAGTCCATTATGCACAATTTCGGTAAAACGACCATACCTTTTTTCACAGACCCTGGATTAGGGCGATTCAAAATCCATTAAAAACCTTACACACAGAAAGATCTACCCACCAAAAATAATAATTTTCATATGGGCCGATTATTACCAGTTGAATCCCGAAGTCTGGCATGTTTTCCTGAAATTTCCAGGCTTCACTATTTTAGCTTTTCCCTCTCTCTTCACGCAAATCCTCAATTTAAGCCATTCCTTAACAGCATGTGAACAAGCTTTGGTCCTTCCCATCACTGAAAACAACATCATAACATCAATAGGTAAAAGATTATTAAATCAAAGATAAAATAATCAAAATCCAACATTTTTACATTAAGCTTGCATCAACATGATTACCCTTAAACCCTAGCATGCTCCAAGCTTTTCAATCAATAAAAACATCAAAATAACCCTTAATTCTATCAATCCAACATATCAACAACCATACATTGGAAAACAAGAATCAAAACCAAAAAATCCAAAGGAACAAGTTTAGGATTACTCACTTTGAGCTTGGAAAAAAGTAGAGATGGTGGTGATGCCTGGTTGTTTTGAGGAGTGGGGATGGTGGCTAAGGGTACTAGGGTGTCGGGGGGTGGTCGGAGGCAGCCCAGTTGGATGGAAAACACCAGAGATAGCAGTAACAACTAGGGAGTGGGGACTGGCCGATTGGAGGGAGAGAGGAGACAAAAAGGTATGAGTAGCCCAAAGTGCATAGCTGCTTAATCCTGCGATAGTCCCCATGTCACTAGTCCCTAATTGTCCTTGGACAGTCGGTCTCTTGCTACCTTGACTGGAAAAGCCTTTTGAAATACTTTGTAAACCATCTGAGACTTTGGTTATTTCTTTGTTTTGCCAACACAACTCTTTTGTCGACCTTGTATTAGCTCAACATGTACTTGAATTTTCCTCTTAATGCTTGGTTGGGTTAGCTCTGACCTTATACTCAATATTTCTTCTGGCTCACTCCAATATATTTAGACAGTGCTTGAGATTATGCCCTTATCAAAATGTCCTCATCTGAAATTCCGAATACATCACATGATCTCCCCTCATCATACTATTCAAGGATTTGCTCTCGGTCGATGATAGGTAATGAAATAACCATGGTTAGGGATGAGAGTGATGAAATTCTTAGTCAAGCGAATCATTGCATACAAAATAAGTGAACAATGAGACTAGAAAAGGACAATAAAGGATTATCATGGGATGGTTAGAATAAAGATAACTATAAGTATATCATGAATTTTGAAATATAATGCCACAAGAATTGTGGTTTATAATGTGGATCATAAGAGGTCCAATAAATAATCAACTCAGGAGAAATATGACCATGTTATACTTGGGTTTAACTGATGAATTGAAAACAAGATGACAAGCAAGGGAGCTTCAACTAGGAGACTTTATAGCCATAAGCAACAAGATAAGTCTAATAGATAGATGGGACAACCAATGTGCATTAAATGGATAGATAGATTGGATAAGCAAAGTGCAATAGATAGACAAATAGATTGGACAAGCAAAGTGTAATGGATAGATAAATAGATTGGACGAGTAAAGTGCTAATGGATAGATAAATAGATTGAGCAAGCTACAATAGGAACATGCCTTTAGTCATATGAAGCCAATTCGAGTACAATAATAAGATTAAATGGGGAATGCAGAAGTTTATTTATCAAAATGTAAGATATATGCATGGGAGTTGAAGTTCAAAATAAAGAGATTAAGGGGTTTATGACAATCACAATTACCCACACTAATGAAAGTTGAATTACATTATGAATGTAGAACAACTTATGCGAGCTTATCATTATGAATAAATGAGATGTCAAGTAGATGTGTGAATCAGCTCTCAACGGAATGAACTACAACTCATGATCATGAAATACAAATGGTGAAGGTCGAGATCACTAGAATGTTGACAACCATATAAAGTCTAATAAAAATGCATTGAACATTTAACAATGGATTTGCAAAGACATGGAAGATCACGCTAATAGTAAATATCGGGTTGAAATGTAAGGGAGATTAAACAATATTGGATAGTATCATGTTTTGAAGATGAGATAAGCAAACAATTTTAAAAATTACTATAAAAGGGCATTCTTGCAAAAGATAAACTGTGGTTGCATGGTTTTGGTGTGATGTCCAGACCTAAAATCATTCCTGGAAACAACTTCTGTTGTTGGCATTTAATCTTATAAATCATTTATTCAAGGTATAGGGCACTTGTTTTTGATAGCGAGCTTGTTCAACTCTCTGTACCCAATACACAACCACAAGGTTCTACCTTCCTTCTTCACACATATAAAACTAGGGTTTCCCATGGTGATACACTTGGTCAAATAACTCCCTTTTGTGACAACTCATCTTACTAAATCTTTAGTTCCTTCAACTCTACTGGGGGTCATATGATAGGGGCTCCAAAAATGGATTGAGCACCTAGAACTAGGTTGATCTGAAAATCAATGTTTCTTAAGGGAAAACAGTCTTGAAAGTCCTCAGATGAAACATATCTAAATTCACAAACTGTAATTATGGATATGTATATACCTAGTATGGTTGGCATATCACTAATATTCAATGCATTACTGATACGATAACCCACTTGCTTGCATAGTAAAATTAGGGCATAAATAGGGTTTTTCTTCCCTCAGTCCATAGAAACACACATCTAGTCTTTCCTCATTTCTTAAGCTAACCTTAAGATCTTTACAAGTCATCTTCCATAAGTACACAATCAGTTCATCTCCATAATGATAACAAGGTATGTTAGTCAAACTAAATTGAATGCCCAATGAATATGGTTCCAGTGATACTAATAGAGGCATATTTATACAGGATAACACATTCAACTGCCTACTGCTCTCGGTAAATTTAAAAAATAAGGGAATGATCTAAAGTGTAAAGAGATGCAACCACACCATGAACTCTTGCAAAGATATTTCTTTATTGGTTATAAAGGACAAGTGTGTAAGTTGAATGAATGAAAGGGCGAAGATTCGTAATGAAAGAGATAAGTCATATAAATGTCCTGCATATATAAGACATGTCGTTTATTCATGATCGTCATGATAGCAAAGTAAATGAATGATGTTATGAAGTTGAGAAGAAGTACTAAGTAATGAAGGTGAAGAAACGTAACAGATTACCAAAGCGGCTTGTGAAAAGTCATATGGTATCTGTATGTGAGTAAAATGACAAAGATAAGGGTCAACACTACCAAAAGCGAAATTTAATTCATCTAGTGTTTGAAAGGAAAATACATCAAGATGAAGGAGTCAGTCTTATGACTGAACATGATGACATCCATCAATATCAAATTTTGCAGTAAGTAGAAGTCTTGAGTAGGCATATAAACTTCAAAATTGTTGGCAAATGGAAATAGCATAAATCGTTTTTTATCGTTAATAAGATAGGTTGTACTAGAAAAGAAAGGATTACTAAAATAACTTGAGTAACGACATGCAGTTACGACAATAGAGTAGTATGCTAACATGACGTTACGGTGCTACAGAAACATGAATAATATGGATACATTTAATTGTTGAGAAGGTGTTCAATGACTGGGTCTGAAGCAACCAAAGGCTTTGTAAGCAATAAATGAGTAGTGCCCAAATAGAAGCGAGGAGTTAAAGCAGGTGACAGTAAAAATATGGATATAGTGATGACTGAACTACAAGTAGAATGGGTCAAATATGCTTAGGAAGAACTGCAAATCACACAGTAACGCATATTGGGGGTCATTATAGGCTCCATTATGGAAACAAAGAATGAAACGATTATGATTGTCAGGTTTAAATCACCCATAAGAAATGTTGCTCAGATGTGTTAAAAGAACTCCCTACCTATCATATATGAGATTTTCCATAAACATTCAATTACAAATCAAGAGAGTGTTAGCGGCAAAGAAATGATGCCTCTGAATAATTCAAGGTAACTAGGGCAGAAATAAGTCAATCATAGGAAGTAATTGGAGCATTGCTAATGTAAGGTCCTAATGTCAAGAATGGTAGCTTAATCTTACTCATACCACCCACATAATGCCAAGTAGCACACCATAAGCTACTAATTGTTATCATCATACATAAGCACTCATTGTGACATTCATCTCATACTGGTTCACCTCAAAGATATTACCCCATGTAGCATTTCCTCATCTACAGGTTTACATCTAACTTGACACTATATTAATCCCTTAAAAAGTTGCAAATGGAATCCCCACATCGGCTTTCAACCATCACTGAACCCAAGATCAGGTATATTAACACACCTCAATAAAACTCTCAGATCCTGGGGCAAAACAGACAGAGTTGTTTAAAAACTGAGTAAAACCTAGCTTAAAAGCCTTATAATATATACCTAAAATGGAAAGAAACGCTTCAATAGCTCAACGGCCACACACCGGAGTTCATAACTCAACAGGTCACACACCTGGAGTGCACAATTGCAAACATTTAAACAAATGAGAGAAATGAAACATATAATATAACTTCCAGATAAATGAGAGCATGCCTCACTAACAGGTCACTGAAATGGTTCCACACTCCACTTTGCTAATGCTCGAATCTCAAGATATTACCAAATGATTGGGTCACCAAAATGAAAATGGTTCCTCCTTATATACCCTAACATATGAACTTATAGTCAGTAGCTCATTTAATTGGTCCAACATAACTCATACACACCTTGATAGCTAACTCATAAACACTTGATAGCTCACAGTGGCCCTTAAGACCTTGGCTCTGATACCAAATCTGTAACGCACCCAAATTGCTAATTACTTGATTCATAGATAATTGCAATAGAAGACTTAATGATGGAAGACACTACTGCCGTCCTGAAAAGGACAAGGCTCACTAAAACCATTTAATTTTGTAACTCATGTTCACAGTCACAATATCTATTAAATTGAAACACTTGAATACCAAAGTCCATAATAGTTCAACATTAATGCAATCGACTTAATCATACAATGTGCTAACGTGAACTCCACACTACACAATCATATTGAATATAGACCCAACTTGGCCCTGAGGTCGATCCCAACATTCATGCGATGCTGAATCCACTGTGAGCATCTGCTGACTTGCAAAAGGACTTGCTAAATGCATAAACATGTGATACTTCATCACCTAAAACGAAAAATAAGAAAATAATTCAAAAATGTGAGTTAAAACATAGTACATGCATTCTTGTATTGTAAAATGAGCGTAGAAAAACTGTTGATGGGTACTCACCTTTGTAGTTCATTTAGTTCGCAATAACAATGAGAATGAAAGTAATATGAAATTGAATTGCTCATTATTATCTGGATGTGAACCCCTTGCAATGATATGATCTACATAGGTGTACATCTGCCAATCCAATCAAGAGTTGGCCTGAAGCCGCGTGGGTAAATGATGGGCTTACGCCCTATAGATGATAACTGACAGGGTCACAAGTTAAATTACAGATCATTGTATAAACTGATTCATTGATAAACTCATTTAGAGTTGTAACTTGATAAACATGTTCTGCTTTCCAAAGATACAGGCCATGGACGTACCTTGAGTCTTTAAAAAAAATGTCATCTGACTTGATAAATGTCATCTGTTTCATAAATGTCGTCCAACTTGATAAATGTGTTCGGACGTGATAACATTTATGCATAATGGGGAACGATAACTAGGCCTCTGTTCTGTTTCATAAATGTCATTGTAGGTATGTGTAGCTAGTAAATGATCCTTAATCACATAATTGAGTAAGTATGTGTAATAGAAATTGAGTAATTAAATAGTATACATAACTTGGGTATTTCAATATAGCTTCAAACTGAATTAATAAAAGTAATTATATCCAATATAAAGTAAATGAAAGTAAAATAGACCGCAATGATATAGATGAGATTACAAAGGAAAAGGCCTTGATGGTGACAAATGAGAGAGTGGTTGTGACCTTTTCTGATATAGGTTGCTGATATGGGTTTAAGACTTGCTGATGTATAACTTGGTTGAAGATAACAGCTAGTACACTAGATTAGCTTGATTAATACGTTTGATACATTCTGAATTGAGTAAGTAATAAAGGTTTGAGACCAAGAGAGATATATCTTGGTTCAAAATAGTATAAACTGCAATAACTTGGTCTGATAAATATAGTTTCTGAGTCACAACTGTCCCCACTTCTCATATTTTATTCATAAATCCATTAGATATAGAATTCCACCCCAAATGAATCATTGAACTCAATAGAATCTATTAAGCTCACTAAGCGTGGTATTTGCTTTGTAAAACCAATAATTGATTCAACGCTCATAAACAAGCTTCAAATTGTATATGCGTCTTCTTCTTTCTCATTAATCAAGCTAAAAGTTCCATGAAATTCCATGAATATTCATTTCCCCCCTTAAATAACCTTGCTTGGCCCAAAATACACAAAATAAGTGCATGATCAATCTCACTTAATCTTTATTATTGCTCTTTACATAATTACTCAAAATGCTTCCAAAAATCACCAAACTTGAAATACTCAACCAAAATTCATGAAATCTTATAGGAAATTCAAAAATAATATGGCCAATATACAGTAAAAGTATTAGAATTTTCCTCTATGTATACGCTACACAGAAATTGCAATAACAACCCAATTACACAAAAGCAGGTTAGTTCACTTCAAAAGTTCATAACTTTCACCCTTGACCTCAAATGGACACCTAAAACCCCAATATGAAAAGATCAAGAAGTCCCGAAAAACTTTCATTTACAACACAAAACATGATTCCCACAATAGTGTTCCCAAAATGGGGCTAAAACACAAGTGTGTCAGTTTTAGTCCATTATGCACAGTTTCGGTAAAACGACCATACCTTTTTTCACAGACCTTGGATTAGGGCGATTCAAAATCCATTTAAAAGCCTACACACAGAAAGATCTGGCCACCAAAAATAATAATTTTCATAAGGGCCGATCATTACCAGTTGAATCCCGAAGTCTACCCTGTTTTCCTGTAATTTCCAGGCTTCACTGTTTTAGCTTTTCCCTCTCTTTTCACACAAATCCTCAATTTAAGTCATTCCTTAACAGCATGTGAACAAGCTTTGGTCCTTCCCATCACCAAAAACAACATCATAACATCAATAGGTAAAAGATGACTACATCAAAGATAAAACAATCAAAATCCAACATTTTTACATTAAGTTTAAATCAACATGATTACCCTTAAACCCTAGCATGCTCCAAGCTTATTTCAATCAATAAAAACATCAAAATAACCCTTGATTCTATCAATCCAACATAATCAACAATCATAAATAGCAAAACAAGAATCAAAACCAAAAAATCCAAAGGAACAAGTTTAGGATTACTCACTTTGAGCTTGGAAAAAAGTAGAGATGGTGGTGATGCCTAGTTGTTTTGAGTGGGGATGGTAGCTAAGGGTACTAGGGTGTCGGGGGGTGGTCGGAGGTAGCCCAGTTGGCCAAAAAACACCACAGACAACAGCAACAACCAGGGGGTGGGGGCTGGCCAGCTGGAGAGAGAGAGGAGAAAAAAAGGTGTTTGAGTTTTGGGGATGTATTTTCTTGACTTATCTCACTTGGCTAAAATTTTATCCACAATAAGGCTTTTTGTTAACCATGGTAGATTTAAATCATGGTAATTAGTTAGGTTAGTTAAGCAGGCTTGTTGGATCATGCTTAGCTTGTATGGTTTAGGCCCGGAAAGGGAAGTAAACCGTATGCAATTAAATTTTCGTAGCTCGGAATTAAATTTTTGCAAGGTTATAAAAATAATAGCAATAATAATAATAATAATGACAATAATAATAATAATAATAATAATAATAATAATAATAATAATAATAATAATAATAAT
>JACYFF010002017.1:20493482-20517301 GCA_017589665.1 Selenicereus undatus
TATATATATATATATATATATACATGAGGCCTCCCAACCCCTAACTCAACAACAATACACGTGGAGGCCAACACCCCAACACTCGTGTAATAGCCAAGTCCTAAATTATCTTTATTTATTTGATTGCCTCATGTTGATCATTTTCTCTTTTTTATTTATCACATTTAATAATCCCGATTGGGAAAACTTTATTTGGGCCATCACTTGGCGATTCGGGTTTAATTTATTTATTTAATTTATTAATGAAAATTTGGGGAGAATTGATAGGAGGCCCTAACAATTATAGTCTAAGTGATTTGTTTTGCTTTTCGTAACTTTGTAAAAATTTAATTTTGAGCTGCGCAAAAATGTTATCGTGACGGAGCATTTTATTCCTGAACCCAACTTATTTTGGTCCGATTTGAAGCACAACAAGTTTCATTTTTAACCTAACTAATTGACATAATTAAGTTAACTATGGTTAGCTAAAAATCATTTTTGAAGATAAAATTTCATGCCAAGCATGTAGACAAGTCAAAAAAAACACAACGAAAACTCAAACCTCATCTCTCCCCCCTCTCTCTAGCCCACGGGCACCCTCCCTGTAGCTGCCACCGTTTTTCTTGGTGTTTTCTGGCCAGCCTTGGCTGCCTCCTACCCCTCCGGACACCCTAGCACCACTGGCCACCATCCCTAATCCTGAAAACCACCAAGCATCTCCTCCATCTCTATTTTTTTCAAGCTCAAAGTGAGTAACCCTAAGCTTGTTTCTTTGAATTTTTGATTCTATTCTTATTTATGTTGATTTGAGTTGTGATCATGTTCTTTGGATGGAAACAAGGGTTATTTTGATGTTTTTGTTGTGCTTGGATAAGCTTGAAGCATGCTAGGGTTTAGGGGTGTCCATGATCATGCAAGCATATGTTAAAGTTGTGGATCTTCATTGTTTTATCTTTGATTTGGTAATCTTTAAACCTAATGATAATGATGATGGTGTGTTTGGTGATCTTGGGAAGAGATACATATGTTTTATGTTGGACATAAGCTATGGTTTTTGCATGTAATGCATGACTTTAATGATTTTGGCACTAAGCATGTTGGTTGCTTATATGTTGATGCAAAATGAATTTTGAATGTGTTCTTTCACTTACAAAAAATGAGTTGGTGTGATTCTTGAAAAGGGGTGGATTATGGAAAATTTTCCAATTGATTATAAAGGACCATTTTGCCCACTCATACAAATAAATAAGATTAGTGATGTATTTGAAGTGAGTTTGAGAAAGAGAGGAATCGAAAATTTGATGGATATGATTATGATGTGAAATTGAGAATTATGGCTTGGAATGGTGATGGGAAGCAGCAAAACTTTGTTACATGATTTTAAGGAGTGATTTTAGATGAGGATTTGTGTGAAAAGAGAGGAGAAAGCAATGACAATGCGGGCAGGAAAATGATAGAAAATAGGGTGAGCTTTGTCAACAAACTAGTAATGATTGTCCTTACCAAAAATTATGATTTTTGGTGGGTAAATATATCAGTGTGTTAGCTTTCAAATGCCTTTTGAATAACCTTAATTCGAGTTCTTTGGACAAAGTTATGGCTGTTTTGCTATAACTATGTAGGTTCAACCAAAACTGGTACACTTGTGTTCTAGCCCCATTTCGGGAACTCTATTTTCGAAATCATGTTTTGTGCTACAAATGAAAGTTCTTTGGGACTTCTTGAGCTTTCTCTATTGAGGAATTAGGTCTCAAATGGAGCTTAGGAGGATAGGTTATGAGTCATTCACTTTAGCCCCTATTACGCCCTTACTTTTCTTTTACTAAAATATTAATTATGAAAGTAAATACGTTTGCTAACTATATGTTCCTATAATGATATTTTTGTATAGAGTCAGGGCCTAATCTATCATTTACTCCCCTTTTGAGCATAATCATACTCAGTCACATTTCATTAAAAGTCCCAGGTACGCTCATTCTTTGTATCTTTATAAATTAGCACGTATTGATCAAAATTATAATGTTGGTAAGTACATCAATAAATCAGTTGAATCAACGGTTTATCACATAATTAGTGACCTAATGGGGACCATCAAGACCAAGCTTCAAAAGAGCAACCAGCTAGCCCACACATTCATTCAAGCCCCAAGGAAGTCCAAAACATCAATGCCTTGGTCAAGAACACATTGGAGCATTCGGACAGAATGTGGGCAGATGCAACCGAAAATTGGCCCAACTTTGTGCACGTTTTGGGACTTAAAGGTGAGGGGATGATTGACTACATTATCCCCTCTCTTTAAGTTTAAAATGTTAGGAATCCAATAAAACAATTTGCGAAGGGTTTGGAGGTCATTTGGTTGGTCAAACAGCAAGTTCTTCTAGATGCTGCAGGCTAGTGGCTAATCCAGCACAGTCCGATATGAAGGAAGTTTTGGACCAGCAACCTAAGTCCATGTTTTCTTAAATTTTAGGGCATAAAAGGGGGCATCAATATTTATCAAGTCATGGGTTCAAATCCCACCCAAAGCACCCCCTTGTGTTGGTATAATCTAGCCGAAAGAACAAAGAAAACACCCTTTTAAGCGGTTCTTCACTAGTCGGTACAAGGGGTCTTTTTCCTTGGGTTTAGCTTTGCCCACTTGTTGAATTGACTTATTTTGCTGCATTCTAGGACCTTTGTAAGTTTGACACCTCATTTGGGAGGCATCACGACCCCTAATGAGGTAGATTAAGCTAGTAATGAGGTGTTAAGATAGTAAGAGATAGATGGGATGTGTTTACTCTTCCCTACATGTACTAATCCTGTTTTTACTGCATGAAAGAGAGGGGAACTCGGCTAAAGGAGAACAAAACCAGCCTTGGCCTTCATTTGTAAGCACTTTTGAAATACATGAACTTTGTGAGTTAGAAAACTCTCTCCATTAAAACTCCTTGTGTTGCATCTTGAGCTTGGCAACTCAAGTGGGTCTCTAGGTCCTTTTATCTCAACTAGAAAGTGATTAAATTCAGTTACTAGTTGATCTAAAGGGATTGCCCAAGTGGTCTCCAAGGGTGGCTCTTAGGATTATCCTTTGCAAGCTCACTTGATTATCCAAGCTCTTGCATTCTTCCCCTTCTATTCGGTTTCTTCTTCCTCAAAACCGAAACATCTCTTGAATGTACTTGTGAGTTGTCTCTTATTGTTTTTGATATACGTCATGACCCCACCGGTTATCAGTTATAGTGCATTACCCTTCAGCTACCCTACTGACTTTGGGCTAAGTCTCTTGATTGCCTTAGCAGGTGTACACCTATCTTTAGATCGTAACAGTTACTAAGGGTTCACTATCAGATAATAATTCACAATGCAATTTTGTATTCATCTTATTCCCTATTTTAAATTAAAATGAATTGCAATGTACGCCCAACTAGTTTTTTAAAGTGTGGTTAACAATACAGAAATGCATGTACTGAGCTTCGGCTCACATTTCAAAATATTTTCATTTTTTGTTTTAGAGAAATGCTCAGTGAATCACTCTCCGGCTGGTAGGCCGACTGGACAACATAAGTGAGCGGGAATGTCTAAAAGGAATAGTGGTGTTTTAGTGTTGAAATGTTTTGAGCACTGTATTGTGAGATATTTTGATGTTATAGCTATATACTCTGCTAAGAGTTACTATATTTTGATGTAAACTATGAGATCGTTAGGTACTATGAGATCGTTAGTTACTGTTGATATTGGATTGATGGTTTACTTTACAAATGCCGTGTGGTGGTAACGATGTTTAGCTTGGTTATGTTTAATTATTTTAAGTCAAGCCTTATCCTTTTTGGACGGCGGTAACGCCCCGATCATTTGGGATATCACTACTAATTGATGATGTTAATTGCTGAGAATGCAAATAGTAAATTATGTACATTTGGGGTGTTACAAATTTGGTATTAGAGCCAGGTTTTGATTTTCCTAATGGGATATGGAGTATGGAGCTTAGATATAGGAAGGTGAGAAGGGTTATTAGTAATGAATATCGTATACTATTAGAGACTTGTGATATTAGAAATAGACTTATCATATTAGAAATGCATATTTCTTATCTTCTATATGCCCCTCATTTGTATTTTCCTTGGGGATCCTTATGCTGTTAATATGATGCCTGGTACATCTATGGCAACACACATTTCACCATTACATGCTAGCATGATAGCTCATGCGCATGACCCTTTCTCCGAGTTTCACACCATCTCGGTCCATACATTCAGATTGTTATGGTCCTTACCCACGGTTGATTCGTGGGTAGTATTCAGGCTCCGTCATCATCATTTCATAATGACAAGGAACCCAGGTTGGGAGGGACCTAGGTTTCAGGCCTAGGGGGATTGGGCAACTATCACCTCGGAGTTAATGTTGAGTAAGGAGTTCGAGCAGAGGGGGATTACCATGGAGACTCTTCAGCACGTCTTTCCTTTACGCCAGGCACATCCCCCACCTACACCACCCATACTAGCATAGAGACCACCATCACCGCCCGTACCGAATACTCCATAGATGCCTGACATTCCTAGGGAGGCTCATGTGGTGGTGGATCTTCCCGATACACTGGAGATCATGGTGCTTAGTTCTGATGACGAGCCCATGGAGGGTTTTGAGGATGAGGACGATCCATAGGAAGATCATGAGATTGATGAGATAGTAGAGGAGCAGTAGATGGATTAGGAGGTCGATGAGGCAGTGGGAGAGTAGCAGGTTGATCAGAAGGTTAACGAGGTAGATTTAGTCGTATCGGATAGCAACTTCGACTCAGGCGAAGAGCCAAAGAATGAGTTCGGCCCAATTAACAATCCGTCTAGGGGTCGTTAGGTTGTTTCAGGTGTGGATTTGAGTAAGTCACATTTGGAGCCCCGTATATATGTAGTATGGTTAGATTGGATAGTTGCATTTTGAGTAGTATATGACATTGTATATATTTAGTCAAGTTCTTCCGACCGTGATGAGATGGTCCGTTTCTCTTTTTGGACATGTGACGAATCAAGTGACTAAGGGCTAGTTAGTGTTTGGGGTTGGGGTAGGAGTCAGAGCTGATTTTGCTTAGTCAGTTAGATGTGATATATTTTTTTGATCATGTATATAAACAAGCATTTATGTATGTAAACAAGTAGTTATGAAATGATATAATAAAATTTTGGGTTATGTTTTAAATAATATTTGAGCCATATTAAATGTATTTGTTGGGCATGCTTATCTTATCTGTTTGGCTATTCCAATGATTGAATTGTTTTGTTTAACGTATGATCAGAATGTTTGAGTCAGTGTAAAACAATGCGGAGATTCATATAGAGGATAACTTAGATCATGGCCAGGGATCGGGTAAACAAGCCTCACATCATGTGCTGCCAAATTTTGTCCACATGCCACCAATTCCCCCTGAGTTCGCTAACAACATTGGGGACCTAAACTACTGGCCGACCTTAGTAGCTAAATTGATGAAGCAGATTCCCCAAGTACCTACTGAAACCCCTCCTAAAGATGATGAATTAGCAGATAGTGTAGCACAACACAACCCTAAAGTGTATGATGGTAATTATGATCCAGTAGTATTAGAGGAATGGGTAAGGGGAATGGAGAAAATCATTGCAGTGGTAAAGGTGCCAGAAGAAAAGAAAGTAAACATTGGGGCGTATTATTTGATTGGTGAAGCTGATATTTGGTGGAACACTGTTAACAATAAGCTCATAGGTCCTTAATTCACCTAGAGTAAATTCCTGGGTGAGTTGAAGGTAAAATTTTACCCAGTTGTGGTCCAAAGACAAAAGGAGAAAGAGTTTATGGAGTTAAAGATGAGTGGCAACTAGGAGTGGGCAATGGATTGGATTGGGCTGGACTGAGCCAGCACATTAACTAAACGGGTCGGGCTGGGTCTAGTACATTTATTAACGGGCCGGTCTGGGTTATGGGTCAAATGAACTCGGCCAGCCCATGACCTACCTATTACCACCTAATGAGTGTTTTTTGTGACTTAATTTTTCAACTAATGTCTTTGTAATTTTCCAACCAAATTAAAATAGTCCAAATTCAAAGTTAGGAAACACACAACTAAGTTAATAAATGGGTCGGGTTAGGTCAGCCCATGGGTAACCCGCTTTAGGCTCGTTTAAAAACGGAACAAACTTGTGTAAAACAATGGCGTATAATAATTATTCTTACGTACAAAGTATTGGTAATGAGCTTAACTAATTGAAATATGTAAACTAGTGTGTCAATTAGGTTGAAAAAATAATGGGTCACTAAACGGGCCGTTACTGGGTTAGTCCAGTCCGACCCATTATTATCCCTTAATGGGCTTGCCCATTATTGGCCCAGTCAGTTATTCACCCGGCACTTTATTAGCCCTATTTTAAATGGGCCGACCACTTAACCCAATGGGTACCCCGGTCCGTTGCCCACCCCTAGTGGCAACATGACTGTGATGCAGTACGCCAGTAAGTTCACAGAATTATCTAGGTTTGTCCCTAAATTTGTGTCATCTGAAAGGTTGAAGATGAGGATGTTTGAAGAGGGTTTGGCCTTCTATATTCAAAATTAGTTAGCTGGGTAACCAATCCTGACTTACCAAGAGCTATATGAGCAAGCTGCTGAAGTGGAGCGAGTGAAGACAGAATTGAGAACCCTGAACCCAATCAACCAAAAGAGAAAGGCGTTTGAGCAAAGAACTCCAAGCGAAAGTGTGAACCAAAAGAAGCCTTCTCACGCTCCTTCCAAGAGCCATCCTGCAATCCCAGTAGAGCCCTGTAGGAAATGTGGAAGAACAAATCACACCACCCCTAAATGCCGAGTAGGAACCAACAAGTGTATATGGTGCGGAAGCCCTAAACACCTCATTCCTGCCTGCCCATGAAGGTTCAAGGCTATAGATAAGGGTGCAGCAAAACCCTTGGCCCCACCGCCAAGGCCTGCAGCAATAGGACCAGCATATGTAATGAGTAAGAAGGAAGCTGCCACCTTTAGCACGGTAGTGACTGGAACTCTCTTTTTTAAATTTGAAGCCATCTTATGTATTATTTGATTCGGGAGCTACTCATTCATTTATGTCCACCCGATTTGCCATTTAATTAAACCTGGAGGGTAGGACGAAGGAAACTAATTTTAAGATCAGGCTATTTAATGATTCTGTGATTGAGTGCCCCATCACCTACAAACTTGTTCCCATTTCCATTGGTGGAACCACTTTCCCTGTGGATTTGATTCAATTTGATATGTCTAATTTTGATATCATTTTGGGAATGAATTGGTTGCACACTTATGGAGCTAAGATTGACTGTGAAGATCTTAAAGTTATTTTAAAGGATGAAAAAGGGAGAGAAGTATGTTTGAATGGGCAAAGAGAGGAAAAATCTTATCCCTTGATTTCTACTATGAAAGCAAGTAAGATGTTATGTTAGGGGTGTATTGGATATTGTGTTATGCTATTGACACCTAAACAAAAAAAGAGAAACCAGAAAATATTCCACTAGTTTGTGAATTTAAAGATGTTTTTCCTAAGGAGTTACTAGGATTAACCCCATAGAGGAAAATTGATTGCGGAATTGAATTAATCCCTGGTGCCCAACCCATCTCCAAAACCCCATATCGTATAGCCCTAACTGAGCTTAAGGACCTGAAGATTCAGTTAGATGAGCTGTTACAAAAGGGATTTATTAGACCAAGTGTATCACCATGGGGTGCCCAGCGTTGTTCGTAAAGAAAAAGAATGAAACCTTAAGGCTATGTATTGACTACAGGGAGTTGAACAAGACCACCATAAAAAAACAAGCACCCTTTGTCGTGAATAGATGGCTTGTTTGACCAGCTGCAGGGAGCAGGAGTCTTCTTTAGGATTGATTTGAGGTCAGGGTATCATCAACTTAGGATTAACCCTGAAGACATCCTCAAGACAGTGTTTAGGACCAGGTATGGTCACTATGAGTTTACAGTGATGCCGTTTGGTCTCACTAATGCCCTCGCAGCTTTCATGGACCTTATGAACTGGGTCTTTAGACCATATCTAGACAAGTTTGTAGTGGTGTTCATAGATGACATCCTTATCCATTGTAAAGACATGGACGAACATGCTGATCATTTGAGGACGGTGTTACAAACCCTGAGGGAGCATCAACTTTATGGCAAATTAAAGAAGTGTGAATTTTGGTTGGAAGAAGTGGTTTTTCTGGGGCATGTGGTTATTAAAGAAGGAATTAAAGTTGACCCCCAGAAGGTGAAGGCAATCACGGAATGGTCAAGGCCTACCAACGTCACTAAGAGCAGGAGTTCTGGGTTTAACGGGCTATTATCGAAGGTTTGTCAAGGATTTTTCAAAAATAGCTTCACCCCTTACCAATCTGTTGAAGAAAGTGAATAAATTTGAGTGGATAGAGAAATGTGAAAGAGTTTTTCAAGAGCTAAGGCAGCGATTAACTATCGCCCAATCCTAATGTTGCCAGTAGAAGATAAGGAGTATACCATTTATAGTGAAGCTTCGAAGAACGGTTTAGGGTGTGTATTGATGCAAGAAGACAAGGTAGTAGCTTACGCCTCTCGACATCTCAAGCCTTATGAGAAAAATTACCCTACCCATGACCTGGAATTAGCAGCCGTGGCCTTTGCATTAAAAATTTGGAGACATTACTTATATGGAGTACCATGCAAGATTTACACTAACTATCAAAGTTTGAAGTATATCTTCACCCAGAAGGAGCTTAATTTGAGACAACGGCCTTGGCTTGAGTTGCTTAAAGACTATGATTTGCGGATTCAATATCATCCAGGAAAAGAAAATGTTGTACTAAATGCCCTGAGTAGGAAAGCGTAACATAGCTTAAACACTATGGGGATTACTCAACTGACTCTCTTGAGAGAGCTTAAGGATTTGGGAATTCAACTAGTGTCCTATGGGTAGGCAAATGTTGAATTATCACTACTTACCTTACAACCTTCCATGTTGGAGGAAATTCGGGTGAACCAGGAAAGTGATCCTGAACTCCAAAGAACAAAGCAAAATTTAGAGAAAGGGAAGTCTCCTGGGTTTGTAGTACATGAGGATGGGACCCTACGATTCCAGAATCGCCTATGTGTACCCAAAAATGAGGAATTGAGAAAACAGATCCTAGAGGAGGCTTACAATACTCGCTACTCAGTGCATCCCGAAGGCACCAAGTTGTATAGAGACTTAAGATAATACTTCTGGTGGAATAATATGAAGAAGGAGGTTGCAGAATATATAGATAAGTGTCTAACTTGCCAGAAGATTAAAGCAAAGCATTAGCATACCGTGGGTGAACTGCGACCCCTAGAAATTCCCACTTGGAAGTGGGATTCAATCTTAATGAACTTCATTATGGGTTACCTCGTTTTGCCTTGAAGAAGAATGCTATTTGGGTCATAGTTGATCAACTTACCAAGTGGGCCCATTTTCTACCAATTGGGGATACTTGGGGAGTTGAAAAACTAGCCTAACTATACGTTCAGGAGATAGTCCGCCTACGCGGGATCCCCTTAGACATAGTATCAGATAGGGACTAAAGATTCCAAGCTCGTTTCTGGAAAACACTTCAGAAAGCCTTTAGGACCAAATTGAACTTTAGCAGCTCTTATCACCCTGAGACAGACGGATAAACTGAAAGAGTGAATCAAATTCTAGAGGACATGTTAAGAGCAAGCATATTGGAGTTCCAAGGGAAGTGGGAAGATGATTTACCACTGGTGGAGTTATCTTATAACAATAGCTACCAGTCAACTATCAAAATAGCCCCGTTTAAGGCTTTATACGGGAGAAAATGTAGAACCCCACTGTGCTGGAGTGATTTGGACAAGGCGTTGATCATAGGTCTTGATGATCTAAGAAGCCATTGAAACAATAAGAAAAATTCAGGAGCATATTAGGGTTTCCTAGAGTCGGCAAAAGAGTTATGCAGACAAGAGAAGGAGACCTTTGGAGTTTCAAGTAGGCGAGAAAGTTTTTTTTAAAAGTTTTGCCAACTAGAGGTATGAAGAGCTTCGGAGTGCAAAGCAAATTGATTCTAAGATATATTGGACCTTATGAAATCATTGAAAAGTTAAATCCCGTAGCATATTGACTAGATCAGCTGGTAGAATTAGAACATGTGTATAACGTGTTTCACATCTCTCAGCTCAGAAAGTATATTCCAAATCCGAACCACACCATTGTATCTGAACCTCTTGAAATCACTGAAGATCTAGTATATGAGGAGCGTCTAGTCCAAATACTAGATCGCAGGATTAAGCAAATGCATAACAAGCAGATACTGCTATTCAAGGTGCTTTGGACAAACCATACCTCCCAATAAGCCACATAGAAGACTGAAGAGGAAATAAAAGGCAAGTACCAGCATTTATTTGAGGTAGTCTTGCACGACATGATAAAGTTTATAAGTTTTGAGGACGAAACTCTTTAAGGGGGAAAGGTTGTAATAGCCTAATCCTAAATTATGTTCATTTATTTAATTACCTCATGTTGATGATTTTCTCATATTTATTTATCACATTTAATCATCTTGGTGGGGGAAACTTTATTTGGGCCCTCACTTGGCAATTTGGGTTTTATTTGTTTATTTAATTTATTAACGAAAATTTTGGGAGAATTGATAGTAGGCCCTAACAATTATAATCTAAGTGATTTATTTTCTTTTTCATAACATTGCAAAAATTTAATTTTGAGCTACTAAAAAATGTTATCGTTACAGAGCGTTTTATTCCCGAACCCAATTTTTTTTGGCCCAATTTGAAGCCCAACAAGTTTGCATTATTGACCTAACTAATTACCATAATTAAGTCTAACCATGGTTAGCTAAAAGTCATTTTTGAAGAAAAAATTTCAACCAAGCATGTAGACAAGTAAAAAAAAAAAAACACAACCAAAACTCAAACCTCATCTCTCTTCTCTATCTCTATAGGCCACGGCCACCCCCTAGCAGCTGCCACCCTTTTTCTTGGTGTTTTCCGGCCAACCTTGGTTGCCTCCGACCCCTCCGGACACCCTAGTACCAGTAGCCACCATCCCCAATCCTCAAAACCACCAAACATCACCTCCGTCTCTAATTTTTCCAAGCTCAAAGTGAGTAACCCTAAGCTTGTTTCTTTGGATTTTTGATTTTTGCCCTTGTTTATGTTGATTTGAGTTTTGATCATGTTCTTTGGATTGAAACAAGGGTTATTTTGATGTTTTTGTTTTGATTGGATAAGCTTGAAGCAAGCTAGAGTTTAGGGGTGTCCATGATCATGCAAGCTTAAGTTAAAGTGTTGGATTTTGATTATTTTATCTTTGATTTGGTAACCTTTAAAACTAGTGATGATGATGATGGTGTGTTTGGTGATATTGGGATGAGATACATATGTTTTATGCTAGTCATAAGCTAGGATTTTGGCAAGTAATGCATGGCTTTAATAATTTTGGCATTAAGCATGTTGGCTACTTATGTGTTGATACAAAATTAATCTCGAATGTGTTTTTTCACTTCAAAAAAAATGATTTGGTGTGATTCTTGAAAAGAGGTGGATTTTGGAAATTTCCCCAATTGATTATAAAGTATCATTTTACCCACTCATACAAATAAATAGGATTAGCGATGTATTTGGAGTGAGTTTGAGAAAGAGAAGAATTGAAAATTTGATAGCTATGATTATGAAGAAATTGAGTATTATGGTTCTGTATGGTGAAGAGAGGGACCAAAACATTGTCACATGATTTGAAGAAGTGATTTTAGATGAGGTTTTGTGTGAAAAGAGAGGAGATAGCAATGATAGTGAGGGCTGGAAAATCACAGAAAACAAGGCAGGTTTCATTAATAAACTGGTAATGATCAGTCATAGCAAAAATTATGATTTTTGGTGGGTAGATAGATCAGTGTGTTAGCTTTCAATGCCTTTTGAATTGCCTTAATCCAAGTTCTGTGGACAAAGTTATGGCCGTTTTACTAGAATTGCACAGGTTCAACCAAAACTAGTACACTTGTGTTCTAGCCCCATTTTGGGAACCCTATTGTGCGAATCATGTTTTGTACTGTGAATGAAAGTTCTTTGGGATTTCTTAAGCTTTATGTGTTGAGGAATTAGGTCCCAAAAAGAGTTTGGGAGGTTCGGTTATGAGTCATTTACTGTAGCCCCTATTACTCCCTTATTTTTCTTTTACTAAAGTATTAATTATGAAAATAAATACATTTCCTAACTATATGTTCCTATAACAATATTTTTGTACAGATTCAGGGCCTAATATGTCATTTCCTCCCCTTTTGTATATAATCATACTCAGTGACATTTCATGAAAAGTCCCCGGTTTGTTCATTGTCTATATATTTAGAAATCAGCACGTATTTATCAAAATTATAATGTTTGGTAAGTATATCAACGAATCAGTTTAATCAGTGTTTTATCATATAATTATTGACCCCCCTGGTAATTAATTATAGGGCATTGCCCTTCAATCACCCGCGCGACTTTAGGTCAGGCCACCCGATCGATTTGGAAAGTGTACGTCTATCTACAGATCATAACAGTTACTAGGGGTTCACTATCAGATAATAATTGACAATGCAATTTTATATTCATCTCATTCCCTGTTTTAAATTAAAATGAATTATAATGTGGGCCCAACCAGGTTTTCAGTGTGTAGTTAACAATACAGAAATGCATGTACTAAGCTTCAACTCATAGTTCGAAGTGTTTTCATGTTTTGTTTTAGGGAAATGCTTAGTGAATCGCCCTCTGGCTGGTGGGCCGACTAGAGAAGATAAGTGAGCGAGAATGTTTAAAAGGAATAGTGGTGTTTTAGTGTTGAAATGTTTAGAGCACTGTATTTTGAGATATTTTGATGTTAGAACTATACACTCTACTAAGAGTTACTATATTTTAATGTAAACCATGAGATCGCTAGTTACTGTTGATGTTGGATTGATGGTTTGCTTTTACAAATGTCGTGTGGTGGTAATGATGTTCAGCTTGGTTATGTTTAATTATTTTTAAGTCAAGCCTTGTCCTTTTTGGATAGCGGTAACGCCCCGATCATTTGGAATATCACTTACTAATTGTTGGCGTTTATTGATAAGAACGTAAACAGTGAATTATTTATATTTGGGGTGTTACAACTTAGCCGAAGGTGATCTGCACTGCTTGTAGGAAGTGGGGATGCTATGTCTGGGAATGTCGCTCGGTAAAGAGGTGCTACCACTGTGGGAGTCCTCAGCATCAGATACGAGATTGCCCACTGTTTGAGCTAAAAATGTGATATTTTTAAGGTACTTTTTCACCGGTTTTATGCTCGTTTTAATAATATTTTAAGGTTTTTAATTGATTTTATTTTATTTTACAGATTTTGAATAAATGCAGAAAAAGGGCTTAAATATGGCGGAAAATGCAAGAAAAATATAAGAAGGGTCGGAGGTTGAAGAATCGGACCAAATTCCAGAAAAAAACCGGCCAAAGAAAGAAGGAAGAAAAATAGAAAAAAAAAACCAGACCGGTCCAGCTGAACCGGACCGGCCGGTTCGACCAACCGGTTCACTTGAACCGGATTCCACTTAAAACCCCCACCCCTTCGTCTTTCTCTCTCCTCTTTCAGTCTTCCCCTGCCCTTTTCTCTCTCCCCGACCCTCGACCCAGAAAACCCTAGAGACCCTTACCCAGAAACCCTCATCGCCATTCCCACCTCATCTCCTTTCTCTCTCTACCCTGCTCTCTCTCCTCCAGCACGACACCCCAGCCCACCGAATTTCCCAAATCCGTCCACCCTCTACCCATGGTTTTCCCCAAAACCGAAACCACCAACTCACCCACCACCTCTGACAACCACCAAGCCACGTTCCACCTTCGCTAGCCTCATCTGAACCGTCCACGCACACCAATACCAGAAGGAGGGTCGAGATCGAGAGGGGGGCGTCGAGTTCCTTGCTTCGGGTATAAGAGATGAGGAGAAGACGCCATGGTCAGGTAGCGTAGAGTTAGTTTTAGGAGTAGATTAGGTTTAATTTCGTTTTAGGTTTAGTTTTGTTCAATTTCGTTGTTAATGTCAATTTCGATTCGTGTTCTTCAATTTCGTTCTCTTGTTTTCGAATCTCAGAAATTAGGGTTAAGGTTTAGATTCGATTTAGGGCTTGAATTCACTGCGAATTTGAAGTTTCTTGGTTGTAATTAAGCTTTCGATTTTGATTTTGCAAAGTTCTGGCTTTATTGCGTTCAATATTGCTCGATTTCTCCTCTCCCCTCTTGCGGTTGTTCGAATGATTTTTTTTTGTGTTCGTTGGTTGCAATTCTGGGTTGCCGAACCTTTGTGAGTTTTCCATTCTGCCTTGGTTCGATTTCTGCTTTCATTCCCCTTCCCCTTGCTGAAATTTCTGTTCAGTTGTTCTTCATTTTTCGTTTTCCAGATTGCTTTCGATTTTGTGTCAATTCGTTCCTCTGTTCGTTTCACCCTTCCCCTGTCTTAAGCTTTGGTTCGTTGTTGCCCTGCTTTTGTTTGCTCTGTTGCAATTCGTGCTCTGCTATGGTGCCGTTTCTCCCCTCTTACTGCTACCCTTTGTGTTATGAGTTTGATTGAATCTTGGTCTACTCTTGGTTTATCAATTGATCTCTAGTTTGGGATGCTGCTGAATGTTACAATTGGTAGTTGTTGAGTTATTATTTTTAAGTTTTGATGATAACAAATCCAAGTGTAAAAAATCTGTCCAAGTAATGTTGCTTCAAACACGTTCTCCAAACAGGCCTAACTGGTGTTTGTAATCTTTATTGTATTAACTGGTTTGCTACATGTGAGAACAATTCTTAAGAACAGGTCTCATACCTTGATGGCTCACGATCAAGTTAAGAACACCACCTCGATGAGTTGATTATATGTGAAGATCAGTTTCTGAACTCTAGCAATGCAAAGAACAACCCCAGCAAACAAGGTGGCCTTGGTGTTCACAGCAGCTCTGCAAATCTTGGACAGGATGACTGGTTCAAAACAAGAAGTCTTGGGTATATAGGTTTTATTTATTTAGACTCTTGTTAATATGCCAATATTGAAAATGCTTTTTAAACACCTCCTGAATCGGTATTTGCGCTAAGTGCTTCAGAACACCAGTTGCGAACAACCCTGCAAACAGGGTGCCTAGGGTGTTTCTGAATTAAAGTGGCCATACCCGGTTATCTTTGAAAATTCATTTCGGTTGGCCAAGATCTCCAGAATAATTTCTTTAAACTCCAAGTTTGCTATTTTTCTGGAAAGCATATTTTTCTGAAAATATTATGGGAGATTTGCGAAAATAGGAGATTTGCCAAAACTAAAAAGATTTCCTTTTTCCCATATTTTCGGCTTTGATAAGTATTCAAAAAACTGAAGAGATTTCTGGTCGCTTCTTTAAATCCTCTTCACGGCTATGGGAATATAAGGGTTATCTCTTAAGATAACAAATCCCTTATAACTTGGAAAGAACTTGTCACTAGCCGTTGGGAGTATTTTTCTTGAAAATCATTTTCCAAACTTAGGTGATTCTCCTTGGTTCTTGACCGTTGGTTTTGTGGTGCATAAAACCGCAACTCTTTCGTCCCCACAATATACACACACAGACAGAAAGGAAAGCAAAGAGTGAAAACTGAGAAACACACAACATATGAAAAAGGGAAATTTCAAAAAGTGGTTTTTCTAGAGGAATTTTGAGCTACTCTTGAGAAAAGTAAAACCAACTCAAGTTGTGTTTAAACTGAGCTTTCAATATATTGGCATACTAGGACTTCATTGTACCTTACATCTGCTTAAGTCAGAAGCACCCGGTAAGGTGTTTTGTAACCCTGATCTTGCATCAGAAAAGTGAGTGAGTGGTCCTCAGTCGTGTGGACTTTGGACGTGTCCAATCTGGTGAGATTTGGACGTGGTGTAATCTGCCTTAGAGAAGGAGGTTACGTGGTTGCAAGGTTGTAACAAGGTGTGTTATATTTGTAACGAGTTAAGCCCGGTTTAGTGAAGTGGTTAAATCCTACACGAGGTAGGTCGTGGTTTTTCACACCTCAGTTGGGCTAGAGGTGTTTTCCACGTAAAAATTGTGTGTGCTTTAATTTCCGCATTTATCTTGGTGATTTTCGCATTTGCAATACTTGAGAACACCCTCTGCAGACAAGTCATAGGGGTGTTTGTTACTCACAACGCGAAAATCAGACACCACAATTCAACCCCCCCTCTTGTGGTAGAATACTCGCGATCTCAACAAGTGGTATCAGAGCGGGTTCTCTCGCAAAAGGCTAACACCTTGAGAGATTCTGAAGATGAGTACACCACAGGGAATTCTTGAAGGGCAATCCATTACTCGTCCACCCTATTTCAACGGCCAACATTATAGTTGGTGGAAGAATAGGATGGAAAACTATATTCAGGTAGAAGATTATGAGTTATGGATGCTCATCAAGAACGGGCCCCTTGTTCCCACCAAAGTGCTTGAGAATGGTAAGACGGTTACCAAGGAACCTAAAGAGTTTGATGCTGAAGATTATAAGAAAATGGAGAAAAATGCCAAGGCCAAGAAGCTACTATATTTTGGCCTAGGACCCGATGAATACACTCGCATCTCAGAGTGTGAATCAGCCCAAGCCATCTGGAATGCCTTGCAAGTTGCTCATGAAGGTACGAGTCAAGTTAAACAATCTAGAATTGAGCTACTTATGCGACAATATGAGTTGTTTGATATGGGAGATCGTGAAACTGTGATGGATATGTATACACGGTTTACCCACATCACGAACGAGTTAAAATCCCTGGGAAAGTCCTTCACCACTGAAGAGCTGGTGAGGAAAATCCTCAGAATTCTACCTCATACGTGGGAGGCCAAAGTAACAGCCATCCAAGAGGCCAAAGACATGAACAAGATCACCCTCGACGAGTTGATTGGTAATCTCCAAACCTATAAACTCCGAAAGAACTCACAAAGAGAGGAGCAAAAGAAGGATCGTGGGCTTGCGTTGAAAGCACATGAGGACACTGACTCCGACCTTGAAAAAGAAGATATGGCCCTAATGACCAGAAAATTCAAGAAATTCTTCAAAAAGGTCAAGGGAAACAACAAAAGAAAAGATTTCAGTAAGTCCAGAAACACCCCCAAAGAACAGCTCACAGGGTGTTTCAAGTGCGGCAAACCAGATCACTTAATCAAAAATTGTCCACTGCTTCGAGAAGAACAGATGCCCGAACATCCTCGAAAACACCCTGTAAACAATCTGGGCAAGCGATTCTCGAAAGCTATGCTGTCTGTTTGGGGAGATTCCTCTGAGGATGAAGGAGAATCTGAAGCTGAAGAAGAGGTCGTAGCACTGATGGCACAAAGTGATTCAGATTCAGATGATGAATCAACAATCAGCTTCTCAGATCTCAAGAACAAGGTACATGGTCTTAACAAAGCTACTTTAGAAGAACTTCTATATAATTTGATAGACACCTGTGCAGATCTAAAAAGGGAAGTTCGAGGCCTAGAGCTTGAAAATGAAATTCTTAAAAATGAAAAACTAGGTTTACATGAGAGTATTAACGTACTTAGAGAAGATCTCTTTCTAAAAGAAGGTGATTATACCCAAGTTAGGGAAAAGCTCTCTAAAGTGGAAGAAACAGTTGAATCCTTGGTAAATGAAAAGCAAAGCTTGAATGCCGCCATAGACAGGATGGAAACTGACCTTGCCACAAATAAACGCTCGAACAAATCCTCACAAGCCCTTGATTGGCTAAACACTCATCACAATAGAAACAAAAAGGGACTTGGTTACAAGCACAAACGGACCGTTTACCCAATACATAGGAAGTATGTGGGATTACCTGAAAACATTGTTTGCTTTCATTGTGGTAGAACGGGTCATTATAGATACACCTGCCCTTTAAGAAAACATGCCAATGAAAAGAATGAAAGGTATGTGAAACAAATCTGGATTAGAAAAGATGGCCTTTACATATCTAAAAGAATGGGACCCAAGTGGATCTGGGTTCCCAAAACTAACCCGTGATTTGTTTTGCAGGCTGAAGTGAGAGAGAACAACCTTACGAACAACCCCACAAACACCCTTGAAAACAGGCAGCTGTGGTTTGTTGATAGTGGGTGTTCACGGCACATGACTGGTGAAAGATCAAACTTTCTCTCACTTAGAGCTTTAAATGGTGGGAGTGTAGCATTTGGAAACGGCAAGTCTGGGACAATTGTCGGTATAGGTAATATTGGTAAAACTCTCTCCCACTCAATTGATAATGTGCACTTGGTTGATGGGTTAAGACACAATCTGCAAAGTGTGTCCCAACTGTGTGACAAGAACAACCTAGTACTGTTTTCAAAAACACGTTGCTTGGTTGTGAATGACGACACAAGAGATGTTGTGTTGAGGGGGAAGCGACGTCAAAATGTTTATAAAGTTTGTATTTCCACTCTTCCCCAAAATAACCTGACTTGTTTAAATGCATTAACTCATGATATAATGCTATGGCATAAGAGACTAGGTCATGCAAGCCTGTCTTTGTTAAACAAACTTGTTTCCAAAGATTTGGTTGTTGGACTACCTTCCATCAAGTATAATGATGACAAGGTATGTGAAGCTTGTGCAAAAGGAAAACAAGTCAGATCCTCTTTAAAATCTAAAAATTGTGTAAGCACCACCCGACCTCTTGAATTATTACACATTGATCTATGTGGTCCGATGAGGATATCAAGTAGAGGTGGGAAGAGGTACGTGCTTGTCATAGTGGATGATTACTCTCGATTTACTTGGACCTTGTTCTTGGCCTCCAAGGATGAAACTTTTGAGAATTTTGTTGCCCTTCTCAAAAAGGTTGAAAAGAGAGTAGGACACTCATTGGTTAGCTTGAGGTCTGATCATGGTACTGAATTTGAAAATGCAAGCTTTACAAATTTTTGTAATATGCAGGGTGTTGATCACAACTTCTCGGCCCCAAGAACACCCCAACAGAATGGGGTGGTTGAGCGTAAAAATCGTACCCTAGAAGACATGACTAGGACAATGCTTATTGCTAGTGGTCTTCCTAGGAACTTTTGGGCAGAAGCTTTGAACACATCTTGCTATATTATGAATAGATGCATGATTAGACCCATTTTCAACAAAACTCCTTATGAACGTCTTAAAGGCAGAAAACCCAACCTTATGCATCTAAGAACATTTGGTTGTAGATGTTTCGTGCATAACAATGGGAAAGATGCCTTAGGAAAGTTTGATCCAAGGAGTGATGAGGCAATATTTCTTGGTTATTCCTCTCACAGTAAGGCATACAAAGTCTTTAACAAAAGAGCCTTGTGTGTTGAGGAAAGTGTGCATGTGTTGTTTGATGAATCTAACTCTTTGAATGAGAGTAATGCACAGGATGAAGAGTTTGAATTAGGTCTTGTCCAAAAGGAATTGTTGAACCAAGGTAAACAAGGTGAGAACACCCTGAAGAAAACAGGTACAAAAGCTATTTCTCAAAACGGTAGGCAAGGTGAACACCAAACAGGGGGAAACACCATTGAACCCTATTCGGAACCATGTTCTTCAGGAACCAGCTTGCAAACAGGTGCAGAAACAGGATCAGGAGGTGTTCTTGAATCTGATCCTACATACACTTTAGTTAGAACAGAACATGTGTCTATGGAACCAATTAATCCAAGACCATGGAAGCACCATAGTTCACACCCTCTTGATCAAATCTTGTCAGATATTAATACTGGAGTGCAAACTAGATCTAAACTTAAGAATTTTTGTGCTTTCTATGCTTTTCTTTCTAACATTGAGCCAAAAAGTGTGAATGAAGCCCTTGCAAATTCAGATTGGATCACGGCTATGCAAGAAGAGCTTCATCAATTTGAAAGAAACAAAGTGTGGCACCTTGTACCTAAACCTGCAGAGAGAACAATCATTGGAACCAAGTGGGTGTTCCGAAATAAGCAACATGAGTCAGGAACAGTCACTAGGAACAAGGCAAGGTTGGTGGTTCAAGGGTACAATCAAGAAGAAGGGATTGATTATGAAGAAACCTTTGCACCAGTTGCTAGAATTGAGGCTATTCGAATCTTAATAGCCTTTGCAGCTCATATGGAAATCAAGCTATATCAAATGGATGTGAAAAGTGCATTCCTAAACGGATACCTTAAAGAAGAGGTGTATGTCAAACAACCCCCTGGTTTTGAAAATGGTGATTTTCCAAATCATGTTTTTAAACTTGACAAAGCACTTTATGGTTTAAAACAAGCTCCAAGAGCTTGGTATGAACGGTTGTCAAGCTTTTTACTTGAAAATGATTTTAGAAGAGGCAAGGTAGACAATACCTTGTTTCTAAAATCTAAGGGGGAACATTTATTGATTTTCCAAATATATATAGATGACATTATATTTGGTGCAACTCATCATGATTTATGCGATGAATTTTCAAATATGATGAGGAGTGAGTTTGAGATGAGCATGATGGGTGAGCTTAATTTTTTCTTAGGCTTACAAATCAAGCAAACTCCAAACGGCACCATGCTCCATCAACAAAAGTATATCAAGGAGCTACTTAAGCGTTTTGGGATGGAGTCGGCCAAACCCATAGACACTCCTATTTCTCCTTCAACCAAGTTGGTTATGGATGATGGGAGTCCCTCAGTTGAGGAAAAACTCTATAGGGGCATGATTGGGTCACTCCTATACCTAACTGCTAGTAGACCGGATATTGTTTTTAGTGTTGGTTTATGTGCCCGTTTTCAGTCTAGTCCTAAAGAGACTCATCTTAAGGCTGTTAAACGGATACTAAGGTATTTAAAGCATACACCTGATTTAGCTCTATGGTATCCTAGAGGTTGCAATCTTGATCTTGTTGGATATGCTGACGCTGACTAAGCAGGTTTCCTAGCTGATAGAAAGAGTACCTCAGGTATGGCTCATTTTCTTGGACCTTGTTTGGTATCTTGGGCTACCAAGAAGCAACATTCAGTTGCCATGTCCACAGCAGAAGCTGAATATGTTGCAGCAGCTTCATGTTGTGCTCAACTGTTGTGGATAAGACAACAGCTTAAGGATTTTTGTGTTGACATTGGATGCATTCCTATTTTTTGTGATAACACAAGTGCAATTAATATTGCCAAAAATCCATGTCAACACAAAAGGACAAAACATATTGACATTCGACATCATTTCTTGAGAGATACTGTTGAAAAGGGTTTAATTTCTATGAATTTTTGCTCAACGGAAAATCAAATTGCTGATATATTCACTAAGGCCCTAGCTAGAGATCAATTTGAGAGAAACAGGCTGGAGTTGGGGTTGGTAAAAACACCCTGAGAACACCTGTTCTCAGAGGTTGATCAAAGTTGACAAAAACACCCCATAATACCTGTTCCTTTTCCTTGTTTGAAATTCTTCTTATTAAATCAGTGGCTTTTGATTAAAGAATATGTGTAGTCTTGTGAGCCAATGTGACGTTATACTGCTATCTTGGGAGATGGAGAAAGAGTAATCATGACACATCTTGAAAAAGGAGAAGCATGTTCAAGAACAGGCGGCTCGATCAGGTACGCATTGATTGTTATTGATGTATGCTGCTTGCTCAACTTCTAGGTATTCCCTAGGTGACCTTTCTTAACGGGTGAGGAGTTTAAAAACCTCTTGCGTGCGTCTTCCCCGTCTTGCTCTCTCTCTTTCTACTCTGTTCTTGCTTTCAAACCCTGCAAAACCCTCAAAACCCGAAAATCTCTCTTGCATTAATGGCTCCCAAAACCGATTCCCCATTACTCTATGAGAACAGCAGCATGATTATCTCTTCAATTTCGGCACCTCCTCGCCCAATTACCCACACAACTTTCGGGTATCTTACTCAGATAAACCTCAAAACCATTGGGCTTGATTTGTGCGATATTCCCTACTCCTTTGGTTGGGAGTTAGTGGTGTATGTGGGGACAATCCCTTGTCCCACTTCTTCTGCAACAAATGCTGGTTCTTCGGGTCTCCAAAATAAATTCTTGGAGAACCCAGAAACCACCATCGAGGATTTTGAACCCTGTTCTTCTGCGCCTTTCCCGAAAACAACTCGGAGAACAGGGGATGTGTTCATTGATGATCTGTTCACGGATCTGAAGGAGGACTCTGTTCCTCTGGTCTCTCTGACTGGAGAGAAGAGAAAAAGGGTAAAGATGGTGGCTAGGCGCACCCGAACTCCAAGAACACGACCACCATCAAGTTCTCGCCCCTCTCTAACTCCCTCTTTTCCTCCTTCTCAACCTTCTCGCAAATCTGCGAGAATTGGTTCCAAATCGACCCCCAGATACTCTAAACCCTCTGCACCTATCATCGAGGATATTTCCTCGTCTTCTGAAGGGTTCTCGAGTTCTGACTCTGAAGACACCACCTTCAAACAGGGGACACCGGTGTTTTCCGAGTCCTCTGACGAACAAACCCCTCCAAAATCAGCCACTAAACCTGCTGTGAAGCTCTCACCTGCAAAAACATCCCTCAAGCGAAAGCCCAGAACAGCCCCCTACCAAAAGCTACCACCTCTGTTCCTGCTTCCAAACGCCCAAAGCAGTTCACTCCCTCCCCTATGTCTGACAGACATGCGCAGTTGCTTAAGCGTAATGTCGTCAGGGGGAAGGTAGTGTTTGTAAGCTTTTTTGCGGAACAAGGTCTGGGGGTGTTCTTGACCAAGCTTCGCACCCAAGGCTGGCTTGACTTGTTTGCAAACACCCAGTTGGGGTGTTCTGTGCCTGAGTTGGCTGAGTTTTACGCCAACTGCAAAGTCACCGAAGGAGTGGTGACCAGCTCAGTGAATGGGCAAAGCATCAAGATTGATGCGCCCACACTTGGGAAACTTCTGGGAATACCCTCACAAGGATTTGCTGTGTATGTGAGGGAGGACAAAACTGCCCTGGAACCAACCAGGCTCCTCGAGGTGTCAAAACGCCTCAGTCACAAACAGGGTCTGAAAACACCCTCCTCTGTAAAGAAGGGTGATATGATCCCTCTCCACCAACTCCTTTTCATGTTCGTCATTAAGATCGTGATTCCAAGGGGTCAAGGGAGAAATTCAGCAGACCTGTTTGATCAGTGCCTGGTCGACCTACTGGATAGGGAGGAACCAATTAACCTTCCGGCTATCATGATTCGCCACATTGGGCGAATTGCGAACACCACCCGGGCACATGATCTCGGATATGGGTTTCTTCTGTCAAGGGTGTTTGAGCACTTTGGGATAGTGCTCACAAGGAGAGTAGCCGCCCAAACCATTGATGAATTCGGGGTTGATACCCTGCTTGGGTGTGGCTATGAGATTAGCGGATCAGTTTCCAAACAGGGTCGTCGACCACCTCGACCACCTGTTTCTGAGCAACCCTCCATCAAGGTTGAGGCTGTTCTTGAGGACAATACTCGTCTCAAGGATGAGCTCTCAGCTGTCAAGGCTGCTCTTGCTGCGGAACAAGCCCTCTCTGCTAAGCGTCATGAAGACTTGCTTGCTCTTCTCTCCACCCTTGCCCCTAGCATTCCTTCTCTGCAATCGCAACCACCCCCTGCTCCCTGATTGTCTCGGCTGTTTTTTTTCTGTTTCTTTGTTTTTGTTTTGTTGCAATTGTACTGCCTTGATTATTAATGAAATATCTACTTGCAGTCTCTCTTGCTTGTTGTCCTTTATGATTTACACGCTTTATACTATGTTGTTCCTCTTCTTACCTATGTTGTTCTTGCTTTTTAATGATGCCAAAAGGGGGAAGAAGAGCGAAAAACCTATTGACTATGGGACAAAACCTAGCTTTGACTTACATGGATCCCTATCAGCATTTATTTATTTTTGTTTGTTTTGTCAATATGGTCACTTGGTTTGTCATCATCAAAAAGGGGGAACTTGTTGAGTTATTATTTTT
>JACYFF010002017.1:20532301-20580238 GCA_017589665.1 Selenicereus undatus
ATATATATATATATATATATATATATATATGGATATGTACATATATACATATATATATACAAATGTGCATATACATATACGTATGTATATGTGTGTGTGTGTGTATGTATGTATGCATGTATGTATGTATATATATATATGTGTGTGTGTGTGTGTGTGTGTGTGTGTGTGTCTATATATATATATATAAACTTCTGATTGGACCCAAAATTTTATTTGAGAGCTTCCTACATACGCTTGGCGAGATCAAATCGACGTAGTTCTTAGTCCAGAAATGATTTTTTAAGCTTAAACCATGGAGGTGGGAATTTGGTGAGCTTGGTTGTATATTTAGCTCGGGTCTAGTCCATTTTATCGTACTTATGATTTGAGAAAGACTCGTCTGTTTGAGAGGCTTGGTTTTTTTATTTGTTTTGGTTACATAAAGTGTAAGTAAGGGTTACAGAGTTGTAATTTAGTATTTCATGACAGAGGGGGAATCAATAAAGGTTTTTGGCCCGTTACATGGACTTCATAATTTGAGGAAGCCGGTTTTTGTTTTGTGAGGGTTGACTTTTTTATCGTTTGAGCATGTAAGGTGTGGTCGACTTGAAAAGATCAATTTTAGTGAAGAGAGGACGCGTTGGTTTGAGCTCATTTGAAGACTTCGATTTAAACGGAACTTGAAAAAAAAGTTATCTCGAGTTTCATACGTATCCTTAGTGGAATGAAGTCACTATAGTTCTAGGCCAAAATCACTTCATTCGCGATGCATTCCATGTTCCGACCACCAGGTGCCAAAAAAAAAAAAAACCAGCACACATGCAGTTTGTACCGTGAATACCTATGAGACTCATGGGCATTATTTTATAAACAAGTGATCATTCAGCTTAACTTAGGAAACTGGATTTATGCACACTTGACCCCCTTTCTACCAATTTCTATAGACTATGTATAACACCAAATCTTTTACCCCTCTTATGAACATTATTTGAGCAACTTATTCTAACTCAATTTGAAACGAGTCACACATAAAACAAGTGAAAACACTCGATAGTTCCCTTTATTTGAATTTTTGATGACTTATATAAATCAAGTCATAAGGTGACATAATTTTTTTATCATCATTAAGTTTGAATAGCCTATTTTAGCTCACCGTAATCGTCATTGCTTTCTTTTATCGTGGCAGTCCCTTTAAATGCCATCACATTAAACCAAAACATTCACACTTTCAAGATGCACATAGAAATTTATTTTATTTTATTTTATCCTTCCTCAGCATCTTTATTTGGATTTTGTAGGATCGAAACTGAGATTTTAGCATGGAATCAACTACGAGTTTTGTGGCTCTTATACTCCTGGAGAAAAGAAAAGTTTAATTTTGTTTAGAAAACAATTATATCTTCTCCACTAGATGAACCTGTAGGGTTTTTTTTTTTTTTTTTATCACTGCTCCTACACACTTGTCTTTGAGCCAATGCCTAAGAATAAACATCCACCCTTGATGGTTTTATAAATTTAGCAAGTTTGACTTAGCTCGAAAGATAAATGCTTATTTGGACTTAATGATTCGTCTACTATGAAGACATGCAAAAATTAGGGGTCCTCTTGAATAGGATCTTTCGTAAATCTACTTTATATGAGTCTTTTCGAACCTAAGATTGATGTCAATCTAAATTTGTGAGTCCTTCCAAACCCAAGATTCAAGTGAATCCAGACTAGTGAGTCCTTTTGAACCCATAATTTGATGGTTATCCTATCTTGATCCTCTCGAATCCATAATAGGGTACCTATTTGCTTCAATTGCTTCCGTAGTTTTGGTTTTGACAGAATCGTATATGATTCTTATGAACAACCATTAAGGAGATGAATTCTGAGATGATTGACATAAAACGGGGTCAACTAACTTGATTTCATTCTTGAATTACCTTCGATTTTGGTTAGCTTTAATTTGTAGAGAGTAATGATACCCTCAAATACCCTTCTTCTATTTCTTCATGTATTCTTCTTCTCTTTCTTTGTTTCAGTGTCTCTCACCCCTTTTTTGGCTTCTGTCTGTTTTCTTTTTTTTATGCTTCCCCCTCCTGAGTTTTTATAAGGCTAGTACATGGCAATTTTCATGTAACCGCAAATTACCTCCACTATCTTCCCAAATAGCAAATTTGCATGTAACCGCAAATTACCTCCACTATCTTCCCAAATAGCAAATCATGGGTGAGTGGAGGTTGACTAATTATATGCACTTTTACAATCACCAGCCGAAGGCCCAATTAAAATCCTTTTTTATGATCATTTTTTTTTCTTTGGAATACAATCAAAGCAACAAACATAGGTGTTAATCAGAGCCCACCTTAACGTGGCTTTCTCAAAATTTTATTGGGCCATTTGATTTCTTTTACTTAATTTTTTTAAAGGACACAATTATATTTCCTTTTTTTATTTTACGTTCAACTTGAACTCTTCGGGCTATATGTAATGAATTGTTATTCATGGAGACAATTCGCCCGCGGTTTTTTGCCCACGTTTTTGGTAATAGGATATATTGAATTTATGAATCTTAATTTTGACAATGTTGGCTTTATCAAAAATTCACTTTTAACAGTTGCCCCCCTAAGCATTGTACGTGTCAGCTCTACTAAACACGTACAAGGTTCGATTTCACATTTACAAATTGGTTTTTGTAAAGTGTTTTTTCTTTTCAATGTGAATATTTGTGGTTTCAAATCAACGGATGTTGGAAGCTAACTTCGCTAAAAGTTGTTGCAGCATTAGAGTGTTTAACAAGTCAACTATTAGAAAGGGTACATGTGTTAAGTCATAATTCATGCATGTTTTTAATAATTAATTTGATTATATTATATATATTATTTTGTCTAATTTACTTTACTTTATATTTTTTTTTAGATTAAGCATTAATAAAGAAAACGAAGAAGAGAAGACTTCGAAGTTCGGGTTTTATTTACTGAAGGATTTTACAAGCAGAATTATCAAGTAGGTCCAAAAAAATAATAAATTATGAAAAAATGTTATTTTCATAAGGATTTATTTGGGTTTGGATTATAAGATTACTACTCCTAATTGAAGAGAAATAAGAATACTTGAAAGAGGAGTCCAAAGAAGAAAACCCTAGTAGAATAATACTATAAAAACCGACCTCTTCTCCTCTAACACGTCTCATGTCACCACCCTTTAAAATCCTCACACCTAACCTCCTCATCCCACATCTCACGCCATCACACAGTCCCATCATCATCACAACATCTTCATCACCATCATCATCTCCTCGCAGACGCATCACCAAAGCCAAAGTAGTATTGTTCTTATTTATTTTTATTTTTGTTTTTATTTTATTTCTTTTGTGTTTAGTTTATTGTTAAACATGAAGCTTTGGTTAATGGTTGTGATTGTATTTTTAATATGAGTGATTAATTTCCTTGTACTTAGTATAATCTATTTGAAACCATGTTAAATTAATTATTTTGAAAAAAGTTTTATGCTTTATTGTCTAGTTGATTTTTATTCATTATTTTATAACGATTAGTATTTATCGTTTATGATATTCGCGTTAGATTAATTAGGATGCACACTACTTAGTTTAATACGAATTCATATAATAGTTCACCCTAATTTTTAGGCATAAGTATCACTCTAATTAATCATGGATGGTTCAAACCCATGTCCTTTAATTAGGTAATCATTATAGATCTTTGCTAAATCAATTTGCTGGTAAATTGGTTATAAGGCGTTAGATGATGTTTTTGTAATACACTTAATACTCTAGTTTGATTAAATTCTTGAGCTAGTGTTAGGATTATCAAAACTAGTAGGGTTTATATTAGGGCTTGACCTAAATAAACTATAATATAAGAAAAAAAACAAGGAAGATCCGCTAGTGGGTGTCTTCTACAATCTAACTCATAGATAAATCGATTTGTGTGTTGATGATAAATATTAATTTGCTTGGTGAAGATAGATTATGCTGAGGAGTTTTCATAAATTTGGTATCTTTGATAATTATTTCTTGTGTTTTAGTTAATTTCTTTAGTACGTCAATTTTAATTCTTAAATTTCTAAGCTTTAATATAAATTTGGTTTATTCCCCCCCTCCCAAAAGAGTAGTCTTTTAGGAGTGTCTTAGTGATTTTATATTATTTATATTTTGGTTTTTAGTGTGATGATAATTTTTAGATTTATTTTCTATTCTGTTTTGTCATTTATTTACCGGTTTGTTAGAAATTAGGCTAAAAATAGTCCTTTTTATGTTTTTTCATATTTTATTCCATTTTATGGTTTATATAGTATCCTAATCTACCTCTATTTAATTTCGGAATATTCAGAAATCATTTGATAAGTTTTCATAATTATTTCGTGAATTAGATATGTGCTGGTTTTTATTTTAGTAAATCTGAAAATAACATTTTTTATTTTTATTTTATGTTTTTATGGATTTTTTAAGTTTAAAAAATTATATTCCTAAATCTAGGGACTTTTATTATTTATTTTCATATTTATATTAGTTCAGTTTATTATTTCTCTAATTTAATATTTTATTTTCTGCTTTAATTTTCTGTAATTAATTTTCTTTTTTAATTTTTCTGAATTTAATCACACATGATTTTGGAGATATAAAGCTATAAAACTGTAGAACATTAATTTAGATTACTTTTTATGATTTGTAGTATTAATTTTCTGCTTATTATTTTTTGTCTTAGTTTTTAGTCTAATATTGTGTGATTATTTCTATTTTTATTTTTTCAGAATATTTAGGATAGCTATTTACTGTTTTTATTCCCATAATTAAATTTAGAATATTTAGGGGCGATATTAAGTAATTTTTCTAGATTTTTACTGGTTTAATTTGATTTGTTTTAGTAATATAAAGAGAACGTAAAATAAATTAAAGTAGTAAATTTAATTAGACCTAAACTAGGTTACTATCAAAATCTTTTCTCGTGGGATCGATCCCTACTTTCCTATGATATAAATCTTATTTATAAATCAAAGTAGTGGTTTAATTTGTAGCTCTACGACAAGCTTTATAAATTTTGGTGTTATTGCTGAGAAAAGAAAATAAAATCATTAGTTTGCTTTTATTTAATTTTACTACTTTTATTGTTTTGTTTTGACTCTAGTATTTTATTTTTGTACATTGTTTTAGTTTATAAGATTAAGTAGTGGTTGCATGATCGAAGAGAAAAAGGAGCATACGTTTGAGGTGTTTTAATGTGAAGTAATTGATTCAGAATCTGTAAGCTCCACATCGGTAAGTAGGGAAGTTATTAAAGTTGGGGTGGCTACTTTACGTGAACTTGCTACACCTAATTTGGAAACTCAACCTTCGTCTATTACTTATCCTGTTTTAGATCAACCACTTAAGCTTAACTCTGGATTTTTAAATTTACCGCCGAAGTTTCATGGATTGCCTCGTGATGATCCATATTGCCATATTAATGAGTTCATTATTGCATGTTCGACCATGCAACCTGGGGGTATCACCCAAGACCAAATTAGATTGAGAGCCTTTCCTTTGTCATTTCAGGATAAGGCCAAAGACTAGTTATATTACTTAACCCTTGCAACACTCACTACATGGACCCAAGTTCATAAAGCATTTTTAGAAAAAAAATTTCCAGCATCTAGAATTGGATCCATTAGAAAAGAAATGTGTGGAATTAAACAAATGAATGGGGAAACTTTCCATGAGTATTGGGAACGTTTTAATAAATTATGTGCTAGTTATCCCCAACACCAAATTTCTGAACAATTACTAATTCACTATTTCTATGAAGGTTTATTACCTATAGATAGAAATATTGTGGATGCTGCTAGCGGGGGGGGCTTTGGTTAATAAGATTCCAGGTCGAGCTAGGGAATTGTTTAATATCATGGCGCAAAACACTCAACAATTTGGAACAAGGGAAACCCAATTTAGGAAGGTCAATGAGCTCAATTTAGGTCCATCTATAGAGACCCAGTTGTCTCAAATCACTGCTATGCTGAACAAACTCGTCACTAGAAGAGCTCAGAAAGCAGTGGTGTGTGGTATTTGTTGTTTAGAGGGGCATGCTATTGATGTGTTCCCTACACTTCAAGGGGGAGATGTGGATACTATGTTCTCTAACCAAGGCCAAAGGAAGTATGACCCATACTCCAACACTTATAATGAAGGATGGAGAAACCACCCTAACCTTAGGTATAGACCTAAGAACAATCCCCCAAGTTTTGACCAACCATCATGTCAACCATCTGCTTAGGATAGAACAAATTTCCTTTTAGAGCAAGTCATAAAAAAGATGGATGACCAGAAAAAGGAGGTTGACACTAGGTTTCAGAACATAGAGATGACTCTTAAATAGGTCCAGGAGAGACAGACTGTTACTGATACCATAGTTAGCAACCTCTAGGCCTAAATACAACATAGATTGCCATCTAAACCATTCCAGAACCCAATGGAAAATGTGAGTGCCACAACACTTAGAAGTGGGAAAGAGTTGAAGAAACCTAGGAAGAATAGAGAGGTACAACATGAAATAGAGGTCAACAAACCTGAACCTAACCAAGATCAAGACACCGCCTCTAATGTTAAGGAAGTAGGTAAGGATAAGCAAGAACTTTACAAGCCATTACCATCTTTTCCTAGTAGATTGAGAGGGAAAACCCCTAAGGTAGATGAGGCAAACCAAGAAATCTTAGAAACATTTAGGAAGGTAGAGATCAACATTCCTCTCCTAGATGCCATAAAGTAGGTGCCTCGTTATGCCAAGTTTCTTAAAGAGCTTTGTACTACAAAACATAAACTAAAAGGGAACGAAAAGGTAAGTGTGGGGGAAAACGTGTTTGCTGTTTTCCAAAAGAAGCTTCCCCCTAAATGTAAGGACCCAGGTGTATTCTCTATTCCTTGTAAAAATGGAAACCTCTCCTTTGATAAAGTTATGCTTTATTTAGGAGCTTCCATCAATGTGATGCCTAGGTCCATTTATGACAAACTACACTTAGGGGAGTTAAAGAAAACTAATTTAATCATTCAGTTAACTAATAGGAGTAATGCATACCCAGATGGAGTTTTAGAAGATGTTTTAGTCTAAGTCAATGAGCTTATTTTTCTTGCTGACTTTTAGGTATTGGCCATGGGTGATGCATGTCATGATGTTCCTATATTGCTTGGAAGACCATTTCTTAAAACATCTAGGACAAAAATAGATGTGCATGCAGGAACACTGACTATGGAATTTGATGGTGAAGTTATTAAGTTCAATATTTTTGATGCTATGAGATTTCCTGCTGATGTGAACTATCTGTGTGCACTTGATGTGATTGATGAATTGTCCCAAGATGTTTATGAACTGTCTCATGATGATGAATTGTTAACTATACTTACTCAAGGTTTGGATCAGTTTGTGTTGCATAATGTGTCTTACCATATTAATAATGAGTTAGTGGGCAACATGGAGTCTTTGTTGTAATTGCATGTAGTTGACATACCTAAGAAGCTAGAATTTCCTGAAAGTCATGCAAAGATGCTACCCTCTCACATTTCACCCCCTAAGCTAGAACTAAAACCATTACCTGAAAATCTTAAGTATGCTTATTTAGGGGATGATGAGACCTTACCTGTTATAATCTCTAATGCACTTACATCTGAACAAGAGGATAAACTTATTAGGGTGCTTAAATAACATAGTGAGGCTTTAGGGTGGACTTTAGCAGACTTTAAAAGACTTAGCCCCACATTATGTTCATATAAAATTACATTAGAATCAGATGTTAAGCCTAAGAGAGACCCTCGACGATGACTAAATCCACCTATGATGGAGGTAATTCAAAAAGAAATTCTTAAGTGGTTAGATGCTGGAGTAATGTACCCCATCACTGATTCTGAGTGGGTTAGTCCTATCCATGTGGTTCCTAAAAAGGGGGGAACAACAGTAGTGTAGATAGACAAGGAAGGTGAGTTAATACCTACTAGAGTCTAGAGTGGTTGGAGAGTGTGTATTGAGTATAAGAAGCTTAACAAGGCCACAAAGAAGGACCATTTTCCATTGTCCTTTATGGACCAAATGTTAGAGACACTAGCTGGGAGGTCAAATAATTACTTTCTAGATGGTTATTCAGGTTATATTTAGGTCCCTATAACTCCTAAGAATCATAAAAAGACCACTTTTACCTGTCCTTTTACCACCTATGCTTTCAGAAGGATGCCTTTTGGTCAATATAATGCACTTGCTACATTTCAAAGGTGTATGATGAGTATCTTTTCTGATTTTATCACCAAAATTATGGAAGTTTTCATGGATGATTTTATTGTATATGGTCATTCATTTGATGAGTGCTTGCATCATCTTATATTAGTGCTTAAGCGTTGTATTGAGACCAATTTGGTGCTTAACTTTGAAAAGTGTCATTTCATGGTGGAACATAGAGTAGTTGTAGGTCATGTAGTGTCATCTAAGGGCTTAGAGGTTGACAAGACTAAAAGTAGAAATCATTCAATATTTTCCCTATCCACAGTGTGTCAAGGAGGTGAGGTCCTTTCTAGGTCATGTTGGGTTTTATAGAGATTTATCAAGGATTTTTCTAAGATTGCCTCTCTTTTATGTGCTTTACTTTCAAAAGATGGTTTATTTGATTTTAATGAGGACTATAGGAGAGCGTTTGACCAATTGAAGTTGAAATTGACAACCACTCCTATAGTATAACCCCCCAACTAGGCCCTGCCTTTTGAACTGATTTGTAATGCTAGTGATAAGGCAGTAGGGGTAGTCTTAGGTCAAAGAGTAGGGAAGGTACCTTATGTGATTTATTATACTTCCAGAACTCTTGACCCAGCAAAGTGTAACTACACTACTATAGAAAAGAAAATGTATGCTATTGTTTTTTCTCTTGAAAAGTTTCGTCCTCATCTATTGGGTGTTAAAGTTACTATTTATACTGATCATTCTGCTATTAAACAGCTGTTAAGTAAGAATGCCTCAAAACCTAGATTGATTAGATGGGTCCTACTATTGCAAGAATTCCAATTGGAGATTAAAGATAAACTAGGAGCTCAAAATTTAGTAGCAGACCATCTAAGTAGGCTAGATAATGAGGAGAATGGGAATCCATAGAGTGATTGTTTCCCTGAGACTTTATATGCTGTCATATATAGGCTGCCTTGGTATGCTGATATGGTTAACTATATAGTAACCAAAACCTTTCCTATAGACTTGTCTAGAGCCCAAAAGGAGAAGATAAGAGCTCAATCTAAATATTATGTTTGGAATGAGCCATATTTATGGGAATTCTGTGGTGATCAGATTACAAGGCGTTGTGTAAAAGACAGTGAATTTCATTCAATCTTAACCTTCTGCCACTCTTCTGAAAGTGGGGGACATTTTTGACCCAAAAGAACGGTACACAAAGTTCTTGAATATAGATTTTATTGGCCTACTATTTTGAGGGATACCTATGAATTTTGCAAAATATGTGAAGCATGCCAGAAGACAGGTAATTTGTCTAGAAGGAATCAAATGCCTTTGGATAATGTGTATGTTTGTGAAATTTTTTACGCATGGGGTGTTGATTTTATGGGACCTTTTCCCCCCTTCTTTTGTTTTAATTACATTCTTATGCTTGTTGACTATGTATCTAAGTGGATTGAAGCTATGGCTACTAGAGCTGATGATGCTAAAACTGTAGTGAAACATGTTAAATCTATCATTCTGCATAGATATGGAGTTCCTAAAGCAATCATCAATGATAGGGGAACACATTTTTATAATAGAGCCTTAGGTGCCTTACTAGCCAAGTATTATGTAACTCATCAGGTATCTAAAGGATATCATCCCCATACCAATAGCCAAGTTGAAACCTCCAATAAAGAGATTAAGGGCATATTAGAAAAGGTTGTGAGGCCAGATAAGAAAGATTAGAGTCTTAGGTTAGATGAAGCTCTTTGAGCCTATAAGACTGCATATAAGACACATATAGGTATGTCACCTTATAGGTTAGTTTTTGGTAAAGCATGTCATCTCTTTGTAGAACTAGAACATAAATCACATTGGGTTGTACTGCAGTGTAATCTAGATTATGACCTAACAGGTAAGGAGCGTAAGTTACAATTGCAAGAATTAGAAGAGATTCACTTGGAAGCCTATGACAATTCAGTGATCTACAAAGGTAAAGCCAAAGCTTTTCATAATGCTAAGCTTAGTATGAAGGAATTTCATGTGGGTGACAAAGTGTTGTTATTCAATTCAAAATTAAGACTCTTTCTTATTAAGTTGAACTCTAGATGGCTAGGACCTTTTATGATAGTAAAGACTTATCCACATGGTACTGTTGAGATTAAATCCTTTACTACTAACAAGATCTTCAAGCTAAATGGTCACACGCTAAAGCACTTTTATGAAGGAGATCAAATATGCTTAGTGGAGGAGATCCGACTAGAGAATGCATGAGCTCATTTGCGTCGAACCAACGACAATAAACAAAGGCGCTGATTGGGAGGCAACCCGACTTTTTTTAGGGAAGTATACATTTAATTCTACTTTTATCTACAATATTTTTATCTTTTTGCATGCATTAGGGACGATGCATGAATTAAGTGTGGGGGGGTGCATCCCACATTTAGTTCCTACAGTATTCATTCTTGATAAAAAAAAAATTGTGATTTTCTTATAAATAATGCATAAATATGAGTTTATGCTAGGCTTTCTTGCTTAAATTTTTTTGTTTTGCTTAGATATTTTTAGTTCATACTTCTATGATTAAAGACTTCTGAGTATGCTAACTGTCATTCACAGAAGTTTGAGTTGATCCTCATATATCTTTTTAATGAGTAACTATTATGATTATCCATCTTACTTGATCATGTTATATAGTCGCTTTAGAGGCAATAAAATAATGACCTAGTCTATTTCCTAAACTATTGATCATTAGTAGAATAACTCATTAAAATTGTGATTTTTCTTGTCTTAAAAAAAAGTGAAAAAAGAAAAGTAAAAAAGGTTAGATTACCAACATGGGTAGGAATAGGTGGCTCGGCACCTTTTCCCCTTAAATTTAGGTCTAAAGTTGAGCCTTATGTATGGAGTAACCTAAGTTTGGGAGAGTCATGCCCCTTTTTGGGCCGATCAATGACTCGTACCAAACTAACAACCAATAACTAATTAAAATAGTGATGAGAATAAATTGTTAACTCTAGCACCTCTATTCGGGTGAGTGTGAGATAGGGAGTGTTTAATTTCTATGGCCCTATATGGGTCTCGAATATGTGTGCAATTGGAGATTGAAAAAAAAAGAAAAAAGAAAAAAATTGCAAGGCAAGTTAGAATAAATTTCAATGAGTTTTTCCTTCTAGTTCAATTGTCTCTATAGTCATACCATACTTAAATTTTCTATCGCAAACATTTTAGACCTCTTGATCGGTGTATGCATGCTTAAAAGAGATGGATGATTATTACTCTTGTTACTTCATTAAAGAAATGTTGTGAGGCTGATGAAGAAACACTTCGATGGTAGTTGCATGTTTAGTAGTTATCCACTTGTTGGAAGGAAAACTAATTAATTTTGAATAAAACTATTTTTTTGAAGCAAACTAATGCCTACTATAAATATCATATTTATACATGACTTTATAAGAAAGAAAGAGGGGTAGTTCTTAGGTCGAGTCTCAATTTTTTTTACACAAGGATGTCCACAGTCTAACTGTGGGGGAATTTGTTAATTCATAATTCATGCATCTTTTTAATAATTAATTTGATTATATTATATATATTATTTTATCTAATTTACTTTATTTCATATTTTTTTAGGCTAGGCATTAATAAAGAAGGAGGAGAAGTGAAGTTTGGGCTTTATTTACTGAAGGATTTTACAAGTGAAATTATCAAGTTTGTCCAAAAAAATAATGAATTATGAAAAATATTATTTTTATAAGGATTTATTTAGACTTGGACTATAAGATTACTACTTATAATTGAACAGAAATTGGAAGACTTGAAAGAGAAGGAGTCCAAAGAAGAAAATCCTAGTAGAATACTACTATAAAAACCGACCTCTTCTCCTCTAACACATCTCATGCCCCCCCCCCTCTAAAATCCTCTCATGCCTAGCTTCCTTATCCCACATCTCACGCCATCACATAGCTCCATCATCATCACAACATCTTCATCACCATCATCATTGTGAATCATCATCGTCATCTCATAGACACATCACCAAAGCCAAAGTAGCATTGTTCTTATTTATTTTTATTTCTATTTTATTTTATTTCTTTTGTGTTTAGTTTATTGTTAAACATGAAAGCTTTGGTTAATGGTTGTAATTGTATTTTTAATATGAGTGAGTAATTTCCTTGTACATAGTATAATATATTTAAAACCATGCTAAATTAATTATTTTGAAACAAGTTTTATGCTTTATTGTCTAGTTGATTTTTATTCATGATTCTATAACGATTAGTATTTATCGTTTATGATATTCGCATTAGATTAACTAGGACTCATGCTAGTTAGTTTAATACGAATTCATATGATAGTTTAAAAGACTTTGGCACGTAAAAGTTATAGTCTTTTAGGCATAAGTATCACCCTAATTAACCATAGTTGGCTCAAACCCATCTCTTTTAATTAGGTAATCGTTATAGATCTTTGTTAAATCAATTTGCTGGTAAATTAGTTACAAGGCGTTAAATGATGTTTTTCTAATACTTAATGCTCTAGTTTGATTAAACTCTTGCGCTGGTGTTAGGATTATCAAAACTAGTTGGGTTTATATTATGGCTTGACCTAAATAAATTATAATATAAGAAAAAACGGGGAAGATCCACTAGTGGGTGCCTTCTAAACTATAACTCATGGATAAATCGATTTGTGTGTTAATGATAAATATTAATTTGCATGGTGGACATAGATTATGCTAAGAATTTTTCATAAATTTGGTATCTTTGATAATTATTTGCTGCGTTTTAGTTAATTTCTTTAGTTTGTCAATTTTAATTCTTAAATTTATAAGCTTTAATATAAGTTTTGTTTACCCTCCCCCCGAAAGAGTAGTGTTTTAGGAGTGTCTTAGTGATTTTAGATTAAGTTATATTTTGGTTTTTTGGGTGATTATAATTTTCATATTTATTTTCTATTCTGTTTTGCCATTTATTTACCGGTTTGTTAGAAATTAGGCTAAAAATAGTCCCTTTTGTATTTTTTTCATTTTGTATTCCATTTCATGGTTTATGTAGTATCCTAGTCTGTCTCTATTTAGTTTTAGAATATTCGAAAATTATTTGATAATTTTTCAGAATTATTTCGTGAATTGGATATGTGCAGGTTTTTATTTTAGTAAATCTGAAAATTACATTTTTAATTTTTGTTTTATGTTTTTAGGGTTTTATTAAGTCCATAAATTATATTCTAAAATGTGGGTACTTTTGTTATTTATTTTCGTATTTATACTTGTGCAGTTTATTATTTCTCTAATTTCATATTTTATTTTCTGTGCTAATTTTCTGTTTTAATTTTTCTGAATTCAATTACATGTAATTTTGAAGATATAAAGTTATAAACTTGTAGAATATTAATTTAGATTACTTTCTATGAATTTTAATATAAATTTTCTACCTATTATTTTCTGTTTTAATTTTCAGTCTAATATTGTGTGATTATTTACGTTTTTATTTTTTCCAGAATATTTAGGATAGCTATTTACTGTTTTTATTTCCATAATTAAAGTTAGAATATTTAGGGGCAATATTAAGTAATTTTTCCAGATTTTTACTTGTTTAATTTGATTTGTTTTAGTAATATACAGAGAAAGTAAAATAAATTAAAGTAGTAAATTTAATTAGACCTAAACTAGCTTACTATCAAAATCTTTCCTAGTGGGATCAATCCCTACTTTTTTGTGCAATAAATCTTATTTATAAATCAAAATAGTGGTTTAATTTGTAGCTTTATGATAAGCTCTACGACATGTCTTACCCGGCATCATATGCTAACTTTTATTGAGGCATTTGGGGTTCTACTTTGATTAAAAATGCCGACTTCATTAAAGCTTGTGTTTTTTCTTTGGATGCAGTCATAGAGAAAGATACAGAATAGTATGAGCTTCTTTTGTAAAAATGGAGATAAAGTTGGATGTTTTTTTATTTTTTAAAAAGAACTCCACTATACTGTCACCAAAATCATATTTTGACATCCCCATTCTTGCTTTTACCCTTCTCTACTTGTAAATTAATGGTATACATCCCTACTTTCCCTTTTTTTGGTAAAGTAAGTTTTCTTCTTTTCTTTTTTTTTTTAGCAAACGATTTTTGTTTTGGGAAAATGAGGTTTATTTATTTTTGTGGCTAGGTCCAGCATGAAGTCAAATTGCATGCGTACCCCCTTTTTGAGGGATCAAGTCTTCCGTAGTTCATTGCGATTCATCCATCCAGAAACTTTAAGTAAAGAATTTCTTTACAAATTTTCCATTGACACAAGCATATACTATTTGTCCATCATGATTTGAGAGCACATATTCCCCCTTAGGAAAGACCTTAGTGATTACAAAGGGGCCTTCCCATTTGGTCTCAAATTTTCGTTGTGTCTTTCGATTGATGACCATAGGACTCCTTATTGTTAAGACCAAATCACCAATGCCAAATGAGCGAAACTTGACTCACCTATTGAATGCACCAGCCATTTGAGCTTGGTAAATTTTAAGCCTTTGTTGGCCCATTAACCGATGCTCATCTAGTTCTTCCAGTTTGGCCAACCTAACTTGAGTATTTTCATCTAGAATAGTGAATTTCATGGCCACTCTTAGGGAAGGTAATTGCACGTCAAAGGATAACATGGCTTCTGAACTGAACACCAAGTTGTAAGGCATACAACCAGTTGCAATTCGAACTATGGTTCAATAGGCCCATAAAGCTTCTAGTGGTCATTCATGCCAATCCCTTCTCGATCTTGGAACCATTTTCTTAAGAATCTTACACAACACTTTATTCAATGCTTCAGCTTGACCATTCAATGATGGATTATAGCTTTATGAGAAGTTATGTCTAAACTTGTACTTCTCTGTAAACCTTACCATCACTTGATTTTTAAAGTAGACGGCATTGTCTGAAATGATCTTGTGGGACTCCAGTATCTATAAATTAGATAGGTTCTGATAAAGTCAATGACTTGCTTTCCCCCCACTTCTTTTAATGGAATAGCCTTAGCCCAGTTTGAGAAGTAATCTATGGCTACTAAGATGAATATATGGCCGCGAGAAGAAGATGGCTTGAAAGGTCCTATGACAACTTGTGTAATAGCCCGAACCCAACCCATGTTTATTTATTTAAATTATGTTTATTTGCTTAATTAATCATGTTTATTAGTTTAACTCATGTTTATTCTTTTTATTATTTAAGTTTATTTAGTTAACCAAATCATGTCTAATGATTCAATTGCACCCCAATTTATCTAATCAACGAATTCCATTATGTTTTCTAAATTTTTTGCATTCAATTATCGTATTTAATCATCCCAGTTGGGAGATATTTTATTTTGGGATCCACTTTGCAAATCAAGATTTATTTATCATTTAACTTGGGTGAGTCGATAGTAGGCATCTGTAAGCATCATTTAGCGATTACTTATTTTTCATTGAAAGTGTGAACAAATGAGTTGAATCATGATAAATCATGAAAGTTGAATCCAAGCTTGCCTATTTCATTTGTTGTGATCTTGGAATGAAAAATGAACCTAAAGTTATGGGTGATCTTATTCAATCCCTTTGTGTTGATTTTACATGATTTTAAGTGCAAGTTCAAGTGAGGTATAAGCAAGGGTTATGAGAATTATGCATGATTTAAATCATGTTTGTCAACAAGCTTGTCATGTGTGTGCTTTAGATTTAAAAATAAATCTTAGAAGATTATAAAGTAAAAATTGTGGATTATGGCTATCTAAAGTAATTTTAAGGGTCATCCCATGGTTTCGTAATTTCAACAAGTGATTTTGAGAGGGTAATTATGGGGAAAAGGAGGATAATAAAGTAGGTAGCAAGCGGTGAAGGGCCCAGAAATAGGGGTCTATTCCAGGAAAAATTGGTAATGTGTGGCTTGTCAAAAAATTATCCATTTTGGTGGGGAGCTAGGTCAATGATTTATGTTTGGTAATGCATGTACTGAGTTTGAGCTAACATTTTTAAATTATTTTCATGTTTTCCATTTTAGGTGATGAACTTTCACATGTTTCTCCATTTAGCAAGCCCTTTTGGAAGTCATTAGATGCTCACAGTGCAATCAGCACAGCATGAATGTTGGGACCGACCTTAAGGTCAAATTGGGTCTATATTCAATATACTTGTGTAATGTAGAGTGCTAGTTAGCACATGGTCTGATTAAGTCGATTGTATTGAAGTTGAACTATCATGGGCTTTGGACTTGGAGTGTTTCAGTTTAATAGATTTTGTAATTGTGAACATAAGTTGCAAGATTGAATGGTTTCAGTTAGCCTTGTCCTTATCAGGACGACTATAGCGCTTTCCATCATTAAGTCTTCAGTTGCGATTATATATGAATCAAGTAATTAGCATTTTGGGGGCGTTATAGATTTAGTATCAGAGCTGAGGTTTTAAGGGTCACTATGAGCTATCAAGTGTTTATGAATTAGCTATCAAGGTGTGTATGAGTTATATTGGACCAGTTAACTGAGCTATTGATTTTAAGTTCATATGTATGGGCATATATAGAGGAACCATTTCCATTTGGGAGACTCAATCATTTGGTAATATCTTGAGGTTCGAGCATTAGCAAAGTGGAGTGTGGAACCATTTGGGTGACCTGTTAGTAAGGCATGAGTTATATTGTATGTTTCATTTCTCTCATTTGTTTAAATTTTGCAATCGTGCACTCCAGGTGTGTGACCCATGGAGTTATGAGCTCCGGCGTGTGGCCATTGAGCTATTAAAGTGTTTCTCTCCATTTCAAGTATCTATTATAAGGTTTTAAGCTGCGTTTTAGTCAGTTTTTAGGTGGAACTCTGTCTATTTTACCCTATGATTTGAGAGTTTTATTGAGGTGTGTTAATATACCTGATCTTGGGTACAGTGATTGTTGAAACCCAATGTGGGGATGCCATTTGCAACTTCTTAAGCGATTAATATAGTGTCAAGTTAGATGTAAACCTCTAGATGAGGAAATGCCTTGTGGGGCAATATCTTTGTGGTAAACCAGTATCAGAGGAACATTACAATGAGTGCTTATGTCTGGTGATAATAGTTAGTAGCTTATGGTATGCTACTTAGCATTATATGGGTGGTTCGAGTAACATTAAGCTACCATATATAGGAATTATTTAGTCTTGACACTAAGACCTTACAGTAGCAATGCTCCCATTACTTTTTGTCATTGACTTATTTCTGCCCTAGTTACCTTGAATTGTTTAGAGGCATCATTTCTTTGCTACTAACCCTCTCCTGATTTTTAATGGAGTGTTTATGAAAAATCTCATATGTGGTATGTGGGGAGTCCTTTAAACACATCTGAGCAACCTTTCTTATAGGCGATTCAAACCCTGACAATCATAATCGTTTAATTCTTTATTTCTATAATGGAGCCTACGATGACCCCCAGTGTGCGGAACTGTGTGATTTACAGTTTTTCCTAAGCATATTTAACCCATTCTACTTATAGTTCAGTCACTACTATGTTCATATTTTTACTGTCACATACTTTAATTCCTTGCTTCTATTTGGGCATTATTCATTTATTGCTTGCAAAGCCTTTGGTTGCTTCAGACCCAGTCATTGAGTGCCCTTTCAGCAATTAAAGGGATCTATATTGTTCATGTTTCTATAGCACTGTAACATCATGTTGGCACACTACTCTATGGCCCTGACTGCATGCCTTTACTCAAGTTATTTTGACAATCCTATCTTTACTAGTACAACCTATCTTATTAATGATAAATAACGAATGTTATTTCCATCTTCTAGCAGTTTCAGAGTTTATATGCCAATCCAAGACTTCCATTTACTTTAGCATGTGCTTTGATGGATGCCATCATGTTCAGTGATTAGACTGACTCCTTCATCTTGACGGATTGGCCTTTCAAACACTAGATGAATAAAATTTCCCTTCTGGTGGTGTTGACCCTCATCTTTGTTATTTTACTCACATACGGGTACCACATGATTTTTCAAATGCCTCCTTGGTAATCTGTTAGATTTCTTCATCTTCAGTACTAAGTACTCCCTCTTAACTTCATATCATTGTTCATTTACTTCACTATCATGACCATCATGAATAAACTGCATGTCTTGTATATACAGGTCATTTATATGTCTTACCTCTTTTGTTACAAATCTTTGTCCTTTCATTCATTCAGCTTAAATGCCAATCCTCTATCACCAACGAAGAAATGTCTTGACAAGAGTTCATGGTGTTGTTACATCTCTTTACACTTTAGATTGTCCCCCTGTCCTTTAAATTTACTAAGACCAGTAGGCAGTTGAACGTGCTATCTTTTATAAATATGCCTCTATTAGTATTGCTGGAACCACATTCATTAGGCATTGAATCCAGTTTGATTGGCAGACCTTGTTATCATTATGTGGATGAACTCTCTATGTACTTATAGAAGATGACCTATAAAGACCCTAAGGTTAGCTTGAGAAAGGGGGAAAGACTAGACGTGTGTTTCTCTGGATCGGGGGAAGAAAAACCCTATTTTCGCCCTAATTACACTGTGCAAGCAAGTGAGTTATCGTGTTAGTAATGCATTGAATATTAGTGGTATGCCAACCACACTCGATATATACATATCCATAAGTACAGTTTGTGAATTTAGAGATGTTCCATCTGAGGACTTTTAGGACTATTTTCCCCCAAGAAACATTAATTTTCAGATCAACCTAATTCTACGTGCTCAATCCATTTTCAGAGCCCATATCATATGACCCCTAGTAGAGTTCAAAGAACTAGAGATTTAGTCAGATGAGCTGTAGTTCATTATGTTGAGAGCTGATTCACACATCTATCTTACATCTCATTTATTCATAATGATAAGCTCGTATAACTTGTTTTGAATTCATAATGTAATTGAACTCTAATTGATGTGGGTGATTGCCATTGTCATAATCCCCTTACTCTTTTATTTTGAACTTCAACTCCCACACATATATCTTACATTCTAAAAAATAAACTTCTGCATTCTCTATTTAATCTTATTGTTGTACTCGAATTGGCTTCATATGAGCAAAGGCATGTTCCTATTGAAGTTTGCTCAATCTATTTATCTATCCATTAGCACTTTGCTTGTCCAATATATTTATCTATGCATTGGCACTTTGCTCGTCCAATCTATTTATCTATCCATTGGCACTTTGCTTATCCAATCTATCTATCTATTTATTGCACATTGCTTGTCCCATCTATATCTTGTTGCTTATGGTTATAAAGTCACCAAGTTGAACCTCAGTTGCTTGTCATCTTGTTTCCAATTCATCAGTTAAACCTGAGTATAATCGGGTCATCTTTCTCCTTGGTTGATTATTTATTGGACCTTTTACGATCCATATATATAAATCACAATTCTTATGGAATTATAGTTCAGAATTCATGATACACTCATGGTTATCTTTATTCTAACAACCTCGTGTTAAACCCTCCTTTATAAATCTTTTCTAGTCTCATTGTTTATTTCTTTTGTTCGTAATGACTCATTTGACTACCAATTCCATCATTTTCATCTCTGACCATATTTATTCTAACTTCTAATTCAGACTTAGAGCAGAACTTAGACTAGTTTGATGAGGGAAGATCATATGGTGCATTAAGAACATCAGATGAGGACACTTTCATAAGGGCATAATCTCAAACAATGTCTAGTGGTATTAGAGTAAGTTAGAAGAAGCATCGAGAATAATGAGACAGTTCAAGTACATGCTAAGGTGACACAACGACTACACAAGAGTCATATGGTCATATTGACCAAAGAATGAGACAATCAAAGTTCAGATGAGATATAAAGTATTGCAACGGGCTTCTCTAGTCAAGGGTGCCAAGAGACTGATATTAGAGATAATTGAGTCCTCATTACATTGGGCTTTATGAGTCAATATCATAGTACTTATTAGGAAATGCAACTGTTTCCATTAGGGGACGAGGTGATGAACAAGTAATGAGCACCTCCTCACTAGTAACAAGGCTCCTTTTCTTTCAAAGAGAATATCAATTTTGAGACAAAGTAATTGAGTTCTTTGAGGCTAGTGTGTGAGAAGTATCCAGATCTACTGAAACATGCGATTAAGCAGTTATACAATGCGTAAACACCCTTAGTCGGAGTACATTAGGCAAATTATACCTCCTAAGAGGGAAGCAATGAGAACCAATGACCCATGTGTATTTAAAGCAGGATTGCACACATTTCGCAAGCATCATAAGTTTCAAGGACGAAACTCTTTAAGAGGGGACGACTGTAATAGCCTGAACCTAACCCATGTTTATTTATTTAAATTATGTTTATTTGCTTCATTAATCATGTTTATTTGTTTAACTCATGTTTATTCTTTTTATCATTTAAGGTTATTTAGTTAACCAAATCATGTCTAATGATTCAATTGTACCCCAATTTATCTAATCAACGAATTCCATAACGTTTTCTAAATTTTTTGCATTCAATTATCGTATTTAATTATCTCAGTTGGGAGATATTTCATTTTGAGACCCACTTTGCAAATCAAGTTTTATTTATCGTTTAAATTAGGTGAGTTGATAGTAGACCTCGGTAAACATGATTTAGCGATTAATTATTTTTCAAACGTCGGGAAAATTTAATTCCGAGCCTTATAAAATCTTTAATGCAATCTTCGCTTATTTTCGAGCCCAAAATCAAGCCCAACACCCATGATTTAGGCCCAATTATACAAGGTCCAAGTTACTTGTGTTTATTTAATTCTAATTATCATGATTTGCACCTAAATATACTTAGCAAAAAGGTACTTTATGGCAAGAACAATTTCAGCCACATATTAGTCAAGACCTTAGGACCATTATTTATCAGTTACTTACAAAGAATTCGCAAGCAAACCTCTCCATCTCTCTCTTACTCCCCACGGCAATGGGCTGGGAAAAACAGGGTAGCAGCCCCTGCCCAGCTTCCAGCCACCACCACTGCCCCTTTGCTGCCCCCCCAGCCACCACCAACCACCTAGGAATCCCCCACAGCCATGGCAGCCCTCCCCCCTGCTCAAACACAACCGCACCTCCATCATTCAAGCATCCAAGTGAAGCAACCCTAACCTCAACCTATGGAATGTTTTAAGTTTTATTGATTGTTTAAGTTATGGCTTATGTTATTGATGATTATTATGTGATTTTTATTGAGTTTAGTGATGTTTAAAGTTGTGGGTGATGAATTGAAAGTGTGATCAAAGGAGTTGAATCATGGTAAATCATGAAAGTTGAATCCAAGCTTGCTTGTTTCATTTGTTGTGATCTTGGAATGAAAAATAAATTTAAAATTGTGGGTGATCTTATTCAATCCCTTTATGTTGATTTTAGATGAGTTTAAGTGCAAGTTCGAGTGAGACATAAGCTAAGGTTATGAGAATTATGCATGATTCAAATTACGTTTCTTAACAAGCGTGTCATGTGTGTATTTTAGATTTGAAAATAAAACTTGGAAGATTATGTAATAACCCGACCCTAACCCATATTTATTTATTTAAATCATCTTTATTTATTTCATTAATCTTGTTTATTCATTGACTTTATCATGTTTATTGACCTAATCACTCATGGTTATTTGCTTAACCAAATCATGTTTATTAAATTCAATTACGCTCAATTTATTTATTTATCAAATTCCATTAAGTTATTTAAAATTTCCACCTTCATTTATCATATTTAACCATCCCGGTTGGGAGATATTTCATTTTGGGTACTACTTTGCAACTCAAGTTTCATTGATTGATTAAATATCGGGTGAATCGATATTAGGCCTCAATGAGTATAAATTAGTGATTAATTCCGAGCAATACAAATTTTTATTTTTGTTCAATACTCCAAATAATTTTTCAAGCCCCAATTTAGCCTTGTGGGCTCAAAACAAAAGCCCAAAACCTTACTAACTTTTGTTATTTCACTAATTATTCATTTTAGCACCTAATTTTAATTAGCAAAAAGTTAATTTTTGGGTGGATAATTTTCAGGCACATGTAGCTATTAATTGGCAATTTATAAACACAAATATTCAGCAAAAATTCACAGACCCATCCCCCATTTTTTTGTCTCTCCTTCATGCCAGAACAGGGGCAACAGCTGCTGCCCCTTTGTGCCGCCAGTTCTGGTGGTTCCGACCACTTTTCCGACCACCTCCCAGCTGCCCCGAGTTCCCCTTGCTACTAGCTATCTTGTCCAACCCCTCAAATCACTCAAAACAACCTCCTTCTCTCTCTAATTCAAGCTTAAAGTGAGGTATATCCTCAACCCTAACTTGTTTCATTTTGAATTTTTGGGTTATTTTGGTTGTGATTATTGTTTATATGATAAAATTGATAGTTATTGTGCAATTTTTATTGAGTTTGGAGATGTTTGGAGTTATGGGTATTTGATCAAGAGCATGATTTCATGATTTTGTAATTGTTGAACTGCCACTGTCTAAAATTATGAAAATTATAGGATTGTCCAAAAAATCTTACATTTTTACTGTAGATGCTCTATATTATTTTGGATTTTATGGAAAACTTTCATGAATTTTGGACGTGTAATCAATGAGTTATGGAATTTTGAAGAAATCTGCCCTGTTTTGGATACGAATTTAGTAATTATGTATTAATGAAGTTGCTTAGAGTTTGGACATATATATGAGGCCTTAAATGATCTCTTTGTATCTGATTGTGGTGATTTGAAATTATTTCGAGTGAGTTTTATGTGAAAAAGGAAGAGAAAGTTAAATCAGTGAAGGGCTGAATTTCAAGAAATTAGGGCTGACTTTCGGATTAAACTGGTAATGAATGGTCCAGCCAAAAGTTATGCTTTTGGTGTGTAGATAGTTCAGTGTGTTGTCTTTCAAATGCCTTTTGAATCGCCTTAATCCAAGGGTTGTGGAAAAAGCTATGGTCGTTTTACCAAAACTGAGCAGAATGAGATCAAAACTGATACATTTGTATTTTAGTCCCATTTTGGAAATCCTATTGTGCGAATAATGTTTTGAGTTGTAAATTAAATTTTTGGGGACTTCTTAATCTTTTCATATTGGGATTTCAGGTCTCCATTTGAGGTCTAGAATGAAAGTTATGAATTTTTGAAGTGAACTGACCTGCTTGGGTGTAAATCAGGTTGTTATTACAATTTCTGTGCAGTGTATACATGGAGGAAATTTCTGAAAATTTTATTGTAGATTGTTCATATTATTTCTGAATTTCCTGTAAGATCTCATGAATTTTGGTTGAGTATTTTGAGTTTGGTGATTTTTGGAAGCATTTTGAGTAATTATATAAAGAGCAATAATAACGATTATGTGAGATTGATCATGCACTCATTTTGTGTATTTTGGGCCAATTCATTTAAAGGGGGAAATAAATATTCATGGACTTTTATGGAGCTTTTAGCTTGTCTATGAGCTTTGAGTCAATTATGAATTGTACAAAGAACATACCAAGTTTAGTGAGCTTAATAACTTCTATTGAGGTCAATGACTCATTTGGGATGGAATTGTACATCTAATGGATTTATGAATGAAATATGAGAAGTGGGGAGAGTTATGACGTAGAAACCATATTTATCAGACTAAGTTATTGCAGTTTATGCTATTGTGAACCAAGATATATCTCTCTTTCCCTCAAACCTTTATTACTTACTCACTTCAATCTAGTGTACTTGTTGTTATCTTGAACCAAGTTATACATCAACAAGCCTTAAACCCGTATCATTAACCTATTTCAGAAAAGGCCATAACCACTCTTTCAATTATCACCATCAAGGCCTTTTCCTTTGTAATCTCATTTATCTCATTGTGGACTATTTTACTTTCATTTACTTTATATCAAATTTAATTACTTTCATCAATTCAATTTTGAAGTTATATTAAAATACACAAGTTATGTATACCATTTAATTACTCAATTTCTGTTACCCATACTTTTACTTACTCAATTATGCGAGTAAGGATCATTTACTGACTACACATACTTACAATGACATTTATGAAACAGAGTTGAGGCCTAGTTATCGTTTCCCATTATGTATAAGTGTTATCAAGTCAGAACATATTTATCAAGTCCGATGATATTTATGAAATAGCTCACTTGTATCAAGTCAGATGATATTTTTAAAGGCTCAAGGTACGTCCATTGTCTATATCTTCAGAAAGCATATCATCTTTATCAAGTTACAAAGCTTAATGAGTTTATCAATGAATCAATTTATACAGTGATTTGCCATTTAACTTGTGACCCCGTCAGTTATCATCTATGGGGCATCAGCCCATCGTTTACCCGCGCGGCTTCAGGCCAACTCTTGATCGGATTGGCAGGTGTACACCTATGTATAGATCATATCAGTGCAAGGGGTTCACATCCAAATAATAATGAGCAATTCAATTTCATATTACTTTCATTTTCATTGTTATTGTCAACTAAATGAATTACAAAGTCGGGTACCCATCAACAATGGTTCTATGTTCATTTTATAATACAGGGATGTATGTACTGAGTTTTTGCTCATATTTTTGAATTGTTTTCATGTTTTCCATTTTAGGTGATGAAGTATCATGTATTCCTCCTTTTAGCAAGCCTTTTTGAAGGTCGTCAGATGCTCACAGTGGATTCAGCATAACATGAATATTGGAACCGACCTTAGGGTCAAGTACTTGTGTGGTGTGGAATGTGAGTTAGTACATGGTATGGTTGAACTATTATGGACTTCAGTATTGAAGTGTTTCAATTTACTAGATTTTATTATTGTAAGCACGAGTTGCAAGATTAAATGGTTTCATTGAGCCTTGTTCTTATCAGGACGGCGGTAGCGCTTTCGTTTACTGAGTCTTCCGTTGCAATTATCAGTAATCATGTCATTAGTATTTTGGGGGCGTTACAGATTATGAAGTGAAAATTGTTGATTATGGATGTCTAAAGTAATTTTGAGGGTCATACCATGGTTTGGTAATTTCAACAAGCAATTTAGAGGGTAATTATGTGAAAAAGGAGGACAATAAAGTAGGCAGTAAGCGGTGAAGGGCCCAGAAATAGGTGTCTGTCCAGAAAAAACTGGAAATGCGTGGCTTGTCAAAAAATTATCAATTTTGGTAAGGTGCTAGATCAATGAGTTATCTTTCAAATGGTTTTTGAATCACCTTAATCCGAGTTCTGCGGAAAACGTTATAGCTGTTTTACTCCAACTGCGCAGACCGAATCAAAACTGTGCAGGGTGGTATTTTAGCTCAATTTTGGGATTTGTGTGGTGGTGATTGTGTATGGGATGTAAATTAAAGCTTTGAGGGACTTCTTAAACTTTTCATATTGGGGTTTTAAGTCTTCATTTGAGGTCAAGGGTGAAAGTTATCAATTTTCTAAGGTGGACCTTGAATTGGTAGCAACTTTGATTGTGCTAAGAAGCTTGTTTGGTTTGGAAAACTAAGTTGTGTGGCATGTGCAAAGAAATTGGAGAAGTGAGGAGATTGATGACTCAATAACAATGTTTGTTGGTCTAAATCGGTACGTCTATAGTTATTCTGAACCTACCACTACTCCAATTGCCCTCAAACTTTTATTACTTACTCAATTCATAATGTATCAAATGTATTTATCAAGTCAATTTAGTGTACTCGCTGTTGTCTTGAACCAAGCTATACCTCAATACGTCTTAAACCCATATCAGCAACCTATCTCAGAAAAGGGTAAAACCACTCTTCCATTTATCACCATCAAGGCATTTTCCTTTGTAATCTCATTTATCTCATTGTGGTCTGTTTTACTTTCATTTACTTCATATCGGATTACTTTCATTAATTGAGTTTTGAAGTTATATTGAAATACCCAAGTTATGTATACCATTCAATTATGCAATTTCTATTACACATACTTTTACTTACTCAATTATGTGAGCAAGGATCATTTACTGACTACACATACCTACAATGACATTGATGAAATAGAGTCAAGGCCTAGTTATCGTTTCCCATTATACATAAGTGTTATCAAGTTAGAACATATTTATCAAGTCAGACGACATTTTTAAAGACTCAAGGTATGTCCATTGCCTGTATCTTCAAAAAGCAGAACAAGTTTATCAAGTTAGAACTCTTAATGAGTTTATCAATGAATCAGTTTATACAGTGATTTGCCATTTAACTAGTGACCCCATCAGTTATCATCTATAGGGCGTCAACCCATCATTTACCTGCGCGGCTTCAAGCCAAGTCTTGATCGGATTGGTAGGTGTACACCTATGTATAGATCATATCATTGTAACGGGTTCACATCCAAAGAATAATGAGCAATTCAGTTTATACTATTTTCATTTTCAATGTTGTTGCGAACTAAATGAATTGCAAAGGCGGGCACCCATCAATAGTGTTTCTACGCTCATTTTACAATATAGGAATCCATGTACCGAGTTTTAGATCACATTTTTGAATTGTTTTCATGCTTTCCATTTTAGGTGATGAAGTTTCACATGCTTCTCCATTTAGCAACCCCTTTTGGAAGTCATCAGATGCTCACAGTGAAATCAACGCAGCATGAATGTTGGGATCGACCTTAAGGTCAAATTAGGTCTATATTCAATAAACTTGTGTAGTGTAGAGTGCTAGTTAGCAAATGGTCCGATTAAGTCGATTGTATTGAAGTTGAACTACTGTGGGCTTTGGACTTGGAGTGTTTCAGTTTAATAGATTTTGTGATTGTGAACATGAGTTGCAAGATTGAATGGTTTTAGTGAGCCTTGTCCTTATCAGAACAGCAATAGCGCTTTCCATCATTAAGTTTTCAGTTGCGATTATATATGAATCAAGCAATTAGCATTTTTGGGGCGTTACAACTTGATGTAGACCAAGGGCTAGAACAAGACCCTCACCCTGGACCAGAGCAGACTTTACTGCTTGGTCACCATCAAGGTTAATTTTGTGAGGCCTTCCAATTTAACTTGGAGGCTATTTTAGGAAGATCCTTGCTTTGCTAGATACTCTAGCATTTCTTCAGGCCAAGCCAAGTCATTTTGAGGCTCAAACAGCAACCTTAGTTCAGTTCAGCTCAAATAAAGAACATCCTGCAATCAGCATGTTTTAGGTTGTTTTGCCTGCTTCTAGTAACTCATGCATGCGTAAGGAATCCAATCCCTTTTGATCAGTACCCAAACTCATTTATCAGCTCATAATTCGCTCCTAAATGATAAAGGTTACTTGATTTTTGCCCGGAAATTAATTCTGGTAGTAGGAGGTCAGCAGTAGCAACAGTAGTTTAAAGGGAGAATTTTTACCTCCAACTTAGCAGCTTATTTTAGAAAGTCTAAGGACTTGAAAAGGTGTCTAAATATTTATCCAACAAGGCCCTAAAGTTGCAGATTCAGATCCTCTACCATAAGCTTTTAACCAGCACCTGAATGCAAGAAATACCCTTTTATCCTGTGGATTTCAGTGTGCTGTACTTGTTGGCAGGCCGGTTTAAACTCAATGTAATCAGTTCCAAATCTCCTCCCAAGGCTGTCATGAGCAAGTACCTTGATGCTATTAAGGGTTGACACCTCAGCAATGGAGATAAGCAAAGCGTTTAGGTGTCAAGAATCCAGCTTGTTGCTGTTTGAGGCTAGTTTAATTCAAATCTATTTTCTTGTTTTTGGCTAGAATCAGTTATGGTCGTTGATCTTTTGAATCTAACCGAGTATTTAAGGCTTGTCTCCTCTTGAAATACTCAGATTATGATTATTGAAAGACTCCCTTTTGCCAGTTCAAGCAAAACCCTATTAAAATCTCTCTAACTTTAGCCTGCTTAGGTGGTGTTGAGAGTGATTCTTTATCTAACTCCGGGTGCATTTAGCTTTAAGGCGCTTAGTGGTGAATCCTGCAGTTTTGGTTGGTGGAAATACTTCCTTTAGGCCAGTTCATATCTTCCATGTTGAGTTGCTAGCTTTGTTAATATTCTAGGCTTGCAAAACTCAACATACATCAGCTGGTATCAGAGCCTAACCTTATTCTTGGTAAGTTGTTTTTGTTGCTCTTTGTTGCTTCCTTTTCTAGTCTCGTTCACTTGCTCCCATACTGGAACTTATTGTTCAACTACGAAAGAACCCTACCAGCCCAAACACAAGCCCAGCCACAAAGAACCAAACTCCTCAAACAACCACAACCTGCCAATTTTCCTTAACCAAGCAGCATGGCTGCGAGGGAAAACACTTCCCCTCCACCTCAACAAACTGTTTGAGTTCTTAGAGGTCTCTCTCTAGAACAACCTCATGAACTTAGAAGAGATCAAGCTATTCTGGAAATGTAAGAAAGTATCAGAACCCTTACAACCCAAATTCAGCACCTTCTGAACCAGCCTAAAGGAAGAGAAAGGGAGCCACCCTAGGACCCTCCTGAAGGTTCTGATTCCCCTCCTGATTCTCAGTATGGTAGTGAGTCATCTACTGGAGATACTAGGCCTAGGAGAAGAAGAATGCATAGGGATGATCTTAAGGACCTCATAATAGAGACCCCTGAATTTGATGGAAGTTTAAAGCCCGATGATTACTTGGAATGGGTTTAGGTCATGGAAAGGATCATAGAGATCAAAGGCTATTCTGGAGAAAAGGCTTTTAAGCTTGCTGTTCTAAAGTTAAAGCAGTACGCCTCACTTTGGTATGAGAATTTGAAGAGAACTAGGGCTTTAGAAGGTAGACCTAAGATCAAAACTTGGGTTAAATTGAAGAAACACATGGATAGAAGGTTCTTGCCAGCTACTTATAAGCAAGAACTGTACCTGAAGGTCACTTCCTTGTAACAAGGAAGCATAAAGGTTGAAGAATACATTAGGGAATTCGGGCAACTGCGGATCAGGTGTGCCTTGAGGGAAAAACTTGAACAAACCAATGTCAGGTTTCTCAAGGGCTTAAACCCTTCCATCTTAGAAAGGGTTGAGCTGTGACCTTTCTGGACATTTGAAGATGCCTACAAGTTAGCTGTTAAGGTTGAGAAACAGCTTAAATCAAGGAGGCCTTACTCTTCTGCCCCTTCTAAACCTATTGTACCAGTGAAGACCTTCAATTCTTACAAGTCAGAACCTGCCCCTAAGGATGATAAGGACAAGGGGAAAGGAAAGGAGGTTGCTAAGGACACTCCTAAGGGCCAGAAGAAATGTTTCAAGTGCCACGGCTATGGTCACTTTCAAGCAGATTGCCCCAACAGAAGGGTACTCACAATCAGTGAGGTTGAAGAACTAGATCACATGGGAGTAGAGGAGGATGAGGAGGAACAATCTGCTGATGAGGGTGAGACTTCTTACCTACCACTAGAAGCGAGTGAGATGCTCATGATTAAAAGAGTTCTCCATGCTACTGAAGCCCCACCAGAAGCCAACCATAGAGAGCAAATATTCCACTCCAGATGCAAGGTAGCCAACAAAACATGCAACCTGATTATAGATGGGGGTAGCTACACAAATGTAGCTTCAACTGAAATGGTCAGCAAGCTGAACTTGGCCACCATCATCCATCCTAGACCCTACACCTTGCAGTGGCTTAAGAGAAGCAGTGAGGTAACAGTTTCCAAGCAAACTTTGATTCCTATTTCAATTGGTGAATATCAAGATGAGGTTCTGTGTGATGCCTTGCCAATGCATGCTTACCACTTGCTCCTAGGCAAACCTTGGCAGTTTGATAGGGATGTCATTCACCATGGCCAATCCAACACTTATTCCTTCAAACTGAAGGGTAAAAAGATGACACTAACCCCTTTTACCCCCTAACCAAACACATAAACCTAAAACTGGGAGGGACACACACAAGGAGAGTGCCTTGCTTGTCAATGGGGGAAGAGTGGAGAGGGTTATTACCAAGGAAAAATCTGTGTTTGTTGTACTTATGTTGGAAACTGCTCCTAAATCAGATCCAGCAACTTTACACCCTTCTGTTCATCCCTTGATAGAGGGGTTTAAGGATGTTTTTCCCCAAGATTTACCATCTGACCTCCCTCATAAAGGGGCTATTGAGCACTAGATTGATTTAATCCCTGAGCCCCCTTACCTAACAGACCTGCCTACAGATGCAACCCTACTGAAACCAAGGAGCTGTAGAGGCAAGTTCAAGAGCTGATTGATAGGGGTTATGTGAGGGAGAGCATGAGTCCATGCTCAGTTCTAGCCTTATTGGTGCCAAAGAAAGATGGCAGTTGGAGGATGTGTGTAGATAGAAGAGCCATCAACAATATTATAATCAAGTATAGGTATCCTATCCCTAAACTTGATGACATGTTGGATGAGCTTCATAGTTCAAAGATCTTCTCCAAGATTGATTTAAGGAGTGGCTATCATCATATCAGAATGAGAGAAGAGGATGAATGGAAAACTGCTTTCAAGACAAAGCAAGGGCTTTATAAATGACATGTCATGCCATTTGGGTTATCTAATGCACCTAGCACCTTCATGAGGTTGATGAATGAAGTGCTTAGGCCCTACATAGGTCTGTTTGTGGTTGTATATTTTGATGACATACTTGTATATAGCAAGACGGAACTTGATCACATTCAGCACCTCAAGCAAGTTTTCACCACCCTTAGAAGCCAGAAACTGTATGGGAAGTTAGAAAAATGTGTGTTCTTTGTACCAAGGGTTGTCTTCCTTGGATATGTGGTTTCCTGTGATGGTATTCAGGTGGATGAAGCTAAGGTGGAAGCAATTAAATCGTGGCCAGTACCAACCTCAATCACTACAGTCAGAAGTTTCCATGGGTTAGCTTCCTTCTATAGGAGATTCATCAAAGATTTCAGTACAATCATGGCTCCTCTCACTGAATGCATGAGGAAGGGAAACTTTTCTTGGTCTCCAGTAGCACAGAAAGCTTTTGAGACTACCAAACCAAGGTTATGTGAGGCACCAGTCCTAGCCTTACCTAACTCTGAAGAATTATTTGGGGTACAGTGTAATGCTAGTGGGGTGGGCATTGGAGCTGTTCTTACCCAACTGAAAAGCTCCTAGCCTATTTCAGTGAGAAGCTTAGTGGTCCAAGACTCAATTACTCAACCTATGACAAAGAATTCTATGCCACAGTAAGAGCTTTGAGTCATTGGAGTCACTATCTGAAAACTAAGGCCTTTGTCCTGTATTCAGACCATCAAGCATTAAGGTTTCTCAATGGCCAGCCCAAGCTCAATGCAAAACATGCAAAATGGGTCGACTTGCTGCAAGCTTTCACCTTTTTGGCCAAGCACAAGAAGGGAACTGAGAATGTAGTAGTAGATGCACTTTCAAGCAGGTATGCCTTGATTTTTGTTTCAGGTGCAAAGCTATTGGGATTGTAGTCTCTTCAGGCCTACTACTCTGAATACCCAGCTTTTCAGGAGTTGGTGAGTAACACCCCAACTCAAGGGCCTTATGTGAAGTAAGATGGATTTTTGTTCAAAGGAAACAAACTGTGCATTCTAGCATGTCCATTAAGGGATTTGTTAGTGAGAGAGGCCCATGGAGGGTCACTTGCTGGGCATTTTGGGATGAACAAGACCTTGGACATTCTTAGGGAGCATTTTCACAGGCCAAAAATGGGGGAAGATGTTCACAGAGTAGTGTCCAGATGCTCCATTTTCCATAAAGCCAAGAGCCAGTTCCATTAAGGCCTTTATACACCCCTTCCAGTTCCAACAAGGCCTTGGGAAGATGTTAGTATGGATTTTGTTGTTGCTTTACCTAGAACTCAAAGAGGTAAAGACTCAGTCATGGTGGTGGTAGACAGATTCACCAAAATGGCTCATTTTGTGGCATGTGACAATGCTGATGATGCATCTCACATTGCTAATTTGTTCTTTAGAGAGATCATCAGATTGCGTGGAGTCCCCAAGACCATTGTAAGTGACAGAGACACTAAGTTCTTATCTCATTTTTGGAGAAGTTTATGGCATCTGTTAGGTACCAAGCTCTTGTACAGTACCACTTGCCATCCTCAAACTAATGTCCAAACTAAGGCCACTAACAGGACCTTGTCCACCCTCCTTAGGACCATGGTTCAGAAGAATTTGAAGGAATGCGATCTCAAACTGCCACATGCTGAGTTTGCTTACAACAGAACACCAACTATAGCTACTGGTTGTTCACCTTTTGAAGCATTATATGGGATCAATCCCCTGACTCCTATTGACCTTATTCCTCTCCCCATTGATTGCAAGGTTGGCTTTGAGGCTGAAAAGAGGGCCAAGGAAATGAAGAGGCTTCATGAGCAGATTAGAGTCCATATTGAGAAGGTTAATGAAGCCTATAAAATCAAGGCCAACAAGAACATGAAAGGCATGGAGTATTAGCTTGGTGATCTTATTTAGTTGCACCTCAGGAAGGAAAGGTTTCCCACCAGGAGGAAAAGTAAGCTAATGGCTAAAGGGGATGGACCTTTCAAGGTTCTAGCCAAGGTGGGAGCCAATGCTTACAAGCTGGAACTCCCAGGAGACATGGTTGTTTCAGCCACCTTCAATATGGGTGATCTGAGCCCCTATGTGGAGGATGAAATTGACTTTCGGGATTTGAGGGGAAATCCTCTCAAAGGAGGGAAGGATGATGCATACCAAGGGCTAGAATAAGACCCTCACCCTAGACTAGAGCAGACTTTGCTGCTTAGCCACCATCAAGGTCAATTCTGTGAGGCCTTACAATTCAACTTAGAGGCTATTTTAGGGAGATCCTTGCTTTACTGGACACTCTAGCATTTCTTCAGGCCAAGCCAAGTCATTTTGAGGCTGAAACAGCATCCTTAGTTCAATTCAACTCAAATAAAGAACATCCTGCAATTAGCATGTTTTAGGTTGTTTTGCCTACTTCTAGTAACTCATGCATGCCTAAGGAATCCAATCCCTTTTGATCAGTACCCTAACTCATTTATCAGCTCATAATCAGCTCCTAAATGATAAAGGTTACTTGATTTTTGCCCGAAAATTAATTATGGTAACAGCAGGTCAGCAGCAGTTTAAAGGGAGAATTTTTACCTCTAACTTAGTAGCTCATTTTGGCATGTCTAAGGACTTGAAAATTTGTCTAAATATTTCTCCAACAAGGCCGTAAAGTAGCAGATTCGGATCCTCTAGCATCAGCTTTTAACCAGCACCAGAATGCAAGAAATACCCTTTTATCCTTTGGATTTCAGTGTGTTGTAATTGTTGGCAAGCCGATTTAAACTCGATGTAATCAACTGCAAATCTCCTCCCAAGGCCATCATTAGTAAGTACCTTGATGCTATTAAGGGTTGACACCTTAGTAATGGAGATGAGCAATTGGTTTAGGTGTCAAGAATCCAACAAGTTGCTATTTTAGGCTAGTTTAATTCAAATTTGTTTTCTTATTTTTGGTTAGAATCAGTTATAGCCGTTGATTTTTTGAATGTAACCGAGTATTTAAGGCTTGTCTCCTCTTGTAATACTCAGATTATGATTATTGAAAGACTCCCTTTTGCTGGTTCAAACAAAACCCTCTTAAAATCTCTTTAACTTTAGCCTGTTCAGGTAGTGTTGAGAGTGATTCTTTATCTAACTCCTGGTGCATTTAGCTTTAAGGGGCTTAGTGGTGAATCTTGCATTTTCGAATGGTGGAAATACTTCCTTTAGGCCAGTTCATATCATCTATGTTGAGTTGCTAGCTTTGTTAATATTCTAGGCTTACAAAACTCAGCATACATCACAACTTGATGGAGTCCTACCAAGTCAAGACCTTGACCATGATCATTCAAGTCCAGAAGGTCTAAGAATAAGGTCTTAAGTTCAAAGGATGGCTCACATCATGCAAAGGGCGCAAACAGAAGCTGTCCGGTACAAAGCAGATTTTAAACCCAGTTTTGTGTTCTTAATTACTTAGGCCTCCATGAGGTTTAGGTTCTAATTTTTTACATATCTTGGGTCCCCAAGATGTTAGCTACCTGATCCAATTAATTATATAAAGTTAAGTCAAGTGAAAGATGAAGAACCAAGTCAATTTTTCAAACCGCACAAGCTGAACCTAGCTTAGACCAGTCTGGTTATTTTGATCTTTTAGGCAAGCAAATCAAGTCATAAACATGTGATTCCACTTGAAGGAGTTAGAAGACATCCAGGGATTTTTAACCATATGTGGCAATTGAAATCAAGCCCACATTTTACATGAGAAACGTGGCATCCAAACACTGCCTATAAACTGCCAGCTAGCACCCAGTTGCACCTAATTAGTGCATTTGGTGGTTGATGTCTTTCCAAGCTTCCAATCCTTGTCTAGTAGCATGATTGAACAGTTAAAGGGCTGTTAGACACAATCATGAAGCCACCATATGAAGATCCAATGAGGAACAAGGTGAGAAAGGCAGCAACATTCCTATTGGCAAACGGAAAGCACAAAGCAACCAGTCACGTCATTACTTTTCTTCACATCAAGGCAACTACTTATTTTCTTAATTACTTCCTTAGTAACAAGGTTAGCTTTAATCCTAAAGATTGGATAGACTCAATGGTTATAATTAGCAAGGATTAAGCTAGGATTAGCATTGAAATCTCACGAGTTAGTTAAAACCGTGAACTAAGCAAGATTAGGAGGTTTCCTAATCTTGAAGAAACCTCACTCCCTAAGCTAGAGCATCTTGTGTGCTTGCATGCTAGGCTATAAGGGCTTGTATTCCTCACTTTTATAATCAGTTTTCATTATTTTGGCAAAGAGAAAAGAGAGCTTTGCTCCTTTGCTTAACCGTAAATACTTGACTTGCTTATCTCTAACTAGGCCGATTAGAGTGGTGATCAAGTAAGTCTTAAGCTTTGATTAGGTGGTGATATCTGTATCCTAGTTAAGCTTAAGGGCCCTAAACTCAAGCTTAGTGGTGATATCTGTATGTAAGCTCCTTTGATTTTAGCTTGCTTACATTGTATTTGAAATCAGATTAGAGTGTTAGTTGTAATCCCTCATAGTTCCATCATATTTGGTATCAGAGCTAAGTTTCTCCTTGGCCTGGTACTCCCCCTCCACACTTCCATATTCATTCCCAGATGAAATCCAAACACAAGTCATGTTTCTGTTCTAAACAAAAGTGGTTTGCAAGATGAGTACAAGTGCGAGCGTGGATGAGAAATTTGAGGCACTTATAAAGAATTGTCAATCCTCTCAACTCAAAATGAGATGTTGATGAGGAAAATCAATGAGGATGCCCAACTTGACCAGGAACTCAAGGCTTAGAATGAGTACTTGAGAAAACAGCTTGGTGCCTTGTTGAAACAAAAGCAAAAGATGGGTGAGGAACCTCACCAAATTGACTTTAGGAGGCAAGAACGAGTGGCTGGTCATATTTTAGATTCATCTAGTGAGGATGAATGCCTAAGGATGGCAAGGCCAAAACCAAGGACTCAAGTGAACTTCAATGATTTTAAGGTCGAGATTCCTGGGTTCGAAGGCAAGCTTGATCCTGAAGAATTCTTGGACTGGATGCACACAATTGAGCATTTTTTGAATACAAGGATGTTCCAGAAAACAAGAAGGTGAAGTTGGTGGCTTTAAGGCTTAGAAAGTACGCCTCCCTTTGGTGGACAAACCTATGTGCCAAATGAGTTAGAGAAAGGAAGACAAAGATTAGAACATGGGAGAAGATAAAGGCCAAGCTTAAGGCTTGACTTCTACCCCCCAACTTACATTCAAGATTGTTATTCTCAACTCCATAACTTAACATAAGGTAACCTGAATGTAGAGGAGTACACTTGTGAGTTCGAAAAGCTTGTCATTGAGTGTGATCTTCAAGAACCCGAAGAGCAAACTATAATTAGGTACTTAGGATGTCTTGATCCTAAGTATGCTAATGTAGTTGATTCGCAAGCTTATACCACTTTTGATGAAGTTTGTGTGCTTGCTCACAAGGTTGAGCAACAAAAGAAATTAAGACAGATCCCTAAACCTTAAAACCCCAAACCCTTTACCCGGAGCCAACCCTTTAACAAGGGGAGTTCTATTCCTATTTCTAAAGCCCCAAATCCATCCCCTTCCTTACCACAAAGAACCCGAACTCCACAAAAGAGCCAAACCCCTCAAATTAGACCCAATCTTGATCCCATAAGCAATAGAAGATGCTTTAAGTGCCAAGGTCTTGGGCACATTGCTTCAAACTGTCCAAACCCCAATTCAGACTGTCCAAACCACAAGGCCATTACCTTAGCCAAATGGGCATCCATAAAGGAGGTGTTTGAATAGGAGGAAAAAGAGGAAGATTTTGAGGATGACCTTGAGGAAACTCAAGAAGAAGTAGTGGAGGAGGTTGATGAAGGAGAAATGCTAGTTTTGAGAAGAGTATTAGGTGGCCAGATGGGAGCTGAAGACAAGCAACGAGAAAACATTCTTCACTCCCCTTGTACGGTTCAAGGGAAAGTATGTTCTATTATCATTGATGGAGGGAGTTGTGCAAATGTAGTTTCTCGTAGCATGATTGAGAAACTAGGATTACAAACCATGACTCATCCACACCCTTACAACATTCAATAGCTAAATCAAAACAAGGGTATCCAAGTGAACTCTTAGTGCCTTGTTTCTTTCTCCATTGGAAAGAACTACCAAGATGAACTTTGGTGTGATGTCATTCCCATGGATGTATCTCATATCCTTTTGGGAAGACCATGGTCGTATGACCGTAGGGTAACGCATAATGGTTTCTTGAATACATACTCCTTTACCAAGGATGGCAAGAAGATTACCCTAGCCCCTTTATCCCTATGTAAGCACCACCAAGATAAGCCCTAAACGAAGCCTAAACAATCTGATTTGCTTCTTACTTTCAGTGAGCCATTATTAAAGACCTCCTATCATGAATTTAAGGCCTTTAAAAAGTTGATATTGAATATCCAAGATGAACCGGAATCCCACTTACCATCTCACCTCGTAGCCAAGGCACTCATGCAACAATTCTGTCACTTGTTTCCTGAGGAGATACCCATGGGTTTATATCTAAAAGAGATATCCAACACCACATTGACCTGATTCCTAGTTTTATCCTCCAAAATAAGCCAGCTTACATAATGAATCCTAAGGAAACCATAGAGATTCAACGGCAAGTTGAGGAACTAATGTAAAGGGCTTGATCCGTGAGTCCTTGAGTCCATGTGTTGTACCTGCCCTATTAGTTCCCAAGAAAGATGGAGGAATGCGCATTTGCGTGGACAGTAGGGTCATTAACAATATTACAATCAAGTACAGGCATCTCATACCTAGACTTGAAGATATGCTAGATGAGTTACATGGCTCTCAAGTACTTTCAAAGATTGATCTTCGAAGTGGTTAGTAGCAGATTCGGATTAGAGAAGGTGAGGAATGGAAGATGGCCTTTAAGACTAAAGGAGGGCTTTATGAATGGTTGGTTATGCCCTTTCGTCTTTCAAATGCTCCTAGTACATTCATGAGATTAATGAATTAAGTGTTTAGGCTGTACATTAGCAAGTTTGTGGTAGCTTACTTTGATGATATCCTGATTTATTCCAAGAATGAGCAAGGGCATCAAGATCATCTCACTCAAGTCATGCTTGTTCTGGAATGTGAGAAACTGTTTGGTAACCTTAAGAAATATGCCTTTTTCACTCATAAGGTGACATTCTTAGGTTACATTGTTATTGGAGATGCCATAAAGGTAGATGAGAGCAAGATTAAGGCCATAAGGTCTTGGCCTATTCCCCACTATATACATGATGTTTGAAGTTTCCATGGATTAGCTTCCTTTTATAGGAGGCTTATTGGAAACTTCAGCACCATAATGGCTCCTATGACTGAGGTGATTAAGGGTACATCATTAAGTTGGACCCCTGAAGCCCAATCTGCCTTTGAGAAAGTGGAGAGGAGACTTACTCAACCACCTGTTCTTGCTTTACCATGCTTTGATAAAGTCTTTGAAGTTGAATGTGATGCCTTTGGAGTTCTTATAGGTGGTGCTCTTACTTAAGAAGGCATACCTATAGCCTTCTTTAGTGAGAAACTGTGTGATTCAAGAAGTATTCGACCTATAATAAAGAATTTTATGCTATCGTGAGGTGCTTAGAGCATTAGAGTCATTATCTGATTGCAAGTGAGTTTATTCTGCATTCTATTCATAAGGCTTTGAAGTATATTCAAGGCCAACACAAGTTAAACTCACACTATGGCAAATAGGTTGAGTATCTTCAATTATTTCATTTCACAATCAAGCATAAATCTGGAAAGCTCATCCAAGGAGCTAATGCTCTGTCCCAGAGGTATATACTTTTGTTTCAGTTAGATGCTTGTGCTCTTGGTTTTGAGCATCTAAAAAGTCTACATGCTGATGATGAAGACCTTGGGAAGTTGTATTCTGAGTGCCAAAAGCACCCCAAGGGGAACTTCTTTGTCCAAGAGGGCTTTCTATTTAAGGGTACCCGGTTGTGTATCCCTAAGTACAGCACCAGTGAGCTTATGATTAGAGAGGTGCATGGTGGTTCTTTGGCTTGTCATTTTAGAGAGTCCAAGACCTTAATTTTGTTAAGGGAGCATTATTACTGGCCAAGAATGGAGAAGGATGTTCAAGACATCCTAAGGAGATGTGGAACGTGCCAAGCTGCCAAAAGTCACATCTTACCCCACGGCTTACACACACCCCTTCCAGTCCCTACTTTACCTTGGGTGGATGTAAGCATGGATTTCATTTTGGGTCTGCTTAAGACTCAAAGGAACAAAGATTCAATCTTTGTGGTGGTAAATGGGTTTTCAAAGATGGCACACTTTATACCATGCAACAAAACAAATGATGTTACACACATCACTGAGTTATACTTCAAAGAGGTAACCAGATTATATAATATCCCCAAGTCCATTATTTCTGATAGGGATACAAAGTTTTTAAGCCATTTTTGGATTACTTTATGGAAGAATTTGGGTACTAAACTCATGTATAGTATTACTTGTCACCCCCAAACTCATGGGCAAATTGAGGTGACTAATCGAACCTTAGGCACTCTCCTAAGGGCTTTGATTAAACCTCATGCCAAAGCTTGGAACTTACTCTTGCTTCATGCTGAGTTTACATACAACAAAGCACCTAGCAAGGCTACTATCTTTATCCTTTCAAGGTGGTCTATGAAATTAATCCCCTAAGTGCCCCTGATCTCACCCTTAGATCAGAAACCAAGCACAGATGCAGCAGCAAGAGTAGAGGAGATTTAGAAGCTGCATGAGTTGGTTAGAGGCAGAATAAAGAAGATTAATGCCTCATATCAAGCCCAAGCCAACAAGCATAGGAGAAAGATGGTTTTTCAACCTAGAGACCTTGTATAGATCTACTTAAGGAAGGAAAGATTTCCTTCCAAGAGGAAGAACAAGCTGATGCCAAGGGCTAAAGGTCCATTTGAGGTATTAGAGAAGGTAAATGGCCATGCTTACAAGGTTGATTTACCAGGAGAGTATGGATTTACAGCCACGTTCAATGTGGTAGATTTGAGCCCCTACCATTCAGATGATTCCCTAGTAGATTTGAGGATCAAATCTCTTCAACGAGGGGAGGATGATAGAGTCCTACCAAGCCAAGACCTTGACCATGATCATTCAAGTCCAGAAGTTCTAAGAACAAGGTCCCACATTCAAAGGATGGCTCACGTTATGCAAAGGATACAAACAGAAGCTAGCGGGTACAAAGCAGATTTTAAACCCGGTTTTGTGTTCTTAATTACTTATGCCTCCATGAGGTTTAAGTTCCAATTTTCTGCATATCTTGGGTCCCCAATATGTTACCTGGTCCAATTGATTAAATCAAGTTAGGTCAAGTAAAAGATGAAGAACCAAGTCAATTTTCCAAACGGTGCAGGCTGGAACCTGATTTAGACCAGTGTGTATATTTTGATCTTTTGTGCAAGCAAATCAAGTCATAAACATATGATTCCACTTGAAGGATTTAGAATACATCTAGGGCTTTCTAACCATATGTGCCAATTAAAATCATGCCCCCATTTTAGATGAGAAATGTGGCATCCAAACACTGCCTGTAAACTGCCAGCTACTGCCCAATTGCACCTAATTAGTACATTTGGTGTTTGATGTCAATCCAAGCTTCAAATCCTTGTCTAGCAAGATGATTGAGTAGCTAAAGAGCTGTTAGACACAATCATGAAGCCACCATATGAAGATCCAATAAGGAACAAGGTGAGGAAGGCAGCAACATTCCTATTGGCCAGATGAAAAGCACAAAGCAGCAAGTCACATCATTACTTTTCTTCACATCAAGACAGTTACTTATTTGCTTAATTGCTTTCTTAGTAACAAGTTTAGCTTTAATCCTAAAGATTGGATAGACTCAATGGTTATAAGTGGCAAGGATTAAGCTAGGATTAGCGTTGAAATCTCACGGGTTAGTTAAAACCGTGAACTAAGTAAGATTAGGAGGTTTCCTAATCTTAAAGAAACCTCACTCTCTAAGCTAGAGCAGCTTGTGTGCTTGCATGGTAGGCTATACAACCTTGTATTCCTCATTTTTGTAATCAATTTTTATGATTTTAACAAAGAGAAAAGAGAGATTTGCTCCTTTGCTTAACTGTGAATACCTAACTTGCTTATCTCTAACTAGGCCGGTTAGAGTGGTGATCAATTCAGTCTTAAGCTTTGATTAGGTGATGATATCTATATCCTAATTAAGCTTATGGGCCCTAAACTCAAGCTTAGTTGTGATATCTGTATGTAAGTAAGAGTTTAGCTTCCATTTATCCCTCATTCTCTTTCGAATTCTACTTAGACTATCCTTTGATTTCAGCTTGCTTTCATTGCATTTGAAATCAGAGTAGAGTGTTAGTTGTAATCCTTCATAGTTCCATCACAACTAGGCCCCACGTATGGAAGGGCTAATATAATATACCTGGGTGGAGTAATTGTGGTGGTTGATGAATAAAATCACCATGTATTCGACAAGCACAACATGCCTTGGCAAACTTTATCGCATCTTGAACAATGGTTGGCAAGTAATAGCCCAAACTTTTCATTTGATCAGCAAGTTTTGGACCTGCTTGATCAGCACCACATACGCTAACATGAAATTCATTTGGGACATAAGCAACCTCCCCGCCTGAAAAACATCAAAGTAAAACCCCATCGAAACTCTTTCGATATGGGGTGCAATTTTTAAATGTAAACCTTAGTGCTCGTTGTTTTACGTCTGCCCTTTTCAATGGGTCAGTGGGTAAGATGCCATACTGAATATACTCAGCGAGAGGCTATATCTAATATGTTTCTTCTTCAAGCTCAAAAACCAAGACCACATTTATTTCTTCTATTTTATCAAAACGACTAAAGCTGAGGCCAACAAGTGGCATTGCCCCATTATTATTTGAATTTCCCTTTCATCAGGGAGTGTTAGTGAAGGAGCCAAATTTGCTAAGGAATCTACTTCATCATTTTCAGACCTCGGCATATGGTTAACCTCTACTTGAAGGAATTAGTTCATAAGGCTTCTTGCTCTTTGGTAGAGTAGAGCTAATTTAGCATTTCTTACTTCGTACTAACCATTTATTTGTTGGACGATTAACTGGGAATCACCAAACACTTCAAGCAGGTCAATACGCATTTCAAGGGCCAATTTGAGGCCAATGATTAGTGCTTCATTGTAAAACCCTGATTTACTAATCCCTTTTTAATCACTAATATTAACTTACGTGGTAGTGGAAAAACCTAAGTGGGGTGTTACCATCGTATTTCCTGCTTGGAAATACCAAGCTGAGGATCAACCAAAACTTTAATGTAGATATGTTCTCAAATCATAACATCCGTTCGAGTCTTAACAACAATATAACAAAGTCCAAACTGAACCACAATCTTTGAGACAAGTCTAAATAGAAACTGACTCAATTCAACCAAATCATAAATAATGGGCCTCGCTTGAATTCGGGTTCACATCCCCATGCTCATGCACTTCACCTGAAAACAAAACATTTTGAAAAAATGAGATAAACTCAATAACAACCACCCCTAACAGTCAAAACACGTACACAAATTCATTTCAAGCAATTTTAGGGTTAGAGAACAACACGAGCAGTTCAAAGTACCTCAGCATTCTCAACAGATGCATATAATAATCCAAGTTCCATTTATTCAATTTCAAGTTCACAAGGGCGAGCGACCCCACTGGGTCTTATGGCCTGCGCTAGGGTTTAATGCAATCGCTTAACCATAACCTAGCCTACCGTCAACTTGGATGGTTACCACTTAACCATATCCTAGCCTACCATCAATTTGGACAGTTATCACTAACCTGGCCCACGTCCGTCCACAAGGAAGCATGTGGCTGCTCACATGCATGCACTTTACCCGGGGAAGGCTAATGACCTTCAATAACACAAGAGCAAAACTCCTCAATTTGACCCACTCAACCAGTTACTTATACATTCATAGTTAACATTGATCTTTAACCAACATGTAGCCCAACCCGACCCATCTTGTCCCAAAACATTTCCATATTATTTTTGCAACAAAATCAGTCCAATAACCTCATGCATTCACTGATTGCGCAAATGTTTCAACATAAATCATAGAAAGATTTCAGCACACATTCACCCGAGAAAATCCCCCGAACATCAATACAAAACACATTCAAAACCACTTTCAAGCATACTCACATGTCAAATTTTCCAAAGGACATTCGGGGAAGGGTTAGGGCATGATCGTTACCTACTAAAGCATGCCGCCTAAGCTTGAGTTCGAAACGCTAGATCATCCTAAATAATTACCCACAACAGTGGTTTGTTAGTACCAATACTTACCCTGACTTCCTATAACCCAATTACACACAACATAATTTTCTAAGCTTCTACTTAAACCCAACAACCAAGTCCAACCATCAAGAAAATTTTTAAGAAGTTATAAATATTAAAAACTCCAACACACTGGCATAGCTCACTGACCAGTTTACTTTTAGATTTTTCCCTCAATTTTTTGGGGCCATAACTTCTGCTCCGGACGTTAAACTTTTATGATTAAGCCCAATATAGAAAGGCTAAGTCATGGACTACAACTTCCCTTTCACAACACTTCACAAAATCCGATTATAACTGGTCCATTTCCCTATTTTCCTAAAATCTTCCAATTACTGACAATTTCAAGCAGTCCTGGTGATTCAGTCATAACTTATTCGTTTCAACCCCAATTCAAGAAATTCAAAATTTTCCATTCACAGGACACGTTAATCTACCCTACATGATGTTTTATTTTCTTTTTTTTGGAGAATTCGATCGTTCCCGTTAAATTCGTAAATTCAGTCTAAATCTGGGTCAACAGAACAGTGTTTATACTACATCCTTCAAGCTTATTTTCAACTAATCTCAATTGGACTCCCTTCCCAAACATACGTATATCACCCTCACCCAAAATATCGCTATCCCTAATTGTCAAATAATCCAAACCATCGCAAAAGAGTGAGTTCTTACCTTGAAACAATTCACAAACAAAGGAAAAACCTTAAGTTGTATTGCTCCACCAACTAGATGGTCCTCCCCGAACTTCCTACGATAGTGAATAAAGAAATCAACTTTCAAGATCGATATATGATGTTTTCATTAGGAAAAATTCAACTAATCGATAATCTATTCGCTAGAATCGCGGAAACTTCGCACTTACCGAATCCGGAGTGCAAGAGTGAGAGAGGAAAGAAGACGGCGGCGCGGCAGCTGGGGCGAGGAGTAGAGAGTGAGAGAAAGACAGTGAGCAAGAAAGAACTGTGTGAGAGAGGGGGGAGAGAGAAAGAGTGCAGTGAGAGTGAGAGAAATCTGAGTGAGGGAGAGAGAGAGGGGGCGTGTAAGAGTGACGAGGAAGAGAGAGAGGGAATTTTTAAAAACTAGGGTCTCCTTTCCCTCTTGCCCCCTTACTGTCCACGACTCCCTCATCATTTTTTCCCTTTTTCTTTTTTTTAAACCCCTTGACTCGGGCCATTCTACTAATCCTCGACTATTCTGCCAAAATCCAAAAGAAATATAAACATTGTGAGCTCAAGCATACTAGGTCGGCAATTATCGTATCCATTAAAATTAACCAAATAAATATAAAGATATATATATATATATATATATATATATATAACTAAATAAAAAAATATTGGGGGTTTCACATTCACCCCCTTAAAGAAAGTTTCGTCCTCGAAACTTCGTACGCACCTGCTTATTCAAATAGGCGGGTTATTTTGATCGCATCTCCTGCTCTAGTTCCCATGTGGCTTTCGACACCTTATGATTTACCTACAGAACTTTTACTACGGGCACTGTCTTCCTACGAAGATGCTTTTCTCTTCGGCCTAGAATGTAAACCGATGTTCCTCATAAGACAAATTTTCCCTCAATTGTATGGGGTCTAGCATGATAACATGGAATGGGTTGGGGATGTGCTTGCGTAACTGTGACACATGGAAGAAGTTGTGCGCCCTGGGTAACTCAGGTGGTAGTTCCAAACAATACGCCACCTCTTCGACTCGTTGGGTGATGGGGTACGGCCTAATATACTTGGGGCTAAGCTTGCCCGTCACGGCAAATCTCGTGATGCCCTTGGTTGGAGACACTCCTATGAACACTTGATCTCCCACTTCAAACTCTAAGGGTCTACACCTTGGGTCTGCATAACTCCTCTGTCGACTCTTGGCCGCTTTCATTTGTTCTTGGATTATTAACCTTCTAGGTAGTTGCCTGGATTAGTTCTGGTCCAATGGTCAGTATGTCGTCAACCTCATGCCAACATAATGGAGCCCTACACCGTTAGCCATATAGTGCTTCGTACAGGGCCATCCCGATGCTAGCACAATAGCTGTTATTGTAAGAAAACTCAATCACCACTAACTACTCATCCCACGCTTGCAGGAAGTCCAAACACATGCTCGTAGCATATCCTCAAAGGTTTGAATCATTCTCTCAGTCTGCCCACCCATGGCTGGGTGTGTAACACCCCTAAAATGCTAATGATATGATTTGAGAAAAATTGCAGTGGGAGACTTAATGATAGAAAGCGCTACCGTCGTCCTAATATGGACACGGCTCACTAAAACCATTTAATCTTGCAACTCATGTTCACAATCACAATATCTATTAAACTAAAATACTCCAAGACCAAAGTCTATAATAGTTCAACTTCAATACAATCGATTTAATCATACCATGTGCTAACTCGCAGTCCAACTACACAAGTATATTGAATCTAGACCCAAGTTGACCTTGAGGTCAGTCCCAAAATTCATGCTATGCAAAATCCACTGTGAGCATCTGATGACTCCAAAAAGGGCTTGCTAAATGGAGCAACATGTGATACTTCATCACCTAAAATGGAAAATATGAAAACAATTCGAAAATGTGAGCTAAAACTCAGTACATACATTCCTGTATTGTAAAATGAGCCTAGAAACACTGTTAATGGGTACCCTCCTTTGCAATTCATTTCGTTCACAATAACAATGAAAATGAAAGTAATATAAAACTGAATTGCTCACTATTATTTGGATTTGAACCCCTTACAATGATATGATCTATACATAGGTGTACACATGTCAATCCAATCAAGACTTGGCCTGAAGCCGTGAGGGTAAATGAAGGGCTTACGCCCTAAAGGTGATAACTGATGGTTTCATAAGTTAAAAGGCAAATCAATGTATAAAATGATCCATTGATAAACTCATTAAGAGTTGTAACTTGATGAACATATTCTACTTTCTGAGGATGTAGGCAATGGACATATCTTGAGTCTTTAAAAATGTTATCTGACTTAATAAATATGTTCTGACTTGATAACACTTATGCGTAACGGGAAACGATAACGATGCCTCGACTCTGTTTCATAAATATCATTGTAGGTATGTGTAATCAGTAAATGATCTTTACTCACATAATTGAGTAAGTAAAAGTATGTGTAATAGAAATTGAGTAACTAAATGGTATACTTAACTTGGGTTTTTCATTATAACTTCAAAACTGAATTAATGAACGTAATTAAATCCGATATAAAGTAAATGAAAGTAAAATTGACCGCAATGAGATAAATGAGATTAAAAAGGAAAAGGTCATGATGGTGACAAATGGGAGAGTGGTTTTTGTATTTTCTAAAATAGATTGCTGATATGGGTTTAAGGCTCGCTGATGTATAGCTTGGTTAAAGATAACAGCGAGTCCCCTAGATTGGCTTGATAAATACATTTGATACATTCTGAATTGAGTAAGCAATAAAGGTTTGAGGCCAAGAGAGATATATCTTGGTTCAAAATGGCATATATAATACTAATTTGATCCGATAAACACCGTTTTCGAAATCATTCCTCTCCCCACTTCTCATATTTCATTCATAAGCCCAATAAACGTAGTTTTCCAACCCAAATGAACCATTGAAAACAATAGACGTTATTAAACTCATTAAACTTGGTATTTTCCTTTATAAAGTACATAACTCATAAATATACTCCCACAATACATTCTTGTCTTCCTTTCTCTCCATAATTAAGCTAAATGCCCTATTGAACCCCATAAACATTTGTTTCCCCTCTTAAATGACCTTACTTGGCCTAAAATACACAAAATGAGTGCATGATCAATCTCACTCAATCTTTATTACTGCTCTTTGCACAATTACTCAAAATACTTTCAAAAATCACCTAACTCCAAATACTCAACCAAAATTCATGAAATCGTATAGGAAATTCGAAAATAATATGGACAATCCCCGGTAAAATTTTAAAAATTTTCCTCTAAGTATGCGCTGCATAGAAATTGCAATAACAGCCCAATTTGCACCAAAGCAGACCAGTTCACTTCAAAAACTCATAACTTTCACCCTTGACCTCAAATGGAGACCTAAAATCTCAATTCAAAAAGATTAAGAAGTCCCTAAAAACTTTTATTTATAAAACAAAACATGATTACCACAATAGGGTTCACAAAAAGAGGTTAGGACACAAGTGTGTCAGTTTTGGTTGAACCTGCGTAGTTCTCATAAAACGACCATAACATTGTCCACTGAACTCAGATTAAGGCGATTCATAAGGAATTTGAAAGCTAACACACTAACCTATCTACCCACTAAAAATATAATTTTGGGCCAATCATTCCCAGTTTAATCTCAAAGTCACCCCTATTTTCTGCCATTTTCAATCGTCACTATCATTCGATTTCTCTTCTTTTTTTCACATAAAGCCTCAGTTTAAATCATTCCAAATCACAAAAACACCATCATAATCATCAATAAGACTAAAGATTATAAAATCATATACAAAACAATACAAATCCATCACTTGACTTAAGCTAACTTGATCATGACAAACCATAACCCTAACATGCTCCAAACTTCCCCCAATTTAAACACCAAAATAACTCTTATTTCTTATCAAAACAACATGATCAACCACCAAAAACAATAAGAACATGAATCAAAACCAAGGTACAAGCAAAATCAACAAGAACAAGGTTAAGGTTTACTCATTTTAATGCTTGGAAGCAAGAGGTTTATGTGGTGTGAGGTGTGGGAGATGGTTGCGGCAGCCAGAGGTAGCCTCTGGCTGGCCAAAAAACACCAGGAGAAGGCAGCAATAGCTTGGGGGAAGGGGGTTGTGGGGTAGAAGGAGAAAGGAGAGAGAGAGATGTGTATGTGTGTTGCTTGGATAGGAATTATCATAATTTACTTAGCTGAATTTTTACTTCAAAAAGTAGCTTTTACCTAACTATGGTTAGGCTTTAACCATGGTTATTTAGCTAGGTTAAATGGGCAAGTTTGTTGGATTATGATTGGTTTATATGCTTTGGGCCCGGGAAGGGAAGTAAACCGTATGCGACTGAATTTTCGTAGCTCGAAATTAAATTTTTGCAAGGCTATAATAATAATAATAATAATAATAATAATAATAATAATAATAATAAT
>JACYFF010002017.1:20585564-20602833 GCA_017589665.1 Selenicereus undatus
AATAATAATAATAATAATAATAATAATAATAATAATAATAATAATAACAACAATATTGAATTCTTAAATTATAATTATCGAGACTTACTATCAATTCACCTGAAATTTTACGATAATTGAAACTCGAAGAGCAAAGTAGGACCCAAAATTATAATTTGCTAAATAAATAAATTGGGTGTAATTGAATTAATAAACATGATTTGGTTAAACTAATAACCACGAGTAATTAAAAACATGATCATCTAAATGAATGAACATGATTAATTAAATAAATAACCATGACTTAAATAAATGAATATGGGTTAGGGTCACGTTATTATAGGGTGAAAGGTGGTACTAAAGCATAACAGTGTCCCAAATGCCTCTTGCAGCTTCTGCCAGAATTCCGATTGGAACCCTATATCCCAGTATGACACTATAGAGCTCGGCACACCATGCCACCAAACTACCTCCTCCTGATAGGCTCGAGCTAGCTGATCTAATGTCCATGTGTTTTTAATGGCTATGAAGTGAGTCGTTTTCGTGAGTCGATCCATGATAACCCATATCGCGTTGTTTTTCCTCTGAGTGGGTGGTAATCCTACTACAAAGTCCATGGAGACCGAGTCCAATTTCCACTCAGGAAGTTACAAGGGCTGTAAAAGTCCTGTAGGCCTTTGGTGTTCTGCTTTTACATGTTGATACGTAAGACATTTCGCTACATAGTCCGCCACCTCTTGTTCCATATTACTCCACCAGAAAGTCCATTTCAGGTCCTTGTATAGTTGTTCCCAGCAGGGTGAACAAAATGTGGGGTGTTGTGTCCCTCATCTAGGATTTTTCTTTTGAGTTCCTCTATGGTGGGAACGCATACCCGATTCTGGAACCTTAGCGTCCCATCCTCATGAATCACAAACCCAGGTGCCTTTTCTACTGCCACCTCTGTCTTAATCATATCCAACAGTGGTCCGTGCACTTAGCAACTCTAATTTCCTCAATAAGGGTAGGTTGTACCTCCATTGTATATAGTATAGGTCTAGCTTCCCTTGTCATTACATTGAGCTCCAGTTTCTTAAAATCCTTGCACAAATCTCTAAAAAGTGCCAACAAGCGATTGAGGGTTGGGTATGGCCTATGACTCAATGCATCCGCTACTACATTCACATTTCCAGGGTGATATTGGAAGTTTATATCGCAGTCCTTAAGAAATTCCAACCGCCTCGTCTGTCTCAGGTTCAGGTCCTTTGCGAGAATAAATACTTTAAACTCTGATGGTCAGTGAAGATCTCATAGTGCACCCCATACAAGTAGTGTCTCCAAATTTTCAATGTGAATACTATAGCTACTAGCTCCAACTCGTGAGTCAGGTAGTTCCACTCATGAGTCTTTAGTTATCGCGAGGTGTAAGCTGTAACAAGATCATCCTGTATTAATACGCACCCCAATCCATTTTTGGATGCATCATTATACACCACGAAGTCCTTATCGTTGGTGGCTAAGGCCTATATAGGCGCACTCGTCATCCTCCTCTTAAGTTCTTGGAAGGCTTCCTCGCACCGATCTGTCCACTCATACTTGGTAACCTTCCATATCAAATTAGAAAGAGGAGTGGCGATTTTCGAGAAGTTCTAAACGAACTTACAATAATACCCCACCAAGCCCAAAAAGCTTCTCACCTCCGCAGATTCTTAGGTCTTAACCACTTTGTTATGGCCTCTATCTTCTGGGGATCCACAGATACTCCCTCAATAGACACCACATGCCCCAAGAGTGCCAACTGACCCAACCAAATCTCACACTTTTTCAACTTGGCATACAACTCATCCTCCCTTAGCACTTCTAGAATGATCCTCAAATGATGGGTATGTTCTTTTAGGGTCCTTGAATAGATCAGTATATCATCTATAAACACGACTATGAACTGATCCAGGTAATGCTTGAAGACTCTGTTCATGAGATCCATAAATGCCACTGGGGTATTTCTAAGCTTAAAAGGCATTACTATAAATTCATAATGCCCATATCAGGTGCGGAAAGCAGTCTTAGGTATGTCCTCTTCCCTTATTTAGAGTTGGTGATACCCCGAACGAAGATCAATCTTAGAGAAGGTCCTTGCACCTCTAAGTTGGTCAAAGAGATTGTCTATCCTGGGCAAAGGGTAATGGTTCTTGACCGTTATCTTGTTTGACTCCCTATAATCTATGCACAATTTTAGGGTCTCATCCTTCTTTTTCACGAACAACACCGAGGCTCCCCATGGAGATGTACTGGGCCGGATATAACCTTTTTTCTAACAACTCATCAAGTTGAGTATTTAACTCCTTAAGTTCCGCTGGTGCCATTCGATAAGGCGCTTTAGTGATGGGGTTTGCTCCTAGTACTAGATCAATGCAAAATTCTACTTCCCTAAGGCGTGGCATGTTAAGAATCTCCTCAGAAAAAACATCTGGGAATTCTCGAACTACTGGAATGTCCTAATGGTATGGCTCAGTAGCCTCGGTTTCCACCGCTTTACATAGGAATCCTTTGCATCCTCGTCCTAACAGCTTGTGGGCTTTCGTTGCGGTGATAAGTTCTACTCCTCTCCTTGAGACCTTCCCTTTGTGAACTACTTTTTTCCCACTGGGCCCCCTTTGGGTGATTTTCTGTTTTGGAGAGTCCATTTGAGTCTAATACTTTGCTAACCAATCCATCCTCAAAATGACACCAAAATCAATCAACTCAAACTTATATAGGTCGGCCTAAAACTTGTGTTCATACATCCAAATAGGACAGTCCTTATATGGTTCTTCACACTTCACAGTCTTCCCATCATGGAGAATCACAGACAATAGAGGGGGTCTACAGGTTAGAACTAACCCTACTGTCTCAACTAGCTTGATAGAAATAAAAGAGTGCGTAGCACCCGAATCAAACAAAACATCTATCAGTTGAGCGTAGATAGAGAATGTACCAGTCACCACGTTTAGAGCATCCTCTGCTTCCTCTTTGCACATAACATAGATCCTGCCCTGGTGTTTCGTGGTGGTTGATTGGGGGTCTAGCCTAGTTCTGCTGGGGTGTTTAGGCTTGGTAGTTCGGGTTGGCCGCCTACCCACCCATATTCTGGTAGTGCTGTTGGGGCTGCTGTCCCCTATAATCCTAACTGATTGGAGGTGGGGGATGTGGGCAATCCTGTATCTGATGCTAAGGGCTCCCATAACAATAACACCTCTTAACGGAGAGGCATTCCTAGGCGTAATGTCCCGGATTACAACAGGCTTTGTAGGTCACCCTAGGCCGATTGTTGGGTTGTTGGCCTCCATGTGCACTATTGTTATGATAGTCGTTCCCGAGAGGCCTCTTATACGAACCTTAAAGGTAGAAGTTCTCTCACTGATATCCCTTTCTCTTGATTCAGCGTTGTTCACTGAAATAGTTGTTCCTTTCCTTCATCGCCCTTTCCATGTTTACTGCAGTATCATACAAGTCTATTTGGGAGGTGTACTGAAGCACGAACATCCTCTTCTTAATATTTGGGTTGAGCTCGGCCTTAAAATGGTTTATCTTCAGCTTTGCATCAGCTACAAAGGCTAGGGTGAAGCAGGAGAGTTCCATGAATTTGGAGGCATACTCCAACACGCCCATTCCCCCTTGTTACAATTGCATGAATTCGTTCTGGTTTGCCTTCTGGAGGGACACAGGATAGAAGTGGTCCTTGATCAACTCCTTCAACCTCTTCCAGTTGAACACAGGCTCGTACTGGCTCTCTCGCACAGTCGCCCACCATAGGTCGGCCTTGTCCCTAAGATAGAACGCCGTAAAGCCTACTTTCCACTCCTTAAAGCATTGGAGAGCACCAAACAGCTTCTCTGTACCCCAAATCTAATCCTCAAAGGCCTTGGGGTCAGGGGTGCCATTGTAGATCGGTGGATTATGACTAGTAAATCTCTTAAACATTTAAGAGTTGTCCTCCTTAATCTTCTTCTCCTTAGCCTCCATCAGTTTCTACAAATGCTCGTTCTGTCACTACAACTGCTCCCTTTGTTTCTGCAACAACTCCAGCAATAGGAGATTGGTAAGATCTGCTTTCGTAGGTAGGTTGGTTTCATCCACCTGACCATGGGACCCGTTCCCATTCCTAGGGCGGAGGGCTTCAAGTCGCTCCCTCAAACTGGTTATGGGAATGTCTGGGCTTACGTAGGTCCTTAGAGTGGGGTGGGGCTCGGCCTAAGATTCATCATTGCTCCCCACCATCCTGCTCAGGAAACAAGCCGAGTTTAGTTTCTTTCCTAATAGTTCGTGACACATATGCTACTAATGTTTAATAAGACATCTTATGCTACTATATACAACAACAACAACACCTTCCAGTGTGGGTCCTGCTTTCGCGGGTTCTTGGGAGATCCAGATGTAGGCAAACTTACCTGTACCGGCATCCTTGCCTATAGAGAGGCTGATTCAAGAGACCCACAAAACAAGATTTTGTGAAAACATTTTATAGAAGAAGGATTTTGTGAAAACATTTTATAGAGAAAAACTAAGGATAAGCAGCATAGAATGAACTAATAAGTAATAATAAATCAGGTGGCGAGAACTATGTAAACATAAATACAACATAGCAAGGAAGGTACTTTACCTTAACCAACAGTGTCACTTCCCAGATCCTGTACTACCTGCAAACAAACACGACATACGAAAAAAACCAGAACCAAACCTACCCTGCTGCAATTGAGAGACAACTATGAGGCTAACTCTCTTTGACCTAAGATCTTAATCCTATCCCACCATAGTCTCCTATCCTGAGTCATATCTCCATCAACTCTACAACTTTCAAGTCCTCTTTAATCACCTCTTCCAAACTCTTGTTTGGTCGTTCCCTTCCTCTTTTACCTTCAGGGATGTCGATCCTCTCACATCTCCTCACTAGAGCATCCATACTCCTTTTAACATGGCCAAACCATGTGAGTCTTAATTCTCTCATCTTATCTTCCATAGGAGCCACTTTAACTAAGTCTCTATTCTCGAATAGCCACATATCCATCTAATCATCCTCATCTCACCTACCATTAACCTTTGAACCTGTGGCTTTCTTATAGGCTAACACTCCGATCCATACAACATAGCAGGTCTAACTACTATACGATAAACTTTGCCTTTTAATCCTGCAGGCATCCTCTTATCACACAGCACACCTAAAGCATACTTCCATTTTTGCCAACCCATTTTTATGTGTTGGTTAATATCTTCGTCAATATTCCCTTTCTATTGAATGATCGAGCCTACATATCTAAACTTCTCGACCTTTGGTATTGTCATCCCATCAGTAGTGACTTCTTCCCTCGCATCTTCCCTTCCACTGAAACAGCAATGTAGGTATTTAATTTTCAATCTACTTACTCTAAAGCCTCTAGACTCCAGTGTATGTCTCCATTACTCTAACTTGCCATTAACTCCCTCTCTGATCTCATCAATAAGAACAATGTCATTTGCGAATAACATGCACCATGGAGACTCATCTTAAATCTCTTTTGTAAGTTCATCTATAACTAGAGTGAAAAGAAAATGGCTTAAAGCGGAACCCTGCTGCAAGTCCATATCAACATAGAAGTTATTGGTAACCCCTCCTGGCGTCCTAACACACGTTCTACCTCCTTCGTACATATCCTTAATAACTCGAATATACACATGTGACACTCCTTTTTTTCCAAGCATTTCTATAACACTTCAAATAGAACTCTATCATATTCTTTTTCCAGGTCAATGAATACCATATAAAGATCTACCTTTCTATCTCTGTATAATCCCATGAGCCTTCTAAGGAAGTAAATCGCCTCTGTGGTCAAACTGCCAGGCATAAAACCAAATTGGTTCTCTGATATCGAAATATCCTTCTGCAACCTTCTCTTAATCTCCCTCTCCCATAACTTCATAGTGTGATTGAGAAACTTTATACCCCTATAATTATTACAATCTTGAATATCCCCTTTGTTCTTGTACAATGGGATGATTGTACTAAACATTCTCCCAATCTTATGCTAGTGTATCATACATAATAAACATATAGTTTTGTTCACAGTCACATCCACTTACCACGCTCACTTGGCCCAGTCACTTCGTCACATGTCCCATACACATCTTATTGATAACAACATTCACATAGATAAGGGAATTTAGAATTCTCAGCCAAGCATAATGAATAGTTGCATCCATGTAACTCAATAGAGTTCAATTGCATAGATTTAAAATGATAACTGTTCCACACCAATACTTTTCATTACAGAAGTACTTAACAAAACTTTATTAGTTCATACCAGCTAGCAAAAGAAAGGAGAGATAAAATAAACAGTACAGTCTTAGAAAGCAAAACTTCTAACAACTACTAGCATCTACTAGCCAGGGGCGTCCATTGGGCAGGTACCCCGACACATCCTACCGCAACTTCCCCGCTTCCAGCGAGTAACCTCAGGCTCGAGTTCCTTCTCAATTGGGTCCTACTCCAGATCTTCCTCTAGTGGTTGCTCTGCCTCGGGGTCCTCCTCTTCTAGGGGTTTTTCCTCAGGTTCCTTATCTCTAAGGGCTCTTCCTCGGGTTCCTTCTCACGGTCTTCCTCTCACATAGGGTCCTCTTCAAGATTATCCTCCTCTAAGGGTCCCTCCTCAGGGTCTTCTTCTGGGTCTTCCTCCTCCATGGGGTCTTCCTTGGGGTCATCGTTATCTAAAGTTTCCTCCCTATGGTTTCCCTCCTCATTGGTTTCCGCTCCCAGCTCATCTTCCCTATCCATAAGCTCATTTCCCCCTACAGACTCTTCCTCTTCAGTATCCTCTTCCGCTGGTGGTGGTGGGGTCTCATCCTCAATATCAGGGGTAGGAGGTTGATCATAGGGGGCCATATCTATGAGGTGGTCCACTAGCCATGATAAATTCATCCTTATAGGCTCCCAGTCGCACAAGTAACACCTACCGAAGAACTAAACAACCTAGTCTTAGGGTGAAGCTCTCTAACCCTATAACACCACACTGGGTCACCCAAAAGGGTCGGGAGAAAGAATAGGGTCTGATTGTGCCCAAACCTCAAGCAGTCGTTCGGTATCTCCTCTAACCTCCCATGAATAAAAGCCTCAACCTGCTCTAAGTGGCTAGTCAAACTAACCCCATACATCTTTTCCATTCTCCGATAGCGGCAATAGCAACCCATACAACCACAATGACGTGTCCCATTCATCCTATATGTTAATAGGTCCATATCAGATACATATTCACAAGTAAGCATATGTAGACATGTCCCTTTTCCTATCCTACACTTACGCTCCGAGCAGTCCTTAGGTCTACACATTTTAATTTTTAATTTTTATTCTTGATTACAATCTTTTAGGTGAGCCATCAGGTTAGTTAACCTGAGCTCTGATACCACTTTATAACACCCTGATTTACTAACCTCTTTTTAATCACTAATATTAACCTACATGGCAGTGGAAAAGCCTAAGTGGGGTGTTACCGTTGTATTTCCTTCTTGGAAATACTAGGCTGAGTATCAACCAAAACTTTAATGCAGATATTTTCTCAAATCATAACATCAATTTGAATCTTAACAACAATATAACAAAGTCCAAAGTGAACCACAATCTTTAAGACAGGTCTAAATATAAACTGAATCAATTCGACCAAATCACAAATAACGGGCCTCGCTCTAATTTGGGTTCTCATACCCATTCTCATCCACTTCACCTGAAAACAAAAAATTTTGAAAAAATGAGATAAACTCAATAACAGCCACCCCTAATAGTCAAAACATGCACACAAATTCATTTCAAACTATTTTAGGGGTGGGAAGCAACATAAGCAGTTCAAAGTACCTCAGCATTCTCAACAGAAGCATATAATAATCTAAGTTCCACGTATTCAATTTCAGTTTCACAAGTGCGAGCGAGCCCATTGGGTCTCATGGCCTGCGCTAGGGTTTAACCCAACCACTTAATCATAGCCTAGCCTACCATCAACTTGGATGGTTACCGCTCAACCATATCCTGGCCTACCATTGATTTGGGCGGTTACCGTTAACTTAGCCAACGTCCATCCACAAGGAGGCATGTGGTCGCTCACATGCATGCACTTTACCCGAGGAAGGCTAAAAGCCTTCAATAACACAAGAGCATAACTCCCCAATCTCTCCCATTCAGCCAGTTACTTACACATTCATAGTTAACATTGATCTTTAACCAACATATAGCCCAACCCGACCCCATTCTGGTCCCAAAATATTTCCACATTATTTTTTGCAACAAAATCAGTCCAGTAACCTCATGCATTCACTGATTCCACAAGCATTTCAACATAAATCATGGAAAGATTTCATCACACATTCACCCGGGAAAACCCCCCGAACATCAATACAAAACACATTCAAAGCCACTTTCAAGCATACTCACAGTTCACGTTTCCCAAAGGACATTCAGGGAATGGTTAGGGCATGATTGTTACCTGCTAAAGTATGCCACCTAAGCTTGAGCTCAAAATGCTAGATCGCCCTAAACAATTACCTACAACAGTGGTCTATTAGTACCAATACTTAGCCTGACTTCCTACAACCCAATTACACCCAAAATAATTTCTTTAGCTTTTACTTACACCAACAACCAAATCTAACCATCAAACAAATTTTTAAGAAGTTATAAATATTAAAAAATTCCACACACACTAACATAGCTCACTGCCCAGTTTACTTTCAGATTTTTCTCCCCTTTTTCTAGGGTCATAACTTCCATTCCCAACATCGAAAGTTTATAATTAGGCCCAATCTAGAAAGTCCAAGTCGTGAATACAACCTCCCTTTTACAACCCTTAACAGAATCCGAGCCTAACTGATTTGAATTTCCCTATTTTGCTAAACTGTCGCAATTACCGATAGTTTCGCGCAGTTCTGATAATTCAGTTATAACTTCTTCGTTTCAATCCCGATTCAATGAATTCAAAATTTCCCATTCGCAGGACACTAAATCTACCCTCCATAATATTTTCATAATTTTTGGAGAACCTTATCATTCCCAGTAAATTCGTAAAGTCAGCCTTAAATCTGGGTGAACAAAACAGTGTTTATAATATATCCTTTAATTTTATTTTCAACTAATCTCAATTGGAATCACTTCCCAAACATGCATATATCACCCTCACCCAAAATCCCACTATCCCTAATTGTCAAGTAACCTAAATCGTAGCGAAAAGGTGAGTCTTTACCTTTAAAAGATTCGCAAAAGGAAAAAACTTAAGTTGTATTGCTCTACCAACTAGATGCTCCTCTCCAAACTTCCTAGGATAGTGAATAAAGAAATCAACTTCCAAGATCGATATAAGAAGTTTTTATTAGGAAAAATTCAACTAATCAATAATCTATTCGCTAGAATCACAAGAACTTCCCAATTACCAAATTCGAAGCGAAAGAGTGGGAGACGAAAGAGAACGACGGCGCAGCAGCTAGGGCGAGGAGAAGAGATAGAAAGAGAAAGACGGTGAGAGAGAGAGATGGAGGGAGGGTCGTGAGAGTGAGAGAAATCTGAGTGAGGGAAAAAGAAAGGGGGGCGTGTAAGAGTGAGGAGGCAGAGAGAGAGGGAATTTTTAAAAACTAGGGTTTCTTTCCCCCTTCCCCCCTTACTCCCCACGGCTCCCTCATCATTTTTTTCCCTTTTTCTTTTTTTTTTAAACTCCTTGACTCGGACCGTTCTACTAACCCTCAATTATTCTACCAAAATCTGAAAAAATATTAAACACTACGAGCTTAAGCATACTAGGTAGGTCGATATCTTATCAATTAAAATTAACCAAATAAATATAAAGATATACATATATAAGTAAATAAAAAAATATTTAGGGTTTCACACTCATATTCAGCCATGTTTTTGAACTGATCTCGAGCATAGAGAATGAGTAAGGGATAAGTCCTCCTCATGGTGTGACAAACACAATCCCTACTTCAGCTCCAAGACTCCTTGCTGTCCCATCAAAATATAACTACCATGTTTTAATTTCAACAAGCATAACTTCATCATGTGGCAGATTGTCGGGTAGTTCCTCATTATCTGGACATGGATGTGCTACTAGGAAATCGAATATAACTTGTCCCTTTAATGCTTTTTGAGGAATAAACTTGATGTCAAAAGGGCCAAAAGCATAGCCTATTCAGCTAATCTCCCTGATAGCATGTCCTTCGAAAATAAAATGAGATGATGGGACAAGAGGTAGTGTCGTAACTTTTGAATAACGAAAACTAAGGCAAGGCAAATTTTCTCCATGAATGAGTATTTTACTTCTGCACCCCCCATTGTCCGGCTAATGTAATGCAAAGCATTTTCCTTCCCTTCATCATTATTTTGGACTAACATAACCCCTAATGATAGTTCAAGGGCTGCTGTATATAGGATTAGGGGTCTTCCTTGTACTAGAGCTGTTAGGATTGGTGGCTTTGCGAGATATTGCTTGATGCTTTCAAAAGCATTTTGACAAGCTTGATCCCAAACAAAGGGTGTGTCTTTTCTCAAGAGTCTTGTGAAAGGATGACACCTTCTTGACAAATTTAAGATGAACTGCCTCATATAAGCTAGCCTTATTTGTAAACCGCGCAATTCTCTTAAGTTTCTCGACGGGGCATTCGGAATATGCCTCTAACTTTATCAAGGTCAATTTCAATTCCTTCTTTCCGAACAACAAAACTAAGGAACTTCCCTGAAGTAACCCCAAATGCACATTTTAAGGAGTTCATCTTGTGATGGTATACACGCAACTTCTCGGAAACCTTTCTTAGGCCATGAGGATGATTTTCTTTGTCTTTTGTTTTCATAACCAAATCATCAACATAGCATTCAACTAGGTTGTGGAGGAAATCAAGAAAAATGATTGCCATGGCCTTTTGGCAGCTAGTCTTGGCAAATTTCAAACCAAGTGGCATTACCATATAGCAATATATGGTCTGTGGTGTTCAAAAGGCAGTTAAGTTTTCATCTTTGGAGTCCATTTTGATTTGGTGGTTGTACCCTGGGAAACCATCCGTAAAGGACAGAGCTCCAAACCCCATAGTGGCATCCACAAGGACCTCGATGATTGGTAGTGGGAAATCATCAATGGGACACACATTGTTTAAGTCCTTGAAATCCACATATATCCAAAGTTGACCATACTTTTTCCGAACAGGTATGATGTTAACCAACTAAGTTGGGTATTGAACCTCACGAATGAAGTTAGCCTTTATGAGCTTGTCCACGTCAGCATTTATTTAGATTGTCAATTTGGGACGAAAGCACCGTTGAGGTTACTTTATCGGTTTTACTCCTTCAAAAATAGCTAACTTACGAACAGCAACATTCAGATCTAAGCCCAGCATGTCTTGATATCTCTAAGTGAATACAAGGAGTTGTTCATACTGTACCACTTCATTTAACATGCTACTCACAAAAATTGGTTTGGGGTCATCAGTTGTTCCCAAATTTATCTGTCGAAGCTCATCGATTGTTGCTTGACTACCATCTCCCATTTCTGGTGGTGCCGGTTGAATAGCCTCAACAAAATCCTTAAAGGATCCTTATTCGATAGCAACTGAGTTAGCATTTAAGCTTTTCAGTGAATAAGCTTGGGCTTAAACTTCACCACACATTTCATGATTTGTCATGTCAATCTTACGATGCTTGAGAGCTCCTTGATGAGGAAATTCAAAATTTTCAGCGTCTTCCTTATCTGCAATGGACACGACATTAACTTGTTCTACTTGCTCAACCTGGCTAATGCCATTTTATTCAGGAACCCAAACAAGGCTTCTAGGTTGTTGCTTTTTCTCCTTTAGCTTCCACTTTTTCTGCTTTCTGACTCGGATATTCTTTTACTTGGGTCCATTAACTTTCCAAAGTCTCTGAAAAATCAAGATTCGACGTTAGACTCGCTCATTTTGGGAGAACATCTCTTGCACTTAGGGCATAAAAACCACATCATTCATAGCATGAGTCTTAAGAACTCCTCCATCATGTGATACATGGAGTGCTTCAGAGGCATGCCCTTGAAATGATGCTTTGAGGACTCCACCACCATGAGAGATGTTTATTTGTCTGTTGGCTTCGGCAAGGCCCCTTTTATTATTGTTCTTCTTCCTCCTTTGAGATTGTGATGATTCTCTTAGAGGTGGACCACTTAAAGAAGACGCTTCTGTTAGCATATTTGATGAGTTTCCTCTTAAAACAGCTATCTTGTTGCCGAGTGATGTTCTTATGACCAAGTTTTCTTTAGACATTGATTGGCCAATTCATCAGAGGGAAAAAGTGTACCTCGTGACAAGAGAGTTCACAATTTTCTTTATCGGTGTCAAGACTTTTTGACCAGCCTTTCTTTTCTCCTTGGGTGTTTATTTGAATAACACCTTTGATCGTGAGAATTAATATTCCTTGGCTTCACTAGCACAACTGTTGATAACCCAAATGACCTTTTGAGGCAAAGTAAAAGACTTGGGATTTTCCCTTTGGTTACCTTTTCTTCGGCCTAAAAGAACGTGGGAGGTTCGAGAATCAACTAATTTGTAAACCTTGGTGTCAACATAATTAACGTCTTCCCCAAGAAAAGAATCTGTAGTCCCACTGATTGTTTTCTCATTTCCATGCTCGTCAGTGTATTTCAAACACTTGTGAAGAGTGAAGGCAATAGCATTACTAGTATGAAGCCATGGCCGCTCGAGTAGGGCATTGTAAGAAGTATCAGCATCTATTACATGAAAGAGAACATTTGTGTGAGGGTCATCTAGCTCAACTTTCAAAGAAATAGTGCCTAAGGCTTTCTACCTTACTTGATTAAATCCTTGTATTGTGACCAAAGTTGGGGACAACTTATTTGGTGTTATCCCTATTGCCCTCAATACCCTTAACAAAAGAAGGTTGCTACAGAACTATAGTCAAGTAGGATCCAAATTATTCTTTTATCTCCGATCATACCAGTAACATACAAAGGCCTATTTTGATTTGCATACCCCACCTGGAGGTCCTTATCAAAGAAAATTATGCAAGCCATGCATGCAGCACGCCAGTTTAAAGCGGAGGACAACACCCCATCCACCTTAATAGGGTTAACTTGATCTTTATAATCGTCAGGGTCCATTAACGCCTAAACAAGTGCCTTCTTAGCTCCTTTGACATTTGTAAAGCATCGTAGTTACTTAGGCGTGCTGGGATTGGCTTCAGATGAGAGATGACATCATAACGGACCTTTTCCTTATGAGACCCTTGTCAAACTTGAAAGGGAACTAGGATAGGAAGATCCTTCTTCAACTCCATAGTTGATTGTTTGTTCTTAGTAGTGCCTTTGTTATTTGAGCTTGAGGGGATTACTTTCTCTTCACCTTTTTCTTTAGCATTTACAGATATTGGTGGTATTTCTGGTATCGTTTCTTTCTTCGTCTCTTTTCCTCATTGATTTTCGTGGCTGGAGTTGACGACCGAACCGAAGAGTTACTTGGTCCACTTCTTGAGTGGCATTTATAGGCTCAACGTTCATCATCCTATGAAACCATACAACATTAGGCAACTTCTCCGTCTGTGGGATCATCATCCGAGGATTCACTGTCAAAAAACCCTAAGGATGCAATCACCTAAAGTGAAAGGGGTCTTAACCGGCAGAACGTACTCCTCTTTGGAAGTTATCTCTAACTTCTTTTTAGCCTTCAACTTCTTTTTGTTTTTCTTATTTTTCTTTTGTGGCAACCTCTATCCTCGCATTTTAACTCATGAGGACTAAGAAGCTTGAGCTACTCATTATTGAAATGAGCTCCTGTTGAAATAGGTTTTCCATCCAAATCCATCATCATCATCGTTATCTGATGTTGCCCATGCCTCTAAACTTGGGTCTGGGTAGAAATTGTACAAGGTTGGTGCTCTTACTGAGGGGGGGAGGCATATCTGGATATGCCCACACTATTACTACATCATCATCAGTAATGAACATGATGGGGACCGCGTGAGGTGGTAATGACACTATTAGGATCCCTTCATTAATTTCTAAGGATGATGTGTGAGAGTCATTCTTTTGTTCAACTGTTGAGATTGCATTTAATGATGCGGTAAACTATTTGGGTAGAGCTTCTTCTATCTCAATTTCTCCCCTTCTGATTTTGTCTTTGAAGACATAAGAATCTCTTATGGGGTGGCTAATGATCATTTGGTATAAGCAATTCTTAGGATCATTTGTCTTGTTGACTTCAGTAGGTTGTTTTCGCTCTGGAAGGGAGATGGGTTTTGCAGCCATCAACTCATCAAATATCCCTTGAACATTTTCATCATGGAAGGGATACTTCTTTTCTTTCCTTTCTGGGAGGGTGAGTCATTGATCTTCCTCTTTCTGCTTGCCTTTGCCATTTTTGTTGAAATTTCCTCCAGTGGTTGGTTTTGGGCTTGTTTTGACAAAGGTAACCATCGACTCTACCTTCTTGGTTGGCCTCTGATTTTTTCCCTCTTGGCTTGTATACTTTTCTGACGGGCAAGTTATCTTTCCACATTACTTGCCTTAGACACAAGGGCGTCAAATTTTTGGGGCTTAGCAACGCCAATGTATGTAGCAATTTGAGGATCCAAGTTGTTAACAAACATTTGAACTGTTGATTGCTCGCTTAGCTTTTCTGGGCATTGCAAGCTTAGGCTCCTCCACCTTGTGATAAAGTCGTTCACGGTCTCATTTGGCCTTTGTCGTGTGTCAGCGAGGTCTATCATGGAGACCTTCCTTTTTGAGGTCAAGAATGCCCTTTGAAGGTCATCTCAAGTGTGTATTGACCCAAGCTGAAGTTGGGTATACCATGTAAAAGCCTCCCCTTTGAGGGGTTGTACGAATTGCCTAATCAATAATGCATCATTTAAGGCAGTTTTGTGCATGCTCAATAGAAATGGGCCAAATGTTCGTGCGATAATCCATTTCCATTTATTCCATCGAACTTCTCAAAGCTGGGCTTCTGATAACTTTTAGGGAAAGGAATCGAATCACAATGACTTGGATACGAGTTCTTGTATCCTAACACTGGGGGACTCATGGCTGCTTGGTACTCTCTGATCCCTTGAGCTATTAGCTCCTTGACATCTTGCGAAGTCATAACGGTGTTGCTACTGTCATCCTCATTAGTTGTTTCACGCTCTCTGTTTTCAAGGCAAGTAGTGAGGTTAGGGTTTTCGGCCTCTTTTTCTGCAAGCTTCCTTTGTAGCTCTTGTTTTTGTTCCTCAAGGCTTAGGGTACTGGTAACCAAGACTAGCATATTTTCAGCCTGGCCATCCTCGATAATTTTCTCTCGTGGAATGACGATTATTGACAACGCCTCTTCTTTGAAGAGAGTTCTAAGGTCATAAAAGGCAGAACTTATGACATCGTCTTGTTCTTCAAGCTAGTTCTTACCTTGATCGAAGGTGGTGACTGAGATTGTAACGTCACCTCGGCATATGTTAATGCTTTGGCCCTTGATCTTGTAATTGGGCCACTGTATACTTGTGATCCAACTGTTTCTGAGGTCAAGTCACTTTGACTTTATGATCTAGGAGGCAAAATCCTCCTACCTCTTGTGGGGCCTCGAGGAGGAGTAGCCTCCATGACTTGTAGAGGGCTTGGCACCATAGTGGGGGCGCTTAAGGCTAATGATTCGACAAATTTCACCTTTGAGGTCTTAGTTGTCATTTCTTTCCCTGAATAGAAGGTCATCATTCTCAACTATGAGAATGTCAATGGGGATAGTCTCAATAAAGATCTGCCTTGTCAAGCGAACTTGAGGAGCCTGTTTTACTCTTGAGGTTCCTTCGCCAAGGGGGTTATTGGGGTTCTTCGAGGTTGGGGGTTTTTTGCCTAGCTTTGCCGCCTTCCCAGTGGATGTATGGACCCAAGCCTGCCTTGAGGCTAGATTAGGGACCCAAGCTTGCTTTGGTCGAGTTGCCTAGGTTACAGGTGCCTCCCTTGTTAGCCCCCCCCCCCCCGAGTTGGGGCAGACTTTGGGCAGGGTGGTAGCATTGGGTTGAGCGGCAAGACAGTTGAGGGGCATGTCCTGAAGGATGGCCTTTGTTGAGAAGCCCTCCTCAAAGTTGTTTTGGCTAGCTCCAAGGCTGGTGATGGAGGTAGCTTAGGTGGAACAACTTTAGCATGACGCTTGTCACTTTTGCGCTTGTTGTGCTTTAGGTTCTTGATCGCCTTCCTGGTAAGTGGTTTGTCGATCTTAGGGGCGAGCTTGCTTGCCCTTGCGAGGCCCCATAGTGGTTCCATTGAATTTGATTATGGAAACTCGGCAATGATGGATAGTGGCACAACAGTGAAAACCACTTGCACGTTCTTCCTTACCTGGACCTTCCCATGCTTGATCACGAAGGTGATGGGAAGCTCGTTGAAGTTGATGGTGACTTGAGGTGCCATTGTTCATTTCATGGAAAACACACAAAAAAAAATGAAAGAAAGAAAAATAATAACATTACCTAACATAAACAAATCGGAGATGAAAAGGAAAATAAGGTCCCAACAAGTGTGCCAAAAATTATGTTGAGCAAAACAAATTAATAATTAAAGAAATAAAAATGCAAAACACAACTTTCCAATATACAAAAGTGTATATCGGTTTATTTTGAGTACGACCATATTTAAAAGGATAGACCTCCTTAATTACATTGCCCCTTTTGGGAGACCACCTTTTAATTCTAACTCATTTTGTCTTAATTTTCTTTCATTGTTTTATTTTGCACTAGTAAGATTTTATATAAGTAGGATCGACATTTATCATGTTTTTGATGTCGAATTACTCATACCCAAAGTTTAATTGCATCAGATAGCGGTCGTATAGGCACCTTCTAAGAAGGAACTACACGTACACATTCTTCAAGTGCAAGTTAGGGAACGGGTAATTTTGTTTGATTTAAAATTTGGGTTGAACTCACCTTTTTATAATGAGCTGCCTATGTACCTCTTTTGTAGAGGATCAAACCAGTTGTATTTCTTTTTCATTTAATTTGGTTTAATTTGTATTTTATTTCAGTTATGTTAATAACCATAAATTAATTTGATTTCAGTTTTGGATTTTATTTATATGAACTAAACCAATAGCCGCAATGATTTAGTTTTGTCGTTTGATTTTTTGCTTTGATAGCTAAGTCATATCTTTCTTTTATCCATTTTGTGCCCATTTTTTTATTCGACAATTTACGCCCCTATATATATATATATAAATATATATATATATATATATATATATATATATATATATATATATATATACACACACACACACACACACACACACACACACACACACACACACACACACACACATATGCATGCAC
>JACYFF010002017.1:20637833-20673697 GCA_017589665.1 Selenicereus undatus
ACACACACATATATATATGTGTGTGTGTGTGTGTGTGTATGTATATACGTATGTATGTGGACATGTATATATATGTATGGATACACAAACAGATATATATGTATCAATATATATATTTATGTATGTATTTATGTATGTGTGTATGTATGTGTACATATACATATACATATATATCGATATACATACTCATATATATGCTTTGATTTAGTCTGAAGTCGAAAAAAATGTTGTCTCGTGCTTCCTGCGTATGCTTAGTGGAATCAAGTCAGGATGGTTCTGGCCAAAGTCATTTCATCCCTTATACATTCCATGTTTTGACCACCGAGCACCCAAAAAAAAATTACCTGCAAACATGCATTTTATACCTTGAATACTTGCGGGTGTCATGAGCATTATTTTAACCAACTTATCATTATCTGCTGAACTTAGAAAACCGGATTTATGCACACTTGACCCCCTGTCTGCTAATTTCTATAGAATATTTATAACGCCAAATCTTTTACCCCTCTTATTTAACATTATTTGAGCAACTTATTCTAATTCAATTTAAATTGAGACACACATGAAACAACAGAAAACACTTGATAGTCCCCTTCTTCTGAAATTTTGGATGACTTACATAAATCAAGTCATAAGGTGACATAATTTTTTTTCATCATTAAATTTGAATAGCCCACTTTAGCTAATCATAATCATCACTGCTTTTTTTGTGGCTGTAATTTTAAATGGCATTACATTAAACTAGAAGATTCACACACTTTCGTACATGCACATAGAAATTTTTTTATTTCATTTTATACTTCCCCAACATCTTCATTTCGAGTTATGTAGGATCGTAACTGAGCTCTTACCATAGAATCAACTATGACTTTTGTGGTTCTCATACTTTTAGAGAAACAAAAAGTTCAATTTTGTTTAGAAAACAATTATATCTTCTGCACTAGATGAACCTGTAGGATTTTTTTTTTTAAATCACTGTTCCTACACACTTGTCTTTGAGCCAATGCCAAAGAATAAACATCCACCCTTGATGGTTTTATAACATTAGCAAGTTTGACTTAGCCCAAAAGATAAATACTTATTTGGACTTAATGATTCATCTACTATGAAGACACACAAAAATTAGGGGTCCGCTTGAACCAGATCTCTCATAAATCTACTTTTTATGAGTCCTTTCGAACCTAGGGTTTGTGTCAATTCGGATTTGTGAGTCCTTTTAAACCTAAGATTCATGTGAATCCGGAAACGTGAGTCCCTCTGAACCCATGATTTCACGATTATCCTATTTTGATCCTCTCGAATCCATAATAGGATACCTATTTGCTGCGATTGCTTCTAAGCTTTCGATTTTAGCAAAATCGTATATGATTCTTGTGGACAACCATTGAGAAGATGAATTCTGAGATAACTGACATAAAACAAGGTCAACTAACTCGATTTCATTCTTGAATTACCTTTGATTTTGGTTAGCTTCAACTTGTGGAGAGTAATGATACCCTCAAATGCACTTCTTGTATTTCTTTAGATATTCTTTTTCTCTTTTCTTTGTTTCAGCGTCTCTTACCACTTTTTTTGGCTTCTATCTTTTTTCCTTTTTGTGTTCCTCCTGAGTTTTTATGAGGCTAGTATATGGCAATTTTCATGTAATTGCAAATTACCTCGACTATCTTCTCACTTAGCAAATCATGGGTGAGTGATGGTTGATCGATTATATGCACTTTTACAATCATTAGCTGAAGGCCCAGTTAAAATCATTTTTTATGATTATTGTTTTTTCTTTGGAATGTAATCAAAGCAACAAACATAGGTGTTAATTAGAGCCCACCTTAACATGGCTTTCTCAAAATTTTATTGGGCCATTTGATTTCTTTTAATTAGTTTTTTAAAGAACATAATTATATTTCCTTTTTTTTACTTTCAGTTCAACTCAAACTCTTGGGGCTATATGTCATGAATTGTTATTCATGGAAACAATTCGCCCACGTTGTTGGTAATAGGATATATTGAATTTATGAATATTAATTTTGATAAATGTTGGCTTTGTCAAAAATTCACATTCAACAGGTCAAACATAAGAACTAACTTCAACTCTAGTTTTCCTATTATTTCAGTCTTCAATTACACCTACGAAGAGCTCACGCCAAGAGGAAACAAATGCCCTACCATGAATGCAAAACAATGAACAATGTCGCTACAAATCAAGAATCCTACCAAACATAGGAAATAATTTTGACTCTAATTCTCTTTTCATTTAGGGCACCGATTACACCCACAAACATCTCCCATTAAGAGAAAGCAAATGTCCTTAAATAGGTGAAAAAGGAATGAATATTGTTGCTATGAATCAACAACCTAGCCAAACTTGATAACTTACTTTAGCTCTTGTTCTCTTTTCATTTAGGGCCCCAATTATACCAATAAAGAGCTCTCACCATAGGGAACCAAATGCCCTAAAATGAGTGTAAAAAAACGAATAACATGGCCATAAGTCATGAATCTACTGAAAGCGTATGAGCTAACTTTAACTCTAGCTGTCTTTTCATTTAAGGCTCTAATTACACTCATAAGCAGCTCTTGCACAGAGGAAACAAATGCCTTGGAATTGGTGTGGAAGAACGAATGGTGTGATGGAGCACAAGCTTAATCAAACTTATGCAAGGACTTCCTTGAATCTCGTTCTATGATTGAATCAAGAACAGCTTGTGATCAGGTAAGCGAGATTCAATTGATATGCAAAGGATAAAGGCTCAGCCACTGCCCAAGATAGCAAGGAATCCAGCCTTCATGGAAAAAGTTTAAATTAAAGGAATGCACTCAATTAACTAGATAAACTATATTAGTTAAGTGAGATTTTAAGAGAGAGAGTTTGCAGTGACTTTGATATACTTTCATTCATCAAATATGTCTCACAAAACCAACTAACGGTGGACATATACTCATCCAAGCCTTGCAACCATGTGGGGAGGTTCCTTCATAATAATGAAACCTCTAAACAAGCTTAAAAGAAACGAATTACAAGAAGAATGCACATAGATGAGATAGAAAAGGTGTTGCTACCAGTCACTTTACAACTGGCCACTAGGAAACCAATGGCCAACTTGCTCCCAAAGCTACAAACATTTTAACGTGTATGTCCCATGTCGTCATCTAAGGTATACGAAACAAAGAAGGTAGGTCCCCAAACATGAATGGAAGCTAAACACCATTGCAAAGGTAAACAAGTTATTAAGGCCTAATTGACCCTATTCAGCACTAAACTTGAGCAAAGAAGTTCTTCATGATAAACTGATTTTAGACCTGATTTTTTGTATGGTTGGATTCCCTAAGATGCTAAAAAACACTTCATAACATAAAAATGTCCCTGAATTATATTTAGGCAGAAGAATCAACTCAACTACCAAAATCGGGTTAGAAGGGATGAAAATAGCAATGGCCAACTTGTGGGAGTTGAATCAACTAGAAGACCTTGACTTGGTCGTGGTTTATTAACATTGTAGGGTTCCTATGATTTTAGCTAACATCTTAAATAAAAACATTTGGCTCTAAAGTAGATCTTGGTTTGAGGTCCAAGCTAATTTCCAAAACTAGTCAGAATAGAGCATATCCTACAACGCCAACTTTGATCAACTCAATCTCCCTTAACACCTTGAGTTACCTTCGAATTTTCTTCTTAGTATGCCCCCTCAAGATGTTGGATAACTTCCAAAACAAAATGATTGGCCCTAAATTAGGTTTTAGGAGATGAACCCACCTAAACCACATGACTAGGCAAAATTGAGTCAATCCTATGCTCGTTAACTTTTAGGGTTGTTTTAGCAAAATGACTCTGACTGAGGCCAAAATTGATTTTCCCAAGAAAAAGTAAACATCCTAGGGAGTCCATAAAAGAAGGAAGCACCCATAGCATGCCTTAGGAACACATATAAAACACTGTCTAACACCGTGCTTAGTTCTTGACTTGAAAAAGAGAACAAGATTTGGATTTAAGTGGCTACTTGTTGGTCATCTTGATCCTCCTTGCCATGGGTAGTACCTTGACTATGGTTTGGATTATGGGAGTACTCTAGGGTGCCTTGATCTGCATCTTGTAACTACAAAATAAAAATCTAGTCAAACAACAAATCTAACTTTATGTTTGGTTCTGTATTTGCATAGGGCTCAAACTGTACCCACAATGTAACGCCCCCTAATTAAGCATGCGTTACTGTTTGTAATCATTGTTCTTATTCCCTCAATTACAACTGATAAATCCAATGATCGGAGCGTTACCGTCATCCCAAAAGGACAAGGCTTGCTACAAGTGTACTAGAGATAACATAGTCAAGCATAACTTTAACCATATGCACTCACTCATTAACCAACATAAGGTTTATACACTAAAGTAAAGCAATTCACCATAAAGCTTACACTTCCATACACTGAAGAATACAAAAGACGACTCCAAAGTATGCATGGTCTATATCACTATTGATTCATCCAAGTTTCCCTTGCTTACTTATTCTCTTCGGCTGACTTGCTAGCATGCTTTTCAGCAGACTTGCTAGCATGAGGGCGATTCACTAAGCGTTTGCCTGAAACAAAACATGAAAACATTTCGAATTGTGAGCTGAAGCTCAGGACATGCATTCCTGTATTGTTAAATGATCACTACATAAATTGGCTGGATGCCCACTTTGCAATTCATTTTAAGTTTAAATAGTGAATAAGATGAATGTAAAACTGCATTGTTACTTATTATATGACAGTGAACCCCTTGTAACTGTTACAATCTATGGATAGGTGTACACCTGCCAAGCCGATCGGGACTTAACCTGAAGCCACACGGGCAACTGAAGGACTAAAATATTATGTGATAAATTATTGATTAAACTGATTCATTGATGTACTTACTAAAATATTATAATTTTGATAAGTACATGTTGACTTCTAAAGATACAAACAATGAACGTACCTGAAGTCTTTAAAATACAATCTCACTTGATAATACTTATGCACAATGGGAAACGATCGATTAGGCCCTAATTTCTATGTAAGAAATATAATTATAGGTATATGTAATTAGTAAACGACGTTGACTTTAATAATTTGTGATTGTAATAGAAATTCATTAAAAGGCATCCATAACTCAAATAATTCAATAGAAGATAAGTTCTGCCAACATGATTTGAAAACTAAATGAATTAGGGTAATTGAACTCAAAGTAAAACAATATTGGCATAAAACTGATCAAGGTACAATAATTGAGATCATAAAAGAAAGACTTTGATGGGTATAATTGATCACGGGCTTTTGATATTTCTGAGATGGATAACAAACGTTTGAATGCAATTGGACTGGTGGTAGGTTCAGAATAACTTCAACCACACCGATTTAGACCAATAAACACTGATCTTGAGTTATCAATTTTCCCATTTCTTCAATTTCGTAGCGCATACCATACGACTTAGTTTTCCAAACCAAATAAGCTTCTAAGTGCAATCAAAATTGTTACAGATTTAAGGTCCACTTTAGAAAATTCATAACTTTCGCCCCTGACCTCCAATTGAGATATAAAACCCCAATATGCAAAGATCAAGAAGTCCCACAACATTTTTATTTAGAACACCAAACACGATTCATATTATAGGGTTCCCAAAATGGGACTAGAACACAAGCATGTCAGTTTTGGTCTAACCTGCACAGCTCTGGTAAAACGGCCATAAATTTTTCCATAAACCTCGGATTAAGGCGATTCAAAAGGCATATAAAAGCTAACACACTGAAATATCTACCCACCAAAAATGATAATTAGTCAATGGGCCGATAAGTACCAATTTAATCACAAAGCTTGCCTTGTTTTTTGAAATTTTCCAGCCAACACTGTCAAGGCTTTCTCCTTTCTTTTCACACAATTCCCCATCCAAAATCACACCTTGGAGTCATGTAACAAGGCTTTGGTCCTTTCCATCACCATACAAAACCATCACACTCAATTTTGCTTTAAAATCATGTATATCAAAGATCATTTTTCAATCAAATATACACTAATAACATGCTTGCCATCAAAGGAAGGTTAAACCCTTGCATAATCAATAAAACCCTAACTTTTGGCCAACTTTCACTTCATCCAAGATCACCAAGAACATCCTCATAACATTACTAGAGATTAAAACCACTAAATCAAATACAAGAATGTAAAAAAAAAAACAAACTTCTCACTTAAACCTTGCATGATTATGAATAACCCTAACCCTAACATGCTCCCAACTCAACTCCACCATGATCAACATCAAAATAACTTTTATTTCTTATCAAAACATCATGATCAACAGTGAAAACCATCATAACAAGAATCAAAACTAAAATGAAAATCAAAACCAATAAGATCAAGATTAAGGTTACTCACTTCAAGCTTGGTAAAAGTAGAGATGGAGGTGACGTTTAGTGGTTTTGATGATGGAGGATGGTGGCTAGTGATACTAAGATGTCGAGGGGGTCGAAGGCAACTGGGGTTGGCCGAAAAATGGTTGGAAAACATGAAACGGTAGCTGGGGGAGGGGCCTGGCGTCCTAGAGAGAGAAAAGAGAGAGAAGATGGGTTTTGGGTTGGGTTGTGTTTTTTTGACTGATCAAATCAACTTGGCTGAGTTTTTATCTTCAAATGACTTTTTGGCTAACCATGGTTAAGCTTAATCATGGTAATTAGTTAGGTCAAGAAAGCAAACATGTTGGGCTTTGAATTGGGCCGAAGAAAGTTGGATTCGGGAGGTTAAGAAAGCAAACATGTTGGGCTTCAAATTGAACCGAAGAAAATTTGATTCGGGAATAAAATAATTCGGAACGATAACGTTTTTGCGTACTCAAATTTAAATTTTTGCAATGTTACGGAAAACAAAATAAATTATTTAGATTAAACTTATTAGGCCATACTATTAATTCTTCCAAAGTTTTCGTTAATAATTAAATAAATAAACAAAACCCGAATCGCCAAGTAAATTTGAGAAATAATTTAGGGTTGAGCTATTACAATCAAAATAAAATTTTCCCTACTGGGATGATTAAATGCGATAAATAAATTTGAGAAAATCATTAACATGAGGTAATTAAATAAATAAACATAATTTAGGGTTGGGCTACTGCAGTCCAAGATGAATCGGGCTGTAATTCGGGCCCAAATTAATTAGGCCAAGCTTAATGAATTTGGGCCCAAATGTTTTTGCGTGCTTAAAAATTAAACTTTTGTGACATTATAAAAATAATTTAACACCTAATCATATTTACCGGGAACTAATATCGATTCAACCGAAATTGTCAGGTAAATGAACTCAAATTGCAAAGTGGGGCCCAAAATGAATTCACCCAACTGGGATGATTAAATGAGATAAAGCAATGTGAAAAATTAATAATATGACTTAATTAAATAAATAAACATAATTTAGGGTTGGGCTATTGCACACAAAGTGCTCCCACTAAGAAGAAACAAATATCTTAAAATGAGTTCAAAGGAATGAATTGTGTGGCTCCACATTCGGAAGGCAACCAAACTTAAGAACAAACTTAAATTATAGTTCTCTTTTCATTTGGTGCTCCAATTACACCAACAAAGAACTCTCACGAAGAGGGAACAAATGGCCTGTAATGAGTGCAAAAGATTGAATGATATGGCAAATTATCGAGCCAAAATTATGGACTCACTTTAACTCCAGTTCTTTTTTCATTTTGGGCTCCAATTGCACCCACAAGTAGCTCCCACAAAGAGGAAGAAAATACCCAATAGATGAATAAATGGTACGGTTACAAATAAAGAATGGTAGCCAAACATATGAACTAACTTCAACTCTGCTTCTCATTCATTTAGCACCCAAATAACACCCAAAAAAGCTACCACCAACATGAGAGAAATTCCCTAAGATAGATGTGGGAGAATCAATGGTGCGACTAAAAATTAAAAATCTGGCCCAACATGAGAAATAACTTTAATTTGGTTCCTTTTCCAATTGGGGCTCGAACTACTCCCACAATGAGCTCCCATCAAGACGAAACCAATGGCTTGAAACGAGTACAAAACAATGAATGGGGTCGCTTTTCGCAAAAAGAAAAAAATGTTGCAAATTCTGAAACTTATTGGCAACATTAGCTCCCTTTTCCTTTATGGCTCTAATTGCACCCACAAAGCCCACTCACCAAGAGATGCAAATGCGCTGAAGTCAGTGCAAAAGAATGATCGATATACCTACAAGTAAAGTATCTTCCCAAACTTCTGAACTAACTATTTCTCTAGTTTTATTTTCATTTGGGGCTCCAATCAGACCCTCAAGGAACTCTCACAAAGAGGAAACAAACGCCAAAACACGGGTGTAGAAGAATGAACGATGTGGCTACAAATCAAAATCTAGCCAATCATAAGAATTTGTGGCCTAAATAACACCCAGAAAGACCTACCCCAAAGACGAAACAAATGCTTTTAAATAAGCGTAAAAGAATAAGTCTTTATGCTATAAAATAAGAGCATAGCAAAATTTAGGAACTTAACTTAACGTTAGTTCTCTTTTAATTTTAGATTCTAATTACACCTACAAAGAGCTCCGACCAAGGTGAAATAAATGCCCTAAAATAAGTGCAAAAGAATGAATGGTGTTGCTACAAATTAAGAATGTGGCCAAGCATAAGACGTAACCTCAACTCTAGTCTTCTTATTATTTCAGTCTCCAATTACACCTACAGAGAGCTCACACCAACAGGAAATAAATACCCTAACATGAGTGCAAAATAATGAACAATATGGCTAGAAAACAAGAATCCAGCCAAATGTAGGAACTAACTTTGACTCTAATTCTCTTTTCATTTGGGGCACTAATTACACCCACAGACATCTCGCACCAAGAGAAATTAAATGTCCTAAAATGTGTTCAAAAGGAATGAATATTGTTGCTATAAATCAAGAACCTAGCCAAACTTGGGAACTTACTTTAGCCCTAGTTCTCTTTCCATTTAGGGCACCAATTACACCAATAATGAGCTCCCACTATGGGGAAACAAATGCCCTAAAATGAGTGCAAATGAACGAATAATATGGCCACAAGTCATGAATCTACCCAAAGTTTATGAGCTAACTTTAACTCTAGCGGTCATTTCATTTAGAGCTCCAATTACGCCCACAAGGAACTCTTGCAAAGAGGAAACCAATGCCTTGGAATTGGTGTAGAAGAACCAATGGTGTGGTAGCGCATAAGCTTAATCAACCTCATGCAAGGACTTCCTTGAATCTGGTTCTATGATTGAATCAAGAACAACTCGTGATCAAGCAAGTGAGATTCAACAGATATGCAAAGGATAAAGGCTCAGCCATCGCCCAAGGTAGCAAGGATTTGGCACTATACTTGAGCAAATAAGTTCTTCATGATAAACTGATTTTAGACCTGATTTTTTTTTGTATGGTTGGATTCCCTAAGATGTTATAAACAATCGATAACATAAAATGACCCTAAATCAAGTTTAGGTGGAAGAATCAACTCAAATACCAAAATCGGGTTAGAAGGAAACAACAATGGCCAAATTATGGGAGTTGAATCAATTAGAAGACCTAGACTTTGCCATGGTTTATTAACATTGTAAGGTGCCTAGGATTTTAGCTAACATCTTAAATAAAAACATTTGCTCTAGAGTAGGTCTTGGTTTGAGAACCAAGCTAATTTCCAAAACTGGTCAGAATAGAGCCAATCCTTCAACATCAACTTTAATCAACTGAATCTCCCTTAAGACCTTCACTTACCTTTGAATTTCCTTATTGCTATGTCCCCTCAGGATGTTGGATAACTTGCTAAAAACCATATTGGCCCTAACTTAGGTTTTAGGTGATGAACAAACCTAAACCACATGGCTAGGAAGATTCGAGTCAATCCTACATGTGTTGACTTTTAGGGCTGTTTGAGCAAAATGACTTCGACTTAGGCCAAAATTGATTTGCCCAAGCAAAAGCATGCATCTTATGGAGTCCATAAAAGAATGACGCACCCATGGCATGCCTTAGGAACACTAAGAAAAAGATTGTCTAACACCATGCTCAATTCTTGACTTGATAAAGAGAACAACGTTAGGATTTAAGTTGCAAGTGGTTAGCCGTCTTGTACCTCATTGGCATGGGCAGTACCTTGAGAATAGTTTGGATTATAGGAGTACTCTCAGGTACCTTACTCTGCATCTTATGACTACAAAATTTAAATCTAGCCAAACATAAGAACTAACTTTATTTTTTATTCTCTATTTGCTTAGGGCTCAAATTGCACCCACAAAGTGCTCCCACGAAGAAGAAACAAATATCTTAAAATGAGTTCAAAAGAATAAATTGTGTGGCTACACATTAGGGACACCACCAAATCTTAGAACAAACTTAAATTATAGTTCTCTTTTCATTTGGTTCTCCAATTACACCAACAAAGTGCTCTCATCAAGAGGGAACAAACGGCCTGCAATGAGTGCAAAAGATTGAATGATATGGCAAATTATCTAGCCAAAATTATGGAGTCACTTTAACTCCAGTCTTTTTTTTCATTTTGGGCCGCAATTGCACCCACAAATAGCTTCCACAAAGAGGAAGAAAATGCCTAACGGCAACAATATGTGAAGAGGAATAAATGGTGCGGTTACAAATAAATAATCTAGCCAAACATATCAACTAACTTGAACTCTCCTTCTCATTCATTTAGTGCCCAAATAACACCCACAAAGTTCTACCACTAGTAGGAGACAAATGCCCAAAAATGGGTGTGGGAGAATGAATGGTGCGACTACAAATTAAAATTCTAGCCCAACCTGAGAAATAACTTTAACTCTAGTTCCTTTTCCAATTGGGGCTTGAACTACACCCACAACAAGCTCCCATCAAGAGGAAACAAATAGCTTGAAACAAGCACAAAACAATCAATGGTGCGGCTATTCACAAAAAAATGTTGCAAACTTTGAAACTTGTTGCTAACACCAGTTCCCTTTCCATTGATGGCTCCAATTACACCCACAAAGCACTCTCACCAAGAGATACAAATGAGCTAAACTGAGTGCAAAAGAATGAGCGATATACCTACAAGTAAAGTATAATCCCAAACTTATGAACTAACTATTTCTCTAGTTCTCTATTCATTTGTGGCTCCAATCACACCCTCAAGGAGCTCGCACAAAGAGGAAATCAAAGCCAAAGCACGGGTGTAGTAGAATGAACAGTGTGGCTACAAATCAAGAATCTAGCTAATCATAAGAACTCACTTTAACTCTGGCTTATTTTTTCATTTGTGGCCCAAATAACACCCACAAAGAGCTACCCCAAAGACGAAACAAATGCTTTAAAATGAGTGCAAAAGAATAAGTCTTTATGCTAGAAAATGAGAGCGTAGCAAAGTTTAGGAACTTGCTTTAACTTTAGTTCTCTTTTCATTTTATATTCTAATTACACCCACACAGAGCTCCGACCGAGGTGAAATAAATGCCCTAAAACAAGTGCAAAAGAATGGAAGCTATTGCTACACATCAAGAATGTGGCCAAACATAGGGACTAACTTGAACCATAGTTTTCTTATTATTTCAATCTCCAATTACACCTACAAAGAGGTCACACCAACATGAAACAAATACCCCAACATGATTGCAAAACAATGAACAATGTGGCTACAAATCAAGAATCCAACCATGTAACACCCCCAAATTAAACATGTTTCACTTATTGCATTCTCCTTAATAAATCCCTGAATTAGGACTAATAAACTCAATCATAGGGGCGTTATCGCTGTCCAAAAGGACAAGGCTTGAAGTATGTATACTAGAAATAACATAGTTTGGCATAGCTTCAACCATACACATTCACATATTATCAAACCATATACAATCAACTGGTAACCCACCTATGGTTTATACACCATAGTAAAACAATTCATCATATAATCTTCACCTCCATCCAATGAAAATTTCAAAGTACAGCTCTAAAAGATGTATGTACTATATCATTATTGATCTCTCCAGATTCCCTTACTTAACTTATTCTCTTCAGCTGGTTTGCTAGCATGAGGGCGATTTACTGAGCATTTGTCTAAAACAAAACATGAAAAACATTGCGAACTGTGAGTCAAAGCTCAATATATACATTCCTATATTATTAAACAATCTCTACATAAATTGGTTGGGCGCCCACTTTGCAATTCATTTTAAGTTAAAACAATGAATGAGATGAATGTAAACTACAATTGCTAATTATTATCTGATAGTGACTCCCCTTAATGCTATTACGATCTGTAGATAAGTGTACGATCTATAGATAGTTGTACACCTGCCAAGCCGACCGAAGGACTTGGCCTGAAGCCACGCAGGTAACTAAAGGGCAATACCCTGTAACTGATAACTGATGGGGTCACTACTTATATGACAAATCACTGATTAAACTGATTCATTGATGTACTTACCAAAACATTATCATTTTGATAAATACGTGTTGATTTCTAAAGATACAAGCAATGAACGTACCTGAAGTCTTTAAAATGCAATCTCACTTGATAATACTTATGTACAATGGGAAACAATATACTAGGCCCGTTTCTGCTTAAGAAAGGTAGTTATAGGTAAATGCAGTTAGTAAACAATTTTCACTCCCATAATTTGTAACTTTATGGAAATTGATTAATAAAAAGGGAATCCACAATTCAAACAATTCAACATAAGATAAGTTATACTAAAATGATTTTGAAAAATAAATAAGTTAGGGTCATTGAACTCAAAGTAAAACAAATTAAAGCAAAATAGACCAAAATGAAATAATTGAGGTGATAATGGAAGTATTTTAACGGATACAAATGGAACATAGGTTTTTGATGTTTCTGAAATGAATAATAGAAGGTTTAATGAGAAGAGGGGTGTTGTGAGGTTCAGGAAAGCTCATGTAACATTAGCTTGTGTCACTACCCTCTTTACTTCTCCAATTTCATTCCCATGCCCATTTAGCTTGGTTTTCCAACCCAAGAAAGCTTCTATACAAAATGAAAGTTGTTGAACTTACTAAACTTTGTAATTTCTTTGCAATATCCATAATTATGTAGAAACTCCTGATAACATTTTCAAATGCCATGATTTCTTTCTTTCCTTATATTACCGTTCGAAGGTTTACTTTAGAAAATCCATATATTTCACCCCTGACCTCCAATTGAGTTATAAAACCCAATATGAAAAGCTTAAAAAGTCCATCAAAACTTTCATTAATAGTGTAACGCATAATTACCATAACAGGGTTCTTAAAATTGGGTTAGAACACAACCGTGCACAGCTTGGGTCCATCTTACGCAGTCTTGGCAAAACGGCCATACCATTTTCCACACAACTCACAATGAAGTGATTCAAAAGGCATTTGAAAGATAATGCACTGATCTATCTACCCACCAAAATTCATGATTTTTGGTTGGGTCGATCATTACCAGTTTATTGGAAAAGTGACCCCTGTTTTCTGCCAGTTCCCCGCCACACTGCTTTTGCTTTCTCATTTATTTTCACACAAATCCCCATCTAAAATCATTCCTTAAAATTATTTAACAAATCCTTCTTCCTTCTTATCACCTTACAAAACCATATTACTCAAATTTACTCCATAATCATCTACATCAAATTTTCAATTCTTTTATTTTTCAGAATCACTCAAAACACATCCATAAGCTTACTTATTTGCATAGATGAATGAAACAACCTCCTTTAATTATTTATTGGAATTTCCATATTCCACCTATTTGATAAAAACTCAATAAAATCATAAATCAAGTGCATAATACATCCAAACTTCAAATTTCATCTCAATGAACTCAAACAACCCACTTGATGCCAAAGATTCAACTAGATCTTGCATGGCCATGAAACCCTAGATTATGCCACATACCATTTTTCATCCAAATCAGCCCCCCCCCCCAAATGAGTAAAATAATATCACTAACCATCTTTATTCTTATTTTTGATACTAGATCACAACAATTAAACAAACAAACACAAAACCAAAATCTCTTGATTCATACATGCTTGATCAAGCTCAAGCTCAAGCTCAACTCCACCATATCCAACATCCCTAAAAACAATAAAATTTGCATGATAACATTTATTTTGATCATGAAAACATAAATCATAACTAAAAAAATCACCATAACCAAAAATACATTAAGATAGAGTTAGAGTTTTTACTCACTTTGAGCTTAGACGCTAGAGGATGGAGGTGGTGTTTGATGTTGGAGGAGAGAGTAAGAAGATGAATGCTAGAAATTTTTTGGTGGCAAATGACTTGAATGTTTATCTTTGATACTTGGCTAATATTTCAGGTTGAAAAAGGGCTTTTTGCTAACTAAAATTAGATACAAATGATGGTGATCAACTTAATTTAATTGTACCAAAAATCTCAGGCCACAATTTGAGCCCAAAATGAATCGAATTTGGGCCCAAATGAATTGGGCCAAACTTAATGAATTTGAGCCCAAATTTTTACATGGTTAAAAAAAATTAAATTTTTGTAACATTATGAAAAATAATTTATCACCTAATCATATTTACCGGGGTCTAATATCGATTTATCCGAAATTATTATATAAATGAACTCAAATTGCAAAGTGGGGCTCGAAATGAATTCTCCCAACCGGGATGACTAAATCAGCTAAATAAATGTGAAAGGTGAGAAATAATAATAATAATGACATGGCTTAATTAAATAAATAAATATAATTTAGGGTCGGGCTATTACAAACCAAATGTAGGAACTAACTTTTACTCTGATTCTCATTTCATTTGGGGCACTAATTACACACAAAAACATCTCCCACTAAGAGAAAGCAAATGTCTTCAAATGGGTTCCAAAGGAAAGAACATTGTTGATATGAATGAAGAACCTTGCCAAACTTGAGAACTTACTTTAGCTCTAATTCTCTTTCCATTTAGGGCCCCAATTACACCAATAAAGTGCTCCCACTATGGGGAAACAAATGCCCTAAAATGAGTGCAAATGAATGAATAATGTGGCCACAAGTCATGAATCCATCCAAAGCTTATGAGCTAACTTTAACTTCAGTTATCTTTTCATTTAGGGCTCCAATTACACCCATAATGAGCTCTTGCAAATAGGAAACCAATGCCTTGGAATGGGTGTAGAAGAACTAAAAGTGTGATGGTGCACAAGCTTAATCAAACTCGTACAAGGGCTTCCTTGAATCTAGTTTTATGATTGAATCAAGAACAGCTTGTGATCAAGCAAGCAAGATTTAACGAATATTCAAGGGATAAAGGCTTAGCCACCACCCAAGGTAGCAAGGAATCCAACCTTCATGGAAAAAGTCTAAATTAAAGGAATGCACTCAATTAAGTAGCTGAATCAAATTAGTTAAGTGAGCTTTTAAGAGAGAGACTTTGCAGCGACTTTTCTAAACTTTCATTTATCAAATATGTCTTATAAAACCAGCTAAGGGAGGACATATACTTGTCCAAGCCTTGCAGCCATGTGGAGAGGTTCCTTCATAGTTATGAAACCTTTAAACAAGCTTAAACGGGACAAATTACAAGCTGAAAACTTACACAGGGAAGAGCTAGAAAAGATGTGTCACTGCCAGTTACTTTACAGCTAGCCACCAGGAAACTAGCTTGCACCATCTACCTCAGATGATCGGCTGACTTGCTTCCAATGTTGTAAAAGTTTTCAAGAGTGTGTCCCTAGTCGTCATCTGAGGTCACGTGAAACCAAGAAGGTAGGTCTCCAAACAAGGATGGAACCTAAACACCGTCGTAAAGTCAAACAAGTTGTTAGGGCCTAATTGACCCAATTCGGTATTAAACTTAAGCAAAGAAGTTCTTCATGATAAACTGATATTGGACCTGATTTTTTTTAATGGTTGGACTCCCTAAGATGTGAGTAAACACTTCATAACATAAAAATACCCCTAAATCATGTTTAGGTGGAAGAATAAACTCAAATACCAAAATCAGGTTAGAAGGGACAAAAACAGCAATAACTAATTTGTGGGAGTTGAATCAATTAGAAGACCTTCACTTGGTTGTGGTTTATTAACATTGTAGGGTTCCTAGGATTTTAGCTAACATCTTAAATAAAAACATTGGCTCTAAAGTAGGTCTTGGTTTGGAAACCAAGGTAATTCCCAAAACTTGTCAGAATAGAGCAATTCTTGTAACATCAACTTTGATCAACTGAATCTCCCTTAGGACTTTCACTTGCCTTCGAATTTTGTTCTTTGTATGTTCCCTCGGGATGTTGGATAACTTAATAAAATTATTGGCTTCAATTAGGTTTTAGGTAATGAACAAACCTAAACCACATGGCTAGGAAGATTTGAGTCAATCCTACACGTGTTCACTTTTAGGGTTGTTTGAGCAAAATGAATTCAACTTAGGCCAAAATTGATTTGCCCAAGCAAAAGTATACATCCTAGGGAGTCCATAAAAGAATGACGCACCCATTGCATTCCTTAGCAACACTAAGAAAAACATTGTCTAACATTGTTGCGTAGTTCTTGACTTGAAAAGGAGAATAAGGTTCGGATTTAAGTGGGTAGTGGTTGGTCACCTTGAACCTCCATGGCATGGGCAGTACCTTGAGTATAGTTTGGATTATGGGAGTACTCTAGGGTACCTTACTCTGCATCTTGTGACTACAAAATAAAAATATAGCTAAAGATAATAACTCACTTTATGTTTGGTTCTCTATTTGCTTAGGGCTCAAATTGCACCCACAAAGTGCTCCAACCAAGAAGAAACAAATGTCCTAAAACGAGTTCAAAAGAATGAATTGTATGGTTACACATTAGGAAGGCAACCAAATTTAAGAACAAACTTAAATTATAGTTTTGTTTTCATTTGGTGCTCCAATTACACCAACAAAGAGCTCTCATTAAGAGGGAACAAATGGCCTACAATGAGTGCAAAAATTGAATGATATGGAAAATTATCTAGCTAAAATTATGGACTAACTTTAACTTCAGTTTTTTTTTCATTTTGGGCTCCAATTGTACCCACAAATAGCTCTCACAAAAAGGAAGAAAATGCCCAACAATATAGGTGCATAGAAATAAATGGTATGGTTACAAATAAAGAATGTAGCTAAATATATGAACTAACTTCAACTCTGCTTCATTCATTTATTAACCAAATAACACCCAAAAAGAGCTACCACCAATAGGAGACAAGTGCCTTAAAATGGGTGTGGGAGAATCAATGGTGCGACTACAAATTAAAAATCTGGCTCAACATGAGAATAACTTTAGTCTGGTTCTTTTTCCAATTAGGCCTCCAAACTACACCCACAATGAGCTCCCATCAAAAGGAAACAAATGGCTTGAAACAAGTGCAACACAATGAATGGTATGGCTATTCACCGAAAATGTTGCAAATTCTGAAAATTATGGGTAACACTAGTTCCCTTTTCATTTATGGCTCCAATTACACCCATAAAGCGCTCTCACTAAGAGATGTAAATGCGCATAAGTAAGTGTAAAAGAGTGAACAATATGCCTACAAGTAAAGTATCTTCCCAAATGAACTAACTATTTCTCTAGTTCTCTATTCATTTCGGGCTTCAATCACCCCTGCAAGGAGCTGCCGCAAATAGGAAATGTATTCCAAAACACGGGTCTAGAAGAATGAACGATGTGGCTACAAATTAAGAATCTAACTAATCATACGAACTCACTTTAACTTTGGCTTATTTTTTTCATTTGTGGCCCAAATAACACCCACAAAGAGCTACCCAAAACACGAAACAAATGCTTTAAAATGAGTGCAAAAGAATAAGTCTTTATGCTAGAAAATGAGAGCATAACAAAGTTTAGGAATCTGCTTTAACTTTAGTTCTCTTTTCATTTTAGATTCTAATTACACCCTCAAAGAGCTCCAACCGAGGTGAAATAAATGCCCTAAAATGAGCGCAAAAGAATGAATGGTGTTGTTACAAATTAAGAATATAGCCAAGCATAAAATGTAACTTCAACTATAGTTTTCTTATTATTTCAGTCTCTTATTACACCTACAGAGAGCTCACACCAACAGGAAGTAAATACCCTAACATGAGTGCAAAATAATGAACAATGTGACCACAAATCAAGAATCCAGCCAAATGTAGGAACTAACTTTGACTCGAATTTTGTTTTCATTTGGGGCAGTAATTATACCCACAAATATATTCCACCAAGAGAAAGCAAATGTCCTGAAATGGGTTCAAAAGGAATGAACATTATTTCTATGAATCAAGAACCTTGCTAAACTTGAGAACTTACTTTAGCTCTGGTTCTCTTTCCATTAAGGGCCCCAATTACACCAATAAAGAGCTCCCACTATGGGGAAACAAATTCCCTAAAATGAGTACAAATGAGCGAATAATATGACTACAAGTCATGAATCTATTCAAAGCTTATGAGCTAACTTTAACTCTAGTTGTCTTTTCATTTAGGGCTCCAATTACATCCACAAGGTGATCTTGTAAAGAGGAATCCAATTTGTTGGAATGGGTGTAGAAGAACCAATGGTCTGCTGATGCACAAGCTTAATCAAACTCATGCAAGGACTTCCTTGAATCTAGTTCTATGATTGAATCAAGAACAACTCTGATCAAGCGAGATTTAATGGATATGCAAGGGATAAAGGCTCGGCCATCGCCCAAGGTAGCAAGGAATCCAGCCTTCACGGAAAAAGTTTAAATTAAAGGAATACACTCAATTAACTAGCTAAATCAGATTAGTTAAGTAAGATTTTAAGAGAGAGAGTTTGCAACGACTTTCCTAAACTTTATTCATCAAATATGTCATATAAAACCAGCTAAGGGAGGACATATACTTGTCCAAGCCTTGTAGCCATGTGGGGAGGTTCCTTTATAATAATGAAACCTCTAAACAAGCTTAAACAAAACGAATTACAAGGTAAAAACTTGCACATGGAGGAGATAAAAAAGGTGTGTTGCTGCCAAATACTTTACAACTGGCCACTAGGAAACCAGCTTGCACTCTTTCCCGCGGGTGATCGACCAACTTGCTTCCAAAGCTGCAAAAGTTTTTATGAGTGTGTCCCTAGTCATCATCTGAGGTCATAAAAAACCAAGAAGGTAGCTCTCCAAACATGGATGGAAGCTAAACACCATTGCAAAGTCAAACAAGTTGTTAAAGCCTAATTAACCTGATTCGGCTTAAAGTTCTTCAAGATAAATTGATTTTATACCTGATTTTTTTGTATGGTTGGATTCCTCAAGATGTTTGTAAACACTCCATAATATAAAAGTGCCCCTAAATCATGTTTAGGTGGAAGAATCAACCTAAATACCAAAATTGGGTTAGAAGGGACTAAAACAGCAATGGCCAATTTATGGGGGTTGAATCAATTAGAAGAACTTGACTTGGCCATGGTCTATTAACATTTTAGGGTGCCCAGGATTTTAGCTAACATATTAAACAAAAACATTGGCTCTAAAGTAGGTCTTGGTTTAAGAACTAAGATAATTCCCAAAACCAGTCAAAATAGAGCGAATCCTACAACGATAACTTTGATCAACTGAATCTCTCTTAAGACCTTCACTTACCTTCGAATTTCCTTCATGGTATGTCCCCTCAGGATGTTGGGTAACTTATAAACAAAATGATTAGCCTTAAATTAGGTTTTAGGTGATGAACAAACCCAAACCACACGCTTAGGAAGATTTGAGTCAATCCTACGTATGTTGACTTTTAGGGTCGTTGAGCAAAATGACTTCAACTTAGGCCAACATTGATTTGCCCAAGCAAATATAGACGTCCCAAGGAATCCATGAAAGAACGAAGCACCCATGGCAAGCCATAGGAACACTAATAAAAACATTGTCTAACACCATGCTTAACTCTTGACTTGAAAAGGAGAACAAAGTTTGGCTTTAAGTGCCTACTGGTTGGTCATCTTGAACCTCCTTGGCATGGGTAGTACTTTGAGTATAGTTTGAATTATGGGAGTACTCTAAGGTACCTTACTCTGCATCTTGTGACTACAAAATAAAAATTTTGCCAAACATAAGAACTAATTTATGTTTGGTTCTCTATTTGCTTAGGGCTCAAATTGCACCCGTAAAGTGCTCCCACCAAGAAGAAGCAAATGTCTTAAAATGAGTTTAAAAGAATGAATTGTGTGGCTACATATTAGGAAGACAGCCAAATTTCAGATCGAACTTAAACTATAGTTCTCTTTTCATTTGGTGCTCAAATTACACTAACAAAGAGCTCTCATTAAGAGGGAACAACTGGCCTGTAATGAGTTCAAAAGATTGAATGATATGGGAAATTATTTAGCGAAAATTACGGACTCACTTTAACTCAAGTTCTTTTTTCATTTTGGGCTCCAATTGCACCCACGAGTAGCTCCCACAAAGAGGATGAAAATGCCCAACAATGGGTGCAGAGGAATAAATGGTATGGTTACAAATAAAGAATGTAGCCAAACATATGAACTAACTTCAACTCCGCTTTTGATTCATTTAGTGCCCAAATAACACCCACAAAGAGCTACCACCAACAGGAGACAAATGCTCTAAAATGGGACCATGAGAATCAATGGTGCAACTACAAATTAAAAATCTAGCACAACATGAGAAATAACTTTGAGTCTGGTTCCTTTTCCAATTGGGGCTCGAACTAACCCCATAACGAGCTCCCATCAAGAGGAAACAAATCGCGTGAAGTGAGTGCAAAACAGTGAATGGTGTGGCTATTCACAAAAAAATGTTGCAAATTCTGATACTTATTGGTAACACCAGTTCCCTTTTCATTTATGGCTCCAATTACATCCACAAAGCGCTCTCACCAAGAGATGCGAATGCGCTAAAGTGAGTGCAAAAGAATAAACGATATACCTACAAGTAAAGTATCTTTCCAAACGTATGAACTAACTATTTCTCTAGTTCTCTATTGATTTGGGGCTCCAATGACACCCTCAAGGAGTTCCCTCAAAGAGGAAATGAACGCCAAAACATGGGTATAAAAGAATGAATGGTGTGCCTACAAATCAAGAATCTAGCTAATCATAGGAACTCACTTTAACTTTGGTTCATTTTTTTCATTTGTGGCCCAAGTAACACTCGCAAAGAGCTACCCCAAAGACGAAATAAATGCTTTCAAATGAGTGCAAAACAATAAGTCTTTATGATAGAAAATGAGAGCGTAGCAAAATTTAAGGACTTGCTTTGACTTTGGTTCTGTTTTCAGTTTAGATTCTACACCCACAAAGAGCTCTGACCAAGGTGATTTAAGTGCCCTAAAACGAGTGCAAAAGAATGAATGGTGTTGCTATAAATTAAGAATGTGGCCAAACATAAAAACTAACTGACACGTCCACAAGCACACAGGTGTTGTAGTATAGATTAAAAGATCGTCCTCAGGGACCACAGTAATCTATCGAGCTAATGTCTTATTGAAAATGCTATGTAATCAATCTTTTTAATGAGTCAATTTAAATAAACTAATTATCTAATTGGAAATCAATCAAAGTAAAGCATCAAGGAATTTGATTCACCAAGGAAAGAGTTAGATCATAGAATTAAGCATGCACTTTTCGCAGATTGAATGATCTAAGGAATTGGAATTGAGTTAAATTTAATCCTTTCTTTCAACATCAATTAAATTGCCTAAACGTATTCAACTACACTCTTTCAGGTGTCTTTGATTTAGTCTAGGTTGAAGATTCATGAATGCTAAGTTTCCTCTGAACAACCAATTCTCTCTTGAGTTTCGCTATATCAAGTTCTATAAAGGTGATCTAGTAGTGAGTTTCACCTTTTAGTACTTCATTCAACTACCTAACATCAGCAAATAAAATTAGCCAAACTTTACTCACAACATTTCAATCTCAAGATAGAAATAAATCATTCCAATCATGAAATAAGTACAAGATTGTAAAGATAAAGGATCCAACTACAATACTATGGCTAACAAATCCCTAGATTAAATAAAACTACTCACTCATATTTCAAATTCAACTAAAATAAGAGTTCAAGGATAAATTTAAAGGGAAGGAAAACTTTACAACAATGGCTGCCCTTCAATTGTGCCACGATCTTCAAGCCTTAAGAGCAAAGCTTCTCCCTTCAATTCACCTTTTGCTCCTAAAAATATACTAAGCTAAACTCTAACTAAAAGAGAGAAAGATGTGAGAGTAGTAGTGAGATGGTTATGGCTGCTGCATTTCCTTCCTTAAGCCTTAGAACACGCCTTTCTAAGCAACAAATGGAGCATCCTTAGCTACACAATGAAGGAAGATGAAGAGGTTAGCAGTTATAGGCTCACCACGGTCCATGGGGGATACCACGGCCAAATCATGGTTTTGGCTGGTTTCGAAATCTTCTGCTCTTCTCTTACTCCATGGGCATGGGACTTAGGGTACCTCTATGGTGGGTCAATATGCACTCAAATGAGGGTTAATCACTAGGTCAAATGGTTTAAAATCCTGCAAAAGTCATCAAAAAACCATACCTAAGATAAAACGAGAATAGGAGTATAAATTATGACGTTAAACCCATAAATTCTCGAAGAACTGCTACAAAACGTCCTAAAAATGAAGTATATAAAAGCACTTATCACTAACTTCAACTCTAGTTTTCTTATTATTTCAGTCTCTAATTACACCTACGAAGAGCTCACACCAATAGGAAACAAATACCCTAACATGAGTGCAAAACAATGAACAATGTGGGTACAAATCAAGAATCCAGTTAAATGTAGGAACTAACTTTGACTTTGATTCTCTTTTCATTTGGGGCACTAATTTAACTTATGAGCTAACTTATTTCAGTCTCTTTTCATAAATCTACCCAAAGCTTATGAGGTAACTTTAACTCTAGTTGTCTTTTCATTTAGGGCTCCAATTACACCCAAAAGGAGCTCTTACAAAGAGGAACCCAATGCCTTGGAATGGGTGTAGAAGAACCAATGGTGTGATGGCGCACAAGCTTAATTAAACTCATGCAAGGACTTCCTTAAATCTGGTTCTATGATTGATTCAAGAACAGCTCGTGATCAAGCAAGTGAGATTCAACAGATATGTAAAGGATAAAGGCTCAGCCACCACCCAAGGTAGCAAGTAATCTAACCTTCATGGAAAAAGTTTAAATTAAAGGAATGCACTAAATTAACTAGTTAAATCAGATTAGTTAAATGAGATTTTAAGAGAGAGAGAGTTTGTAGCGACTTTGCTAAGCTTTCATTCATCAAATATGTCTTATAAAACCAACTAAGGGAGCTGAGGACACATACTTGTCCAAGCCTTGCAGCCATATGGGGAGTTCCTTCATAATTATGAAACCTCTAAACAAGCTCAAACGAAATGAATTACAAGCTAAAAACTTGCACATGGAAGAGATAGAAAAGGTTTGCTATTGCCAATTACTTTACAGCCCGCCACTTGGAAACCAACTTGCAGTCTCTCCCTCGGATGACCGGCAACTTGCTTCCAAAGCTACAAACGTTTTCATGAGCGTGTCCCTAGTCATCATCTAAGATCATACGAAACCAAGAAGGTAGGTCTCCAAACACAGATGGAAGCTAAACACCATGGCAAAGTCAAACAAGTTGTTAGCGCCTAAATGACACGATTCGACACTAAACTTGAGCAAAGAAGTTCTTCATGATAAACTAATTTTATACCTGATTTTTGTTGTATGGTTGGGTTCTCGAAGATGTTAGTAAACACTCCATAACATAAAATGACCCTAAATCATGTTTAGGTGGAAGAATCAACTCACATACCAAAATCGAGTTAGAAGGGACGAAAACAATAATGGCCAAATTATGGGAGTTGAATCAATTAGAAGACCTTGACTTTGCTGTGGTTTATTAATATTGTAGGGTGCCTAGGATTTTAGCAAACATCTTAAATAAAATATTGGCTCTACAGTAGGTCTTGGTTTGAGAACCACACTAATTTCCAAAACTGGTCAGAATAGAGCGAATCCTATAATGTCAACTTTAATCGACTGAATCTCCCTTAAGACCTTTACTTACCTTCAAATTTCCTTGTTGCTATGTTCCCTGAGGATGTTAGATAACTTGCTAGAAAAAAGATTGGCCCTAAATTAGGTTTTAGGTGATGAACAAACCTAAACCACATGGCTAGAAAGATTTGAGTCAATCCTACGTATGTTGACTTTTAAGGCTGTTTGAGCAAAACGACTTCGACTTAGGCCAAAATTGATTTACCCAAGCAAAAGTAGACATCCTAGGGAGTCCCTCAAAGAATGACACCATGGTTAGTTCTTGACTTGAAAAGGAGAACAAGGTTTGAATTTAAGTGGTTAGTGGTTGGTCATCTTGAACCTCCTTGGCATGGGTAGTACCTTGAGTATAGTTTGGAATATAGGAGTACTCTAGGGTACCTCACTCTGCATCTTGTGACTACAAAATAAAAATCTAGCCAAACATAAGAACTAACTTTATGTTTGGTTCTCTATTTGCTTAGGGCTCAAATTGCATCCACAAAGTGCTCCCACCAAGAAGAAACAAATGTCTTTAAATGAGTTCAAAAGAATGAATCATGTGGCTACACATTAGGAAGGCAACCAAATTTAAGAACGAACTTAAACTATAGTTCTCTTTTCCTTTGGTGCTCCAATTGCATCAACAAAGAGTTCTCACTAAGAGGGAACAAATGGCCTGCAACAGGTGCAAAAGATTGAAAGAAATGGCAAATTATCTAGCCATAATTATGTACTCACTTTAACTCCAGTTCTTTTTTCATTTTGGGCTCCAATTGCACCCATAAGTAGCTCCCACAAAGAGGAAGAAAATGCCCAACAATGGGTGCAGAGGGATAAATGGTATGGTTACAAATAAACAATGTAGCCAAACATATGAACTAACTTCAACTCTGCTTCTCATTCATTTAGTGCTCAAATAACACCCATAAAGAGCTACGACCAACAGGAAACAAATGCCCTAAAATGGGTGTGGGGGAATCAATGGTGCGACTACAAATTAAAGACCTAGCCTAACATGAGAACTAATTGTAAGTCTAGTTCTTTTTTCGATTGGGGCTCGAATTACGTCCACAACGAGCTCCCGTCGAGAGGAAACAAATGACTTGAAACGAGTGCAAAACAATGAATGATGTAGCTATTCACAAAAAAAATGTTGCAAATTTTGAATCTTATTGGTAACAACATTTCCATTTTCATTTATGGCTCCAATACCACCCACAAAGCACTCTCACCAAGAGATGCAAATGCATTGAAGTGAGTGCAATAGAATGAATGATATATCTACTTGTAAAATATTTTCAAAACTTATGAACTAACTATTTCTCTAGTTCTCTCTTCATTTGGGGCTCCAATTGCATCGTCAAGGAGCACCCACAAAGAGGAAACGAACACCAAAGAACAGGTGTAGAAGACTGAATGGTGTGATTGCAAATCAAGAATCTTGCTAATCATAAGAATTCACTTTGTCTCTGGTTCATTTTTTTCATTTATGGCCCAAATAACACCCATTTCATTTATGGCCCAAATAACACCCACAAAGAGCTTACCCGTTTTCTGCTATAAAACGCGAGCATAGCAAAATTTAAGAACTTGCTTTAACTTTAGTTCTCTTTTCATTTTAGACTAGGGTGAATACCGTGCTTTGCACGAATTTTTATTAATGTTTATTTTATAATAATAAAATTAAAAATAATTTATCATTACCAACATCTAAAACATACTATAACACACAACAATTATTGAAACACATAAAATTGTAAAATAAATATTAGTGAAATTATGAGAATTTTATTAATTAAATTTTTCACTTTGTAGTTTTAATATTGTTGGTTCATGAATTAAATATTAGATTCTGCATAAATTCTAAGAAAATAGTAATACAAAATGAACTTATAACTTACATGTATAAATAGAAGAATGAATTTATAACTTTCATTTTTGCCATGTGACTCATTTATATGTATTACCTAAAAAATATGCGTAAATAATTTATGAAATTATAATATGTATTAAAAAAGCTTATTGATCAAATTATTGTATTATCATTACACTTGCTTTTCTTTTCTTAATAAATATCATTTTTTTCATTTGTCCAAATTTTACTATTTGTTGGGGTAATTACAAAATAATTAAGCGCAAGCATTTTGTTCTCGAGAGTTATTTGAGTTTCCTAGTTACCAATTGCTGATGCTATTTGTAAATAGTAATTGCATTATCTTCTAGTACACATTTTGCATATTCAAATTGAGTTTATCAACATTAAAGCGGGTGTAATGATTTGCATACAATTTTTAAAGGGTACATTAAATTATTTTTTTTTTATGGTTTGTCAACTAATGTTTACAATTGCTGAAATAATTGCATAAAAATGAATACTTTTATGGCTTTATTTCATTATATAGTAAACCTTTTTTTTACTTTTGAAACTTTATAGGTAAATGATTATATTAATCTACCGTTATTGCTATTTACAAATTTAATTATAAAACTAATTTTGACTCGTTAAATTGCACAAATAAAAGAATACATGAAACTTTTATTATAACAATAATACTTTTATTGTTTTACATTATTTTATAGAAAATTCATTTTTGGCCTTTCCAAGCTATTTATTGTAAACTAAATCTAATTGTGAAATTATTTTTGGCTTTTAAATTTTAGAAGTGAAATAGTACATTAAATTCTTATTATTATGACATTTGGAATTAAAGAAAAAAGGTAGCTAATGATAATGAGATACTTGCCAATCTACCATCAACTCTTTCATGCCATTCACTTTTATTTTATATATATATATATATATATATATATATATATATATATATATATATATATATATATATATATATATGATATATGATTGTAATTAAACCTATAAAGAGCTCCAACCAAGGTGAAATAAATGCCCTAAAACGAGCGCAAAAGAATGAATGGTGTTGCTACAAATCAAGAATGCATCCAAACATAAGATCTAACTTCAACTCTAGTTTTCTTATTATTTCAGTCTCCAATTACACCTACAGAGAGCTCCCAGTAAGAGGAAACAAATGCCCTGACATGAGTGCAAGATAAGGAACAATGTGCCTGCAAATCAAGAATTCAGTCAAACGTAAGAGCTAACTTTGGCTCTAATTCTTTTTTCATTTGGGGCACCAATTACACCCACAAATATCTCCCACTAAGAGAAAGTAAATGTCCTAAAATGGGTGTAAAAGGAATGAATGTTGTTGCTATGAATAAAAAACCTAGCCAAATGGATATGTAAGGGATAAGGGCTCAGTCACTGCTTAAGATGACAATGAATCCACCCTCCAAACTATGAAAGCTAAACAACAAAGTTTAAATTAACGGAATGCACTCAATTAACTGGTTAAACCAGATTAGTTAATAAAGATTTTGAGAGAGAGAGTTTGCAATGACTTTGCTAAACTTTCATTCATCAAATGCGTCTTATGAAACCAGTCAAGGGAGGACATATACTCGTCTAAGCCTTGTAGCCATGTGGGGAGGTTCCTTCATAATTAGGGAACCTCTAACCAACTTTGAACGAAACGAATTATAAGCTGAAAACATGTGAATGGAAGAGAGAGAAAAGATGTGCAACTACTAATTACTTTACAGCTAGCCACTAGGAAACCACCTTGCACTCTCTCCCTCGGATGATCGGTTAACTTACTTCCAAAGCTACAAAATTTTTCATGAGTGTGTCTGTGGTCATCATCTGAGGTCATAACAAACTAAGAAGATAGGTCTCCATATCTGAATTTGGACTGAATAACGAACGACTTACCCAAAAACATTAAAAATAAAACAAAATAGGAAAACAGAAGAGAAACCTGCCCCGGTGTCCACAGCAGCAGGGAGGCGTAGCGAGGCCATGAACGCGGCAAAGAGCCCTAGGCGACTGAGAGGACACAGTTCAACGGCCACTTGCTGTATTGCCTCACGCGACCGCCCCAACGTCGTTGCCACCGCCGGCGAGGTACATTTCTCTCGCTTTCTTCCTCCCTCCCTCCCTCCCTCTGGTTCACTTCAGCTTACGTACCTGTTACTACATCGTTTTTCCTTGATATAGAAGTAAGACCGCCGAAACCGTCGATGATGGCTTGAGCTGATATCTTTTTGTGTGAAAATAAATAAATGCTGTTAATCTGCAATCATTTTATTGGTTCGGTTATTGGAAGGGAAAGAAAGCTCATAGCTAGTTGGGACTTCTTAATGTGTTTTTTGGCGGCTTGTTTCATGAATTGGGGGACTGAGACTATGATCACTGCCGTTTGCGTGGTCGTTGTTGAATTTCATGAGAATTGCGCTGATGATGCTGTTCTATGGATTGGAGGCTTTGTTCTCTGATGGGCAGCCACCAAAAGTAGTTTTCGAATTGATTTTTAATACCAGGAGGACATTTCTCTAGAAATCAAAACTTCCCGCTAATCTGTTGTCCTTATGCTGAGGAACGGTAGTGCTTGTGGCTTAAAATCCGTACTTTTGAAGATTGATGCCCCCAATTCTACTTGCATTTTTTTGTTATACTCAGTACAACCCCCCCCACCCCCAAAGGAAAAAAAAGGGAAAAAGATTGTGGGTTTCTTTGAACCAGCCTCTTTGATATAAGTGTAATGTATGGTGTTGTTGTCTCTGTTATAGTTGATGATACACTGAATCACTGATACTTCTAGCCTGCTTCGAATTTCTTTCTTTGGTCCTGGAAATGCCTCAAAATCAATCTGTACATGCTTTCTATCTTATGCTTGGCTCAAAAGCTTATCAGAATAAGGTATGCCAGAAACAATGGAGATAAACGAGAGTAATTTTTCTCATGTTCTGGTTCATAGTAGGACTAAGGAGTTAAGAAAAAAGGGATAACAGAGTTGATTGTTAGTTACGATTATATTCTTTAAGATACAATTTCGAGATATGAGAGAATGGTTAAAATGGGAGGTTTATGTTCGTTCTATTAAATAAAGGTAATTTATCTTCTTTATGAGGCAAATTGAGCTGTAAGAAGAAACAGATTCAATCATAAGGGTTCTACAACATAATATCTAACTTATTTATTCTTTTACCAAGTCTGTCAAAAAGGTAGGAGTAAGTATTTGTTTTTTCCCCTTTTCTTTTTTTGATGAGGTAGGAGTTAAATATTCTTAATTTCTAGTTTTCCTCCTTTATCTGTCTTATTCTTCGTCCAAAATAGAGCCTGGTAGTTACTCATTCTAAAATAGGGACATTTACTTCAAGATGGAGGAACTAACATGCTATGCTTTGTCTGCTTGAGATATCCTTTGCTTAAGACTTTTTCTTGGAAATGCTCCATTGAAAATGTGTTACTGTTCTTTTGATTGGATAAACTCTGATTGAACTGTCGTATGTAATCTGTGTTAAGGAGATCCTTATTGTGTAACTATGGGCGTCTTGATGGCTCGATTCGAAGGATATACATTCTTCGTATAGGCCTACCATCAAAGTAGTGTTCACATTTAGGGATGTGGGGAGCTCAATGGGAGTTTAGTTGCAAGGACATTGTGAGTAATGTGACTCCAAGTACCATGACCCGCACCCCAGGACGCTGGATGGATGCACTTGCTGCTAGGTGTGCCTTTCTTCGATTAAAGCAGGAAAAAAAAGAGGTGGTCAAGTCAGCCAGGAACACGATTGGGTTCCTTATGCTCGCTTGTGCTGGATTCCTCGCTCCTGGACCACGAACACACCTGTGCTCTTGGCCACATGTGTTTCTTTTTTGCCCCAATTTGAAAGCCGTTCTATCCTTTTCTATTGAGTAAGTTTGGAAGCCAAACTAACAAAAAATTTATTTCCTTTACTGATTCCTAAACTGAAGCGAGAGCCAAAAGGGACATGGATCTAATAGAAGAAAATTTTCAAAAAGAGGTCCCCGAACTATCCATGATGTAGGATCTCCTGAGTCCCGACTCTGTTGGTAAAACCATCATTAAATGGAAAAGGTGAGGGTTTGGGTTTGGATGCAATGATACGTCATCGCAATGGAGTGCATCCTGATGCCACCTGTCATTAAAGACGACTTCTACATGTCAAATCAGGAAATAAATTAAAGTTCACCGGACAAGCTTGCAAGCAACAATAATAAGAAAATAAATTACAATGTCCACATACAATGCGAAATGAAAAGAAAAACAGGAAAGTAAATTAAATATTTACTGCCAGAGGGACATTAAACTAATTACGGCCTTGCATCCTTCCAAAATATGAAATTAGACTGAAAGAGACAATAGAAAGCGAGAAAATTAAAAGGAAAAGGTGAGTGATTGGTAAGTGCCCTCTCGTTGACCCACTTGATCTGGATCGGCTGGGGAATCCAGCACAATGGCAACTGCTTTAAGTTGGTTTTCGGGCAAAGTGTCACTCTTTAAGTCTTAGGTCCTGAGCTTTCCAATTTTTCAGTCTCACCTTCTGATTTTTATCTGTGCTGAACCCTAGGGAGTAGCCTTCTATTTATGTAGGCTAAAGGGGTTAAACCCTAGTTTGGTTATGATAATAATTAGGGAGATAAAATGCGTTTTATCTTTTTAACTTAGCCGAAACATCATCAGATGTGACTAGCACATAAACCAAGGTGGACAAGGTTCCTGGCATGCGAACAAAGGTGAACCCGGTGATGTTACTGGCTTACAGCCCCATTTAGGCTGGATGGTTTGGAGGTTAGTTGATTGGGTTGATTTGGTCCGGGCTACTATATCTGCCTAAGCTCCATTTAAAGGCTCAGTTATGGTTCAATTTCTACCATGCCTTAAGCATTCAGATTGGGCCTTTTTTCCCCCCTTTAAAAGTTTTCTCATCGAGCATTTGAAAAAAAATTGGGAGTCCAATTTTAGGCGTCTACAGTATGGTAATGAAGAACAAGAAGCTTCCTATGTTCAGATGCAAGAGAGGGGCCGGAGGATATTAAATGAGTGGGGAGAAGTAAAATAAATTATTTGTTGATAGCTATATTGTTTGAAATAGTGAAGCAATAATTAGAACTAATTTCAGATTTTTATCTGCCAAAAAATAAAGTTGGTTACTCAATTGTTTTCTACATTAAGTGCCTCTACCCCTCAAATTGAGGAGTAAGCAAATTAGGAAGAGTACAGTTGACTCTTCGCTACTCCTTACTGCTAAGTGAAACTCCTTAACATGGGTGAGAGTATGTATTTCTACTAATGCAGCCGAAGTTCTTACTTCTCTTTTAACCAAGCTTTTAGACTCACATAAGTGTGGGCATCTGTGGTCTAAAAGATAGACAAATACAAAAGAAAAAATGATGCACTTACCTTGATAAACCGGGCCTCCTGCTGCAATTGAGGTCCTCTCTCTAAGTAGCAAAAGAGAGGAAGTACAGGAACAATGCTCTAAGCATATTTGTCTTCATTTACTGGCAGAGCATTGTCCTGCATTGTGTCTAACTTTGTTCTCTGCATCAGCTTGTTTATCTTGAAAGGTGCAAAAACATTTTGTGAATATGTAAGGCATATGATACTAAGATGTATCACCAAGAAGGACGGTCTACTTTGATTTTCACCACTCATTATTCTTTGTTTTTTTTTTCCTTTATAGGAAATTATCTTAAGTTTCTGCATGTCTGCTCAACGTGTGTTTCTCTCTGTCATGCCCTTATTTTATCTTTACTTGATTATATTGTCTCCCTATGTTTTCTTTGCAATGAAGTTGATGAGAGAATAAAAGAGAAGCCAAAATGCAGATGAGTTAGTTGATTATTTTATCATCTGCCTTGACTATGGTGTTGTATTTATTCCTATGGAGGTAGTCCATTGTCTCAACTTCATTGTGCTGTTGCTTCATTTCACCAGGACAGTTGTGTATGCGTATTTGACTTGCGCTGCAAAGATGTGCAACTGGTCGTCAAGCTGGGCACTGATGCTATTTCATCATTATGTTTTAAACAAGGTGAGTTTATCTAGTGGTCTGCATCAGATTTGGGATGGCTTTATTTCGGTTTCTCCAATTTGAAGGGAAATATGTATCAAAGTATGACTGGAAGGATGGTTCTTTGATTCTTGTTGTGTCAAAGAACTTATAGTTTGACGTGACTTTTTAAGCACTTCCTATCTCTTCCTTTCCATACTCTAAGAGAGGAACCTGAATTAAATAATGGGCAAATGATGCACAATGCGTGTAATATAAGAACTTTCTTGTATTTTTGATGTGAGGAGTTGCTCATTTCCCTCTACTTCTTTACATCACGTTCAAGTGCTTGTTTTTATTTGGGTTCCTCGTCAGAATAGGAGATGGTTTCCTTTTCCAGGTAACGTAAGTGTCACCTTTTAGTTGTTCTATGGTTGCTTTTATCATGGAGAAAGTTCTTAATGGTGCTTGCTTTAGTATTGTATGGTTCATTATCTGTCTTCTACATCTGTTTTCATTCATTACATTCTTTTGAGATCTTGCTCAAAATTGTTTTGGATTCTGGAGAGTTCACTAATTTCTCCTAGTGGATTCTAGGTGCATAGTTACAGATCTTTAACATCTGTGTGTGATGAATAATGAGAATCAACTGACGACAAAGCCTGACTTTTAGAACATTCAGAGATTTTTAACGTTCTTATATGATGAATAATGAGAATCAACCAATCATATAGCTTGAATTTCAGGGTATTCATGTCTTGCTCTTAAAAGGCTTTTTTTGGGGGGGGGGGGGGGGGAGAGGGGCATTGGTGCATAAAGGGTCCTTGGAGCTTCATGCCAAAAACGAAGGTGCACATCTTGAAAGTGAGGTACACTTTTTTTTGGGGGGGGGGGGGAAAATTAAAAAAAAAATAAAAAAACATTTTTTTTTTTGGGAAAAAGCTTTTTTTTTCCGAAGGTGTGAAATATAGTGCTATTTATTTACTATCTGGTTAAGGCTTGAAGCCTGTTTTTAAACTTAAAAGTTCTCCTTTGTCTTCTTCTTAAAGAGGAAGCAAAGGGGGGAGGTGGAGGAGGAAGAAAAAGACAAGCTTCTAGGACAGCTTCTCAGGCGGAGCTTAGTGTCACATTTTAGAAGTTGAAATTAACTCCCTAAAAATCAAAACTAACTGGTAGAATCCTGAGGGTTCATCTGGCTAAAATCTTCCAGAGTTTGAAAGATTTAACCTTGTAAAAGTAGTCTTCTGGGGACTATTTCTGAGACGTTGTACACGTTTACTGACGTCTATGTCAAAATCAATTCTAAAATGCTTATGGTATTTCCTAATGCTATGACGAAAAGCTTCTCAACCTTGAACCCCCCCCCCCCCCAAAAAAAAAACCCAATGAAAAGACAAGGAAAGGAAAAAGAGCTTCTCTTAAAATGATGTTGAGTTTATCTATTTCGTTGACAAAATGTAAAGGATAAATTGGAATATTCTCTCGTGGTGTTCTCTTATATTATGCACACAGTTCTGTTATCTTTTGTAACATCTGATTCTCTCTCATTTATCCCCGCTCCCTGTTATACAGTTAGTTCCCACATCTTTATTGTGAACATAAGCTATGGAATTGAGTGAATCAGGTTTTGAAAAAATTTTCCATTTCCCTCAAGAATCAAAACCAAAATAAAAAAAATAAAAAAATTCACATCTTCAGTTTTTAATATATGGATCTCAGTCTCAACCTCACTTGTAGAGGAAATTCAGGAGCAATCAATTTTTTACCAAATCAAGGTCTGTTTATGGAGACTTGCCTAACAAACTTGAATTGAAGGTTTGATCATTATGGTGTTTGTGGCACAACAAAATGGTTTCCTCCATGTTGAACTTCGAGCTGAAAAGTTCATGAATTTTACAAATTAATGAACTCTCAAGCTTGCTTTTGCGAATCTTGTATAATTGGATTGCTATGCTTAATGGTGAAAGAAATTTGAAATGTTTTGGATTTTGTGGATTATATTGTGGATGAGAGCTTGAGAGCATAATGTATTTCCTATGCCCCTTTTGTACATGGGTTACATTCTCTTTGTGTATTCTTAGTACAACTCCAGATTACTTGTTTTTTTTAAAAAACCCCTAAGGATTAAGCCTTAAGATTCTTGTTCTCTACAGTATGGCCTCTGCATCTTCTGCTGACCAAACTGGAAATGATGTGAAGGACAATGCTACTAGTAATCTAGTAGGACTCAACCTGAAATTTCCATCGGGGATGTATTTAGTGTCATGCTTGACCATTTTGTGATATTTCCTTTGTTTTTTGTCTAAAGTCAAGCCTGAAATTCAAATGCCATATTCATGTCTTAGCCTTTAGTGGTCTAACATAGGTAAGCTGAATCGAAGAGTCATGGTGACATATGTGAACGAAATTAGCAAGTTGTTCAGAATCTGGCTGTTAGTCATAATTTGGACTTCAGCATGATGTTAACATCTTAGTTCCGAATGATTGGTTAGGTCATAGTTCTTCACCCTCTTCTCTTTCTACCTTGGTAGGTTCAATGTTTCATCGGAGAGTCCATAATTTGTGAGAGGTCATAGTCATGGTGGGGGTGAGACGATGATGGGGAAAATATTTTTTTCTAAAATGCCTGTAGAAGGTAGCCAAGTCATGAGGCTACTAAGAAATAAAGCAATAGTCTTTTGCCCCATCATAATTTATTCTTTTTCTCACGGAAGGGCTTCTCTAGAGTATAGACTTTTGTCCAAAATTAATGATTGACGATTTAGCAGATATCAATCATCTTTTTTTTTTTTTAATTTTTTTTATATCTTGAGCATTATAGTATGATGGTGTATTTGAAGCTCTAAAAGGTTTCCAAAAGTTTGATGTATTTTTTCCAGCTCTATTGAATATTTACTGTATGTTGACTGTGAATAGAATTAATAGAACAACTCCGAATGTGGGTTCCGCTTTTGTGGGTTTTGTGGAGATCCAGATGTGCCGTCTTACCCCTATAAAGATTTCTGCAAGCAGAGACTGGATTTCAAGAGATTTCAAATAGAATTAATATAGACCTCAATTCAAAGTTCAGTTTGCCAAAAGAAGTGAATGTTCAGTACAAATCATATGCTTCTGTACCCATTTGTTTGTAGATACTTGTTTATGCTTTTTGTTAGATATTTATATAGCTGTATGAGATTTTTTTGGGGTTACAATTAAAAGGAAAAATTTGTCACATGAGCAGACGCTGATGCTTCATGCTTATATTTAACTTGATCCTTGGCAATTGAATTTTGGAATTGAAGGTCTAATGTCATCTAAGCAGAATCATGATTGTTTGTTTCATGGGCTTTTTAATCTTTACATTTAAACTTAAGATTTGAATGCATATTCCATGGAGAACACAAAATGAAGGATTGCCATTGATCTCGTACATATTCATTGTATTACTTAGGGAATGAAAATATGATATATGCTTCTTCAGGATCAGAAATCAAATGCTTTGATCTCCAAATGGTATGAAGGATATTAAGTTTTTGTTTCTTGGACTTCTTGTTTCCTTTTCTTTGTATTTGCTACATAACATTATTTATTTTGTTGAGTCCTTTTGTAGCCTACTTTTGGGAAGCCCATGGAGAGCTACGCTTACAACAAGGAAGAAATAAATCAGGTAGACAGTAGTCAATCTGAATGTCCTTTCCACTTGTTTGGATGAAGTACGTCTTAGATCAATGATGCAGCTGCATATTCAAATAAAATACATTGCTTTAGAATGTCAGCTTATTTAGAATGTCTCTAGCATTGATAATGAACGATTTGCTGCCTTAGCCCTGTGACTTTGTGGGCATCCAGCTAGATGCCCTTCCCAAGCGGCCAAGCCCGAAGAAAAGAGTCACCTCTATCGCTCTAATAGTTTTCAGAATGTGGATCTAGGTATCAGTAATTTGACTGTCACTTGAATCTGAGTCGTAAATTGTTTTGCTTGTGGATGTGTATGTGTCTATACATACATACATACATACATACATATATATATATATTTATATATC
>JACYFF010002017.1:20674097-20724374 GCA_017589665.1 Selenicereus undatus
CCCCCCCCCCCCCCCCCAAAAAAGATAGAATGTCTCTCATTTCCCATAAGACAAGTGGAGGCGCCGACGCGCTGTAATATCAATAACAAGGGGGCAGAGGGGAGACCCCCTAAAACAGCCACACAATTGAATCTGCTCCCTGATTGTTGGAATTGTGTTATCCATATCTCAAATTTATACCCCAAGGGTTCTGCTGAAGTAGAATTTTTGTTTGGTTGGGGGGCGGGTTATCCTTGAATCCTTGAATTGCAAAATTACATAACGTTACTTCCATTCGACCCTACATACCCAAAAAAATAAATAAAATGATTGCCTACTACGTATAAAAAATAGAAAGAAACAAGAGGAAATCTTAGAAAGGCATGTTGCTTTAGTCTATGAAACTGGCCAGAAACTTGCTCGTAGTTGACCTTTTCAGCTTTCTAGAAAGTGGAGATGTTGAGTGTTGAATGATTTCGTATTCAACGGGAAAGGAAAATGACCACATATGTGTGTAGGCATAAATGTACACTATGTAGATGGGCCATCTGGTGCAAAATAAAAAGTCCTAAACATATTAAAAGAACATTGAAAATTAGAAATTGGGGTTAATTCTGTGGGGTCAGCAATCAGACTAACCAATCTTCCCTTAAATGTGTCCTTACGAGCTTTGAAGCAATGGTTTAATAAATTTCTCAATGATGGCTTGGGCATTTGGGTGGTCTGATGACTTTCATTTAGTTGCTCTTTTTTTTTTTCAATTTTATAAAAAAAACTTGCTTAAACAACATCCAAAATTGAAATTAGGGAATATGGATAATCAAACCTCACATTCTCCTCTATGAGTATGTGAAAGTGTGGGGTTGTCTCTTGTTTGATACTTCTCTTAGTCTTTGCTTACAAAAAGGAAAGTCAGTAGCAAAGGACATGCAGGCTCAGTGAGAAATTGAAGAAAGGCTAGTAGTAAAAAATAGCATGTCAGCTGAGAGAGAAGGGAGTGCCCAGAAGAAGACTGAGAGCAAAGTAGCAGAATGCCTGAGAAAAATAATACTGAAAGCATTTCTAAAAGAACAGGAGGGTCGCAGACTTTTCAAGAAGGAATACAACAATAGAAAGCAGAGAAGCGGAGAAGACAATGTGTTGAATTAAAGACAAAATCAGAGCTCATCAGTTAGGTTAGGAGAACAAATGAGTTTACTTTAGAATGACAAATATGGAAATACTTATCAGGAAGAAGGGCTTATATAGTTATTTAGGTTATTTAATGTTATTTTTTAAGGACCCCAAAAGATGGCAGAAGAATGGAGTATTAGGATAATTTTTTCCCTGTACAAAAACAAGGACGATATACAAAATTGCTAACTATTATATAGTAATCAAATTACTTAGTTACACTATGAAACTTTGGGAAAGGGTGATTGAGAAGGGGCTAAGGAGGGACATTACACTTTTGTAGAAGTAGTTTGGTTTTATGCCAGGAAGATCAACGACAGAAGCTATCCATCTCATAGGAAGGCTTATTGGAGTTTTACAAATAAAGGGGGAAAAAGAGGACATTTGTATTAGTGTTTATTGACCTAGAGAAGGCATATAATTAGAGTACCTAGGGAGGCATTGTGGAGTTGCTTTGCTTGCTTGGAGGACAATACAAGAGATTTTCCTATTGATATCGGGCAATATCAATGATCGACTTGAAGCAGGCAATTATCACAACTGAGCTTATGAAAGGTGTTAAAAATGGGGCTGCAACGTATGTCAATTTGCAGATGATATTATCGTAGTCAATAAGAGTAAAGGAGTTAGATAATTCCAAGGTGAGAGATACTCTAAAGTATGAGGACTAGGTCGAAATCTAAGTTCTTAGAATGTGATTTCAAAAGGGACAGGGAAGAAATCAACATTGGCGACATTGCAATACTGAGGGCATAGAAGTTCAAGTACATGGGCTCGATCATACAGGGAAAAAGGGATTATTGAGGAGGACAAAAAGGGGATATTGGCGAGGACATTGTTCACCCTTCACAACATAAGGATAGGATGACCAAAATTAAGGAATGCATATGTGGGTGTCAGTGGTGAGCACTTGCTGGTACCCGACGTGAAACTTGACAATTGGAATGAGAACCAGTTAAAATGGTTCCTAAATTTTGGGAATCGGAGCTAGAACTGCTAATTTTGGTTCAGACCAAGGATACCAGAACTGAACGGGACTGGCTGGTTCAACCAGTTCAACCGTGAACCGAACCATGGTCCAGTTCAAAAGCACCCATCAACCCGCTTGCATAGTGAACCGATCAATGTTCGGTCCAACCGGGGTGTTTTTCCAGTCAAACCGGTGCTTTGAACCGATTTAGCTTGTAGTCCTGCCTGCATCAATAATTTTCAACGAAAAAATTTCCTTGGTAAACTTCTAACACACGACCTCACCTATTGCTTAGCTATAACAAATGCTAACACGCCTCTTCCACAGTGCTACAACTCTTTGTAATGTAAAGGAATCTTAGTTTTAAAAAGCGCGAGGCGCACTGAGGCACAAAGGGTCCCGAGGCGCAGTTTCATAAAAAACTACAAAAAAATTTATTCAGAAAACATATTATGCGCAAATAAGTCATATACTCGCATCACTACATTGATTTGATACCATTACAACCGTTATAAAGTCTAAAATGGTTGTAAAACGGTATAAAATATGCTAAAGCAATATTATAACTCACTAAAATAAAAGGCTAAAATGCTAACAATTAGAGATTTAGCCTTATCAAATAAAAAAATAATTAAAAAATAGAGATTTACCAAGTATGCACACAATATTCAAATAGTAAAAATAGGCCACATACATGTTTCCCAGGGCGCAGAAAAACGTTGCCACCCACTGTCCCAAACCCCAAAGAAAAAAAAAGACATTTGATTACTATAAAACCAAAAAGAGGAGAGAGAAGAGTGCAAAGCAACCCACCTAGCCAGTCTTTTGAAACCCTAACACGGCATGAAGAAGTCAGCGGGCAGCAAAACACTTGCCGGAGTAGATCGCCGGCGGTTGGTGAAGATGGGCCACTGGAAAAGCTTGAGGAAGTAGGTCGACCCAGTCCTGATCAAGCCTCCATACGAGCCTCCAATCCAAGGGAGATTAGGCTTTCAGAAAATTAGGGTTTCTTAAAATTAGGGTTTTCAAAATTAGGCTGAATTCGAAGCAATTGGATGGGGCTTTCTACTTGAATTGGACATAATTACCTGGGTAAGTTTTAATTTGGAGAAATTTTGGCTTTTGGTTACTAATTTATCAAAAATCTCTCTTTACCACCGCAAGTTGCTATGAGGCAAGAAAAGCGCTATGCATGCACCTTGATTGGTGCGCATTTGAGGCGCGCGCCTCCTTGCGCTTCCGGAATTCGCTACGCCTGGGGTCACCTGAGGCGCCGGCTTGATCGCCTCTCGCCTAGGTGCGCCTTAGGTGCGCTTTTTTAAACTAAGAAGGGAATCTTTTTTGTTTTTTTTAAAGTTAGTTACTGGCTTCACTATACTGAGTTAAGCTTTTTTTAAGCAACTAGTTGATGGGCTTTGCCATTGTTTTCAATCCATTATCATGACCCCCCCCCAAAAAAAGAATATAATTCATTAGGTTTCAGACAAACGACATTTCTTCCCCTAAAGTGGGCGTTATTTTTCTGGTCCTTAGTGTTTATATTTTAATGTATAAGGCCTCATATGGATAAATATAATAGATATCTGGAATATGATACTTTTTTACCTAAAACTTCAATATGCAATCTTCAAATTAGCTAAATATAAATTTGATTATTAGATTCTTATACATTTATGCCTAAAATTCATATTCATACACAATTAAATGGATGTCATTCGAGAAATTGCGGACTACCAGTTTTATCCGATCTAACCGGTTTCGCCGATCTGACCATTGGCCCACTAGCTTAATTGGTTCACTGACCGGTTCGGTTCTGGTAACCTTGCTTCCAACTTTGGGTACCCTCTTTGCCTAAATTTGAAAAATTTCAACTAGAGTCTTGAATTTTCCCCCCTTCTAGGGGTTTAGATGTTTGATATGTTCAAATCTAAAGCTTAAGATTGAAAATTAGAAGCCCTAATGTTTTAGAATTTGCAAAATATAAAAGAAATTCAGGAGATGTTATTGTAAACTCATGAAAAAATATAAAAAGATGGATACTCCTAAGGAAGTAAAGTACAAGTACAAAAAATTACAAAATGTTTGTTGTTTGTTGATTAACATTCTAATTCACAACCTAAAGTCTAAAAAAAATTCATAAAAAGTTCTTATAGGTATCTCATTATACCTGCGAAGACTTTGATACTCAGTTTCGGTTCTTGTTCCCAATTCCCCATAGTAACACGGGGAACCGAAGACCGTACGGGCTGGTTCCTAATTTTTAGGAACTGCAACCGGAGCTATTTGACTGGTTTCGGTCCCGTTCTTGGGTACCCAAAATTCATACTCACCCCTAGTGGATGTCGTGTGATAAGAAATTTCGGTGGGTTAAAAGGTGTGTTCACTAAAGGTGGTTCACCAGGCTTGTTGTAAGACTTAGAGGCCAATTAAGAAGACTCAAGTCCATAGGGTGATAGATACAGAGATATGAATAGGCATGACTGGGTGGATGTGTGATAATGTAAAGCTCACTGGAATTCACTTACAATCAAAGGAGAACACAAAAACAAACAAAGGAACTCACGACCTTAGCTTGCTTTCTATGCAATCCGAAACTAAAAATGAGTTTTGAATAGTTCTAAACTTGAATCTTGGATACAGTAATCACCACCAAGACTAAGGTCAGGGCCCCTAAGCTTGATTAAGATACAGAAATCACCACTTAAACATGATTAGGACTTGACTCGAATACCACCTTAACCGGCCTAGTTAAGGATAAGCAAGTTAAGTGTTTCGGTTTTAAGGAGCAAAGCTCTCTTTCGTTCTTTTCAAGTGCACCAAATCTGATTGAAAAATGAAGAATACAAAAGCCTTATAGGCTAGCAAGCAAGCAACCAAGTAGCTAAAGCCTAGGGAGTGAGGTTTCTTCAGAATTAGGAAACCTCTTAAACTTGCTTAGTTCACGGTTTTTGCTAACCCGTGAGGTTTCAATGTTAATCCTAGCTTAATCCTTGTTAAGTACAACCATTGAGTCTATCTAATCATTAGGATTAAAGCTAAACTTGTTGCTAAGCAAGCAATTAAGCAAATAAACAGCTGCCTTGAAGTGAAGGAAAGGAGTGGTGTTGACTGGGTGGTTTATGCTTTACGGCTGACCACTAGGAATGGAGCTGTCTTTCTTACTTGCTCCTCATTGGATAACTTGGTGGCTCCTTCATGATTGTGTCCAACAGCTTGTTAGTTGCTCATCCTAGCAGCTAGATACGGATTGGACACCAGAAAGGACTTCAACTACCAAATGCACCAATCAGGTGCAGCCGGGCAGTAGTGGGCAGTTTTCAGGCTCTGATTAGTGGCCACATTTCATATGCAAAACGTGGGCATGATTTGGGTTGCCACATATGGTTGGAAAGCTTTGGAAGTCTTCTAACTCCTCCAAGTGGAATCGCTCAATTTAGAGTTCATTTGCCTACCCAAAAGATTCCTAGTGAGTACTTCCTGAAGACCCAGATTGATTACTTCCTGACGAAGATGGATAGTTGGAGGTTCTGCAAGGATTATAAGGTGATTCCTAGTGAGTATCTAGGAACTCAGCATAGGTTGCTAATGTTGGATGTGGAGTTCAAATGTTCAAAGTGGAAGAAGAGGAGAGTCGGGGACTCTAGAGTTAAGTGGTGGACCTTCACAAAGTAGAACGCCATGTTATTATCAGAGAGGATTACTGAAGAAGGAGCTTGGAGGCGGGTAGAGGATGCAGATATAATATGGAAGGCAATGACAGACTGTATTCGAAGGTCGGCTAAAGAAGTCCTAGGTACTTCTAGAAGGGGTGGTAACAAAATGAACGGTGCCCGGTGGTGGAAAGAGGAGGTAAAGGAGAAAGTCAGGGAGAAAAAAAAGGAATATGCTGATTACATGAACAGGGGAGCAGATGGAGAGAGAGATATTAGTAGAGCTAAATATAAGGTAGCAAAGAAGATAGCCCTAAAAGCTGTTGCGGTAGCTAAGAGCAAAGCTTATGATATGTTATATCATAGACTGACAACTAAGGAAGGGGAGAAGGAAGTCTTTAAGCTGGCGAGGGTTAGGGAAAGAAGAACAAGGGATTTAGGTATTGTGAGGTGCATCAAGGATGAAAATGGTAAGTTGTTATTTGAGGACACAGAAATAAAGGAGAGATGGCAAAGATACTTTTCTAATCTCCTCAATGGTGAAGGGATGGAAGATTCCCGAAGCAGGGAATGAGAGCGTGGTGAGAGGAGGATTGACCCGCGAGAGTGTGGTCATACCAGTAAGGTCGAGATTAAAGAGGACTTGAGGAAGATGCCCAATGGGAAGGTAGAGGTTCCAGATCAAATACTGGTATAAGTGTAGAAGTGTTTGGGTGAGAAGGCATTAGAGTGGCTAACGGAGCTTTTCAATGTTATTTTTAGGACCGCTAAGATGCTAGAAGAATTGAGATCTAGTACAGTAATCCCTTTGTACAAGAACAAAGGTGATATTCAAGATTGTAATAATTTTAGAGGTATAAAGTTGCTTAGTCACACTATGAAGTTATGGGAAAGGGTGATTTAGAGAAGGTTGCGGAAGAATGTTTCGATTTTAGAGAACCAATTTGGTTTTATGCCAGTCAGGTCGACCATAGAGGCGATTTACCTCATTAGAAAACTTATAGGTTTGTATAGAGATAGAAAGGTGGATCTCCACATGATGTTCATTGATATGGAAAAAGCATATGATAGAGTTCCGCGTGAAGTGTTATGGAGACGCTTGGAGGAGAAAGGAGTGCTACCCTTGTATATTCGAGTTATTAAGAATATGTACGAGGGAGGTAGGACGAGTGTTAAGACGCCAGGAGGGCTCACTAATGACTTCTTCATTGGTATGGGCCTGCATCAGGGTTCCGCCTTGAGTCCCTTTCTTTTCACTCTAGTTATGGATGAACTTACAAGAGGAATTCAAGATGAGTTACCTTGGTGTATACTGTTTGCAGATGACATTGTTCTTATTGATGAGATCAGACAAGGAGTTAATGACAAGTTGGAGCGATGGAGGCATACTCTGGAGTCACCCTGGATGGAGGGTCGACACTTAAGGTTGATAAGTTTAAGTATCTAGGCTCTATCATTCAGCAGAATTGCGATATTGACGGAGATATTAACCAGCGAATAGAAGTAGGCTGGCAAAAATGGAAGTATACCTCAAGTGTGCTGTGTGATAAGAGGGTCCCATTGGATTGAAAGACAAAGTCTATCGCATGGTAGTTAGACCGGCCATTCTGAATGGATCGGAATGTTGGTCTCTAAAAAAGACGCAAGTTCAAAGGTTGACGGTAACAGAGATGAGGATGATAAGGTGGATGTGTGGTTTTATGAAGATAGACAGAATTAGGAATGGAGTTATCGGGGACTTAGTTAAAGTAGCTCCTATCGGAGATAAGATGAGAGAAACAAGACTCTGATGGTTTGGTCATGTGAAAAGGAGGAGTGTGGACGCTCCAGTGAGGAGATGTGAGAGGATCAACATCCCCGAAGGCAAAAGAGGGAGGGGACAACCAAAGAAGAGCTTGGACGAGGCGATTAGAGAGGACTTGAAAGTTGTTGGTTTGACAGAGGACCTGGCTCAGGATAGGAAGTTGTGGCGGGATAGGGTTAAGATCTTAGATCGCTGAGAGTCAACCCCGTAGTGATCTTTTGATTGCTGTGGCATAGTGCTGGTAAATGTTTTTTCGTTGTGTTTGTATGCAGGTTGTACTGTCTTCTAATAAGGGTTCTCGTTTTCTTACCGCTGGTTGTTTAGGTATATTACCTTCCTCCTATTTATTGTCCTTGCTATAGAATCTTTCTTTAATAAAATGTTTTCCCATTTCGTGTTTTCACAAAATCTTTCTTTTATAAAATATTTTTACAAAACTCTTTTTTGTGGGTCTCTTGGAATCAGCCTCTCTACGGGTAGGAATGTTGGTAGAGGTAAGGTTGCCTACAGTTGGATCTCCCCAAACCTCGCGAAAGCGGAGCCCACACTGGGAGTTGTTGTTGTTGCCTTGCCAAAAGATCAAAATACCCGGACTGGTCCAAACCCAGTTCCAGCCTGCACAGTTTGGAAAATTGACCTGGTTCTTCATCTTCCACTTGACTTAACTTGATTTAATGACTTGGACCAGGTAGTTAACATCTTGAGGATCCAAAATATGCAAAAATTCAGGACTTAAACCTCATGGAGGCCTAAGTAATCAGAAACACAAAATTGGGCTTGAAAACTGTTTTTAACCCGTAGGGTTCTGTTTGTGTTTCTAGCAAAAGGTGAGTCATCTTTTGAACTTGTGACCTTGTTCTTGGACGTTTTGGACTTGATTAATCATGAACTTGGTCTTGGCTTGGTAGGCTCCATCATCCTCCCCTTATTGAAAAGATTTGATCCTCAAATCTGCTTGGTAGTCATCTGGATGGAAGGGGCTCAAATATGCCACATCGAATGTGGCTGAAACTTCATGCTCTCCGAGTATATCAACCTTGCATGCATTGTCACTTACCTTCTCTAGTACCTCAAATGGACCTTCAGCTCTTGGCATTAGTTTGTTCTTCCTTTTGGAAGGAAATCTCTCCTTCCTCAAGTATTAAGTAGATCCATACTAGGTCTCCATGTTGAAAACCCATCTTTCTCCTATGCTTGTTGGCTTGGGCTTCATAGGATGCATTTGTTTTATCAATTATGGCCTTTACCAACTCATGGAGCTTTTGAATCTCTTCTACTCTTGCTGCTGCATCCGCACTTGGTTTCTGGTCTAAGGGCTGTGGGGTAAGATCAATGGGACTTAATGGATCAATCCCATAAACCACCTTGAAAGGGGAGAGACCAGTAGCCTTGCTTGGTGCTTTGTTGTATGTAAACTCAGCATGGGGCAAGAGCAAATCCCAAGCTTGGGCATGAGGTTTAATCAAAGCTCTTAGGAGTGTACCTAAGGTTCGATTAGTCACCTCAATTTGCCCATCAGTTTGGGGGTGACATGTGGTACTATACATCAACTTAGTACCAAGCTTCTTACAAAGGGTAATCCAGCAATGACTTAAAAACTTTGTATCCCTATCAGAAACAATAGACTTAGGGATACCATGTAATCTGGTTACCTCTTTAAAGTACAATTCAGCAATGTGTGTAGCATCATTGGTCTTGTTGCAAGGTATGAAGTGTGCCATCTTTGAGAATCTGTCTACTACCACAAATATTGAATCCTTGCCTCTTTGAGTCTTAGGTAGACCTAAAATGAAGTCCATACTCACATCTAGCCAAGGTTGAATGGGAACTGGAAGTTGCGTGTACAAACCGTGGGTTTGCTGCTGATGTGAACGCAATTATTACAAAACGCGTGAAGCATGTGTTTTCCTTCCCATTTCGGCTTTGCTGCTTGGTGCCTCTTCCAAAACCGTGTATCCCCTCCTCTAGCAAGGCCAAGAAGTGTGAGAATTATGGGTGCATGAATCCCCTTGGCTGCTACACTCTTTTCACATCAAAGGCTTCAAGAGACACACCCCTTCACGCCTAAATGCAGTTGCTGAATTTTGCCTTTTTTTCCTTCACTGCTTTTTGTGTATTTTTCATGCCTTTTCATGATGTACGACCTCTACTATATAAAGGCCATAGCATAGGGTTGTTCCCCATCAACTTACATTCGAATTCAAGTAATACAACTTAGCTTTGAAGTGTTCTCTCAAAGTGTGTGCGAATCTAGTTCTATATCTTGAGTGTTGGCAAACTCAAGTGGTGTTCTAGTTTCCTTAACTCTTCTAGGTGGTGAATTATTTCTGTATCCTAGAAAGAGTAAAGGAATTTGCCCAATGATTGATTTTGAGTGGCTCCTTCTTGGATTATCTCAAACTCAACCTTGAACCTACCCTTCCTTTGTTTCCTTTCTTCCTTAACTCACAAAAAAAAAAGAAACCACAAAAGATAACCTAACTTGGTGATTTGCGTGCTCACATACATCATTATCCGCCCTCCATTGCTAAGGTATGGTTCCTTCCTCTGCTTTATTGTTCCATTGTTTGGATAATTTCGACCTCCCGTTTATTTGCATAACCATTTATTTTTTTCACAAAAACACTCTTTTACAAAATGTTTTCACAAAATCTTGTTTTGTGGGTCTCATGGAATCAGCATCTCTACGGGCAGAGATGCTGTTAGACGTAAGGCTGCCTACATCTGGATCTCCCTAGACCCCGCGAAAGCGAGACCCACACTGGGAGGTGTTGTTGTTGTTGAGAAGGGATTGGGAACCACATATTTATCGGGAAGGAAAAGATGAAAGGTTTAAAGTTAAAACAACAAGCTTTAGTACTGCATCGGTTTTCCAAGAAGAGGGTTTTCTTCAAAAAGAACGAGCCTCATTTATTTGAAGTGGTCGCGTTTAAACATTAAGGACACATGATTTAAAAAAATAAACATTGCATTAAAGTTAAAAATTTATTTTCACGAATGCTCTGAAATTACGAATTCAGTTCCAAAAAATCTCCCAGTGGCCTACTTGTTTTGTTCCCCCTTTTTTGGGGGAGGGGGGGGGGGCAGAGTGTTTTGTGTTCTCGTACGTCGTTTTGCGAATTGAGCGAACTGCTACTCTGGTAACTATGGATGCACCCATGTTGTGTAACAACTTTGACCTCTTGAAATGTAAGAGAGTTAAAGGAGACCAATGAAAAGTCGATGGAGGTGATCAAACTATATACGTGACATTTGTGATTTATAGAGGATATTACTCATGATATGAGTTCCTAGAAGTCTAAGATTAGGATTATAATTCTTTGGTAGTCGGCCTCGTACTCCTTGGCTTTTAGTCATGTAGTATATCAATGTTGTTTGATTTGTGCACCAGGTGATAGTTTACTTCTATTCGTTTGCTACCTACTATAGTTTCTAACCTGTTTCCTTCATTTCTCTTATAGTATTATTATATCATGTGACTTGATTTTATTGTCTAATGGTAGTTGATATTATCATGTAATGCTAGAGTTATTATATCACGAGACTTGATTTTATTATCTAATGGTAGTTATGAGAGTTAAAAATTAGTGAATAGTACTGATAAAAAAAAAGTGAATACTGACTAGAGCTCTTTACAATAGCCACCGAGTAATATCATATGACTAACAAGTGCCTTTCATTTGATTATGGGATCTTCACTTAAGTCGTCGCTTTCAAAGGCAAGAAATTTAAGAAAGGAGTGATGCAGGACAAGATTATGGTGGCTAAATTTGGGAATTTAGTGTTTGCCTTGAGAATCTTGAAGATTTTCTGATAATAGATATTGGAAAAATAAAAGAAAGAGCCATAAATAAAAGATAGAATACATAAGAATCCATCTAATAAAACAACGTGATCCACTTCCTGCAACAATGAATCCTACATGGCCAAAGAAAGCAGTGAACTGGTGGATATTTTTTGATTTTGTTCCTATTACCTCCAAACAACACCTAACAATGCTTATATAGCCTCGAAAACTTTGGGATAGACGCTAACCCTAAAGCCTAAATTATGTCTTAATTCCAACAACAACAACAACAACAACAACACCTTCCAGTGTGGGTTCCGCTATCGCGGGGTCTGGGGAGATCCAGCTGTAGGTAACCTTACCTCTACCGGGAGAGCCAACCGTGACCAATGTGGCCTTGACCAATGAGAACTCGGAGTGGTGGCCCACGGAGTGGTGACCAACGAGGACGTTGGCCCTTAAGGGGGGTCGAATGTTATGGATTTGGATCAATTGCAAGGTATGGGACTTGTCTCACATCGGTTGTATGTGCAACTGATGAGGGGTTTATAGACCAAATAGACTCTCTCACCTAATAGGCTAGCATTTTGGGATGAGTTCTCTTGTTTGGTCTGAAACATATTCCTACCCGTAGATAGGCTGTTTCCAAGAGGCCTACAAAAAAAGGATTTTGAAAATTTTTTTAAAGAAGAAAGACTTTGTAAAAACATTTAATGGAATTATTATTATTATTATTATTATTATTATTATTATTATTATTTTGGTATGTCTTAATTCCAGTGCATAAAATAATAAAGATAGACTTTAAAATATCCTAAACTGACCTATGGGAATCAAAATAAAATAGAAAGGTTATTTCTATTTTGTTTCCCATAAGATTGTTTCTCGTAAGATTCTGCTCCTAAGAATAACTCTTAAAATACTGTAAAATTATCTTAATCTAAAATTGCAAGCTGTGGACAAATTAAAAAAAAATAAATTATGCCATTATTCTTTATTTCTCTTCTCCTAGCTCCTTGTATTTTTCACATTTGGGAGGCAAGATAATGAGACAAATTTGACACCTTCACTTTAAAATTAATCGTCTTCAAAATTTTAGGACTATCATGAAATTTTCAAAGATATTCATGATAAGCGTAAATAAGTCAAATTCTCTCCTTCAGGAAAAGTCATATTGTCACCCCCTCCTTTCACAAAAAGTCAAATTTTCTTTTCCTAGGTAGTACATAATAGAAAAATCAAGAATAAACTCTGAAAAAATCTAAACTGCCCCTCTCAAATTCCCACATATACAAAATGGACCAAATAAAGACTTATTGAACTTCCTCCTCCTAGTTGACTTAGGAAGAAGTTCTCAATACCAAGTTGAGAACTATGTTGATTTGATCCCACTAAGGGCACATAGGGAACCTATACATGATAAGGTTTTTTCTTTTTTTTGATTGAGTGCAATTATTTTTTTTTGATTGAGCGCAATTAAAGAATAATAAAGTAACTGGTCAACTGGCCCCAACAAGGATTAAATTCATAAGCTTATGAGAAAAATAATCGAATGACTGAAAAACATAGAACTTAGCCATAAAGATGCAAAATCTGACATCGAAGGGTAAACTGTACAGAATTCTGTATTAACTTCGCCCTAATAAAAGTTCAAATAACAAATCCTAGATTAAATGGTCATTAATTTAACCAAAATAAATCCCATCCAAAGATAATATAAATAATGTAAAAAAAAATTGTCTTGGAAAACTGCAATTACTTGTAATCCCTTATAAAAAAGGCTACATAGGCAGCCTATTACAAACGAGGGCAACCCAAATTCCAAACAAAATAAAATTTCCCTCCCTAGCCCGTATATGCAGAATGTGTATGTGGAGAATGTGTATGTGCAGTACCCTTTCTAGAAAGTGCTTGGATGGACAGTATATGATGCAATTAAGCAATGGCTTCGGGTGGTTCAACATCAAAACTTACGCAAACAAGCTAGTTTTAATTTATAAAAATCTCACTAATTTGTTGTTATAAGCTGAGCAGAGAGATACATTGAACAAAATGAGTTGGGATCAAAAAGTGATCTCTCACACGGCAGACATAAGTAAGGATGTTCATCATCTTGAATGGGTTCGTATCCAAAATAATAAATGGAAGTAATGATTTTATTTCGCGAACTTATGGTGTGAATATTTTATTTAAATATTTGCTCTACATGGACATGTAAAATTTGTCTTGTTCATTTACCATAGTCCTACTGTGATGATTCTCTAGTTTCTTATGCAAAGATAATATAGATAATTAGATATTGTGATTTATCTTCTGAATAATGCACATGATCCTGCTCTTTTTCTGGATTGTTTTACAGGACTAGTTTGTAGGCAAACCAAAAGGATTATTTTTATAGGAAGACTTCACTTGTTGCTTTGTATGATAACATTATGAAAGAAAATCTCTAAATGCCTCTTATTTAATAGTTGATGACGATGCCTTTCAAATAATAAGATGTCTCAATTCTATGTTTGTAATTGTAGGGTATGCGATGAAAGCTAGTAACCCTTGAGAGTGCCTTTGTCTTCAGTAATTTCATCTAAATAAATTAAATTATATCAGAACTATGAGCAAAAGGACCGTGCATGCTGAAGCACACTTTTGCACTAAACTGGTTCTGGTCCTCTTCATGTGCAGATATCATGCAACTCAAAGTCATCCTTTCTTGCTGCTGCAGATGATAGCGGTGATGTGAAGGTACACCTGATCAAGATACCTCTTATGCTTTTCAAATGTGTGCATTTTGTCTTATCTGTTACAATTCTGTCCTTGATGCTTGCATTCTGTTGCTTTTGCAATGTCCTTCATTCATCTCAAGAATATTGCCTTTGACTTAGCTGCATAGGAAAGATGGATCCATATGGGTCATGTTTCTCAAATTTTCATAGTCAGGACGGTGATAATTGTGAAGCTATGCTCTTTCTCTAGCTTAAGCGTCATTTTCTGATCTCAATGCAGTGATAGTATGATGCAACTTTGATTTCCATAGCTAAATTCCTTTGGGATTCCCACTAGTTGAAAATCTTAAAATCTTTGGGGTATCTTTAATACTCTTGGGGAGTCTCACTAGGTCATGGGCTACTAGTTCTTCAAAATCGGCCGCTGAAAAAAATAGTAATATCCTTGTCGCTAGTTAAGTTTTTAAATTTACGAGAACCTCTTGGAGAGGTTCCTAGGCTAGATCACACATGTTAGTTAATATTTGGACCATGGACCGAATAAAAGACCTGGTTATTTGTTTTCCCACTATATTCAAGTTCATCACCATTCTCGGTGGCTGAACTAGCTATGACATGAGTGGAGGTTTGAGATGATGTTATGATTTGGGGGGGGGGGGGGGCTGTGGTAGACATTTGGCTTTGACAGGGCAGGTAACAGTTGTGATGGTGGATATTGTGATTTTTTTGGGGGGGGGGGGGGTTGACAAATGTGCAGCTGTAATGGGGAAGGGGGAGGGTTTTGGAACAAAGCCATGTTGATATAGAAATCAAAAGAGTAAAGGGAAAAATGAAATTTAGAAGGGAAGAGGGAAGATTGGGAAGAAGAAGGGAAATTCAAAGGGAAGAAGAGGGGGAAATCATAATATTTTTGCTTAATTCAATCAATATTCAATAATAGATCAATCACAAGGTTCATAGACCAGTTATTTATAGGTATATAGCCTTCATAAATGCCAATCAAAGTACCAGTAGAAATGAGAAACCATAATATTTTTAAATAAGAACACGAAACACCCCCAGTGTGGGTCCCACTTCAACCATGTTTGGGGAGAACAGATGCAGGCACCTTGACCCTACTAGGATAATGCTAGTAGAGAGACTGATTCCTATAAACGTACAAAGGTAAAAAAAAATAATTTTGAAACTATTTTGGTTATGTGAAATCTTTTGGGTTAACAGAAATCTTTTCCTAAATACCTTTCTTTGTGTCTAGGGAATGTTGAACAAAATAAATGATAGCAAGTAACAATAAAGTTGCATAAACAACATAGGGAGTGCACAAGACAGAATAGGTGATACATACAAACAGCCAAGTAGGTAGCGCCCAATTTGCAACCAATATCATTTACGTTCAACTTGTTTAAAAGATAAGGAGGGGAAACAAAAGGGCTGGCTACTTAAGATATAAGATGCTAATCCTAGATATCCAGAAACCTCTATTTTAAGTCATGTCCCCCAAAACTTGCAAGTAATCTATATGCATTTTAATCATCTCATTCCAACTCCCCCTTTTTTTTCTTGGGGGGGGGGGGGGGGGGGGGGTTCTAACTCTACCTTTTTTATAACCATGGATGTCAATCATCTCACACTTCATGGGCTGGGTTCTCTTCTCGTGATGTGCCCAAATCATCTTGGTCTAGATTCCCTGCTCATATTATCCTCTATTGGTGCCACTATGACCTTTTCTCTGATTACATCATTACTTATCCTATCCAGCCTTGTATGGCCATGCATCTAACGGATTATCCTCATCTTTGTAACCATTGTCCTTTGGACTTAGTGTTCTTGATTGCTGACACTCCGAGCCATACAACAAGGTGAGTGTGGCTACCATACGGTAAAATTTCCCTTCAAAAATTAAGTATCTTTTATCACACAACTCTCCCAATGTATCACTCCCCCCCCCCCCCCCCCACCCCCGGTTCACTTTTATATGGTGAATAATGTCTTCATGAATATCGCGTGTACCATGTGTGATAGATCCCAATTACCTAGGTTTATCCGCCCTTGGTATTGCAATATCTTCAATAGTCACTTCTCTTATTTTCTTGCCCTCCCTCTTGCTAAATTTACACTCTAAGTATTGAGTCTTCAGCCTACTCAATCTAAAACTGTTGGCTCCAGAGTTTCTTGCCATATCTGCAGCTTACCGTTCCCCCCTCTATAGTCTTGTTGATTAGGACAATATCGTTAACGTTTAACTACATTATGGTACCTCTTCTTGTTTCTTCTTATGAAGCTCATCCATTACAATTGTAAAAAGATGATGGCTTAGAGTTGATTCTTGATGAAAACCAATATTATGACTTGGGAGCAAATGACATAAATTATGCTTCAAAGCAAGGTTTTATTTTAAAAGTCTTGGAAAGGGTCTCACCTTTCTAACATTCTTAGTTGCATGCAAATATCATCTCATATGCGAATTAGTTCATATGATGTCATGTGTCTTCTGTTACCAGAAGCTGTCTTGCTAAAAATAGCTAAAATAGTTTATTCCACATCTGTGATTCAGATTTTGACTCTAGTGTCTGACAGATAATTGATATCCAACAGTGCCGCCCTTTCAAAACATTGAGATCCGGCCATGCAAATGTATCCTTCTGCTTTTTACCTGAATCCATTGGCTGCTTGGTTTTATGCATCCCAGCAGTCAACTCTTTATGTGTAATGTATGAACTTCGGTTAGGAGGAATTGCCTAAGTAGAGAATGTTGAAAGCTTGTTTGACCTTGACCTCACATGTCTAGATATGTAGCAGCGTGAAATTCCTTCCTTGGAAGCCTTGGGAAGGTACATGCAGTGAACTTATGTTGACTTTGAGTTCTTGTGGTTATTTCATGCTGTTGTAGTTAACACCCCCCCCCTCCAGAAAAAAACCAAAAAAAAAAAAAAAAGAAAACCGTGGCATCTCCCTGCCTGGATCCAATGTTCAATCACTTATTATTAGAGTTGGCAAAAACTGATCAGACACGATTACCAACCCGAATTGAACACGAATTTAAGTGGATTTGGGTAGAAGTTTTCAACATGTTGCATTAAATGAGCTGACACATTTAACTAACCAGGTTAGATTCAGGTTGAGAACGTTGACGTGAAAAAAATATCTATTTAACTGGTTTAATTAAATGAGTTAAGCAAGTGAACTATTTTACCAAATTGCCATATAATTTTTGGGGGGAGTTTTGAAAATGTAGGGTCTAGTCAAGCCCATCCTTGTGTGTGGGTTGTGGACAATGGTTGTATTTTGATGATATATGAAACTCAAAAGATTGATTTATAAGGTTTCATAATTTCACTTTAGTTGAATTGTTAAGTGGGTAAATGGGTAGCCCAATAATCTGAACCTAACCCATTTGTATTAAATAGTGATGGAGGTCCATCCACAAGGTTCACCAATGTTCAATTGATCCAAAATAATCACGAAAACAAGTCCAAGTGCACGGCCATGCGTTGCTTAATGAAGAATATTCAAGGTGATGCACACGGTTTTTCATCCGGATTATTACCCGGTTTTTGCTACCTGATTACTCAAGCTTAATCCAAGTTTAAGCTTTCAATTTTTGGTGATATTACAAGCTTAAGGTCTTAGCATTCAAGTCCAAGTGGAATTATCAATTTTGGAGTTCATTTGGTTAGGGAACGGAGCTGATTTTCAGTCATGTGCTGATTTGAACCCGAAACTGCACGGTTTGGGCATTTCATCTTTTTCAAGGGGCAAATGCTTTGAGTCCAAATGCTTTGATTCCAAATGGAGGCTATTCTAGACATCTTGAGGTTTCCAACCATGTAAAAAAATCCCAGAATACTCAGCATTTGAGGTGTCAAATCAGGAGGACAAAACCAAGCAGAAACCGGCACCTAGATACCCGGTTGCTTAGCTAGGAGGTTTTCCTTCCTAAATGAGTTTGCTAAAAGTGAATGCATGTCCACCTGCTTATTTTGAGATGCTTGGTCAGCTGCCACCCAGCTACATAGGAGCAAGACACGTGGGAGCAAGGAGAAGCCTCCATTTTGCAAGCATCCAACCGGCCACCCTAGCACCACATGTCAAGCAAGTATCCATCAGCCTTTTTGAGGTGTAACCGTGAGGAGATTACCTCCCTAGGGAGGAAATTGAATCACCAAGATTCCCTAATGCCTAGGAAAGGTTTATATTAGTGCTAAGTTGTATTTAAGGCCTTAAACTTTTGGTTTATATTAGTTTAGCTCCTAACCGTGTACTATTTAGTATTAAGAGTTTTAATGACTTTCCTAGCTTGGAAGGAAAGCTCATTTCGTGTGTAATAGAAGGCCATATAAAGCCTTAGTTGTTCATTTGGTGATATATACTTTGATTTTGAATTTGAGAGAAAAGACTTTGTGTCTTGAGTTCCCTAAATACTTTCCTTACTTATCTTAGTTCTTGGCCAAGCTAAGTGGTGATCAAGAGAGTCTTAATCTTTGGTTAGGTGGTGTATCTTATCCTAATCCAAGATTAAGGGCCCTAAGTCAGTGGTTAGTGGTGTATCTTATCTAATCACCTAGCTTAGTACTATCCAAAAACACTTGAAGTTCTTTTAGAGTGCTTGGTTTCTCTTAAACCGTGAACTCTCTCTAAGTTCTCCTTGTGTTCCTCATCCCTCTTTGCCCTCCTAAACACAGTCCCATCTCTTCCCCCCTCAAAATAAGCCTTCCACCATTCCATCCCCACATTCATCCAAAGCTTAGACTACTCCTACTAGTCTACTTCCATCACAACCTTCATATCTCATCCAACCGTGCAAAATAGAAGCTCACGGTTTCTCAAACCAGAACATTGGCACGGTCTGCTTGTGCCTATAAGCACGACCGTGCCACCATTAGTTCGTGAGTTTTCTCTCTTTTGCGTTGTGTTCTTGGAAGTTCAAAGCTTGGGACTTCTTTCCCTTGAAGACTTCCATCAGTTTTGGTATCAGAGCAAGTTCATCCTTGCCTGGAACCTACCACACGCCTTTTCCCAGCTCATCTCGGAATCCAAAACTCAAACACAAACCGTTCCATTCACACACCCAAAATGAGTTCCAACATGACCGTGGAAGAAAAGCTAGAAGCCGTGACCAAGCAAATGCAAGAGATGTCAATTGCTTATCAAGAACTCAGAGCTCAGAATGAGTACTTGAGAAAACAGCTTGGAGATCACATGAAACAAAAACAAAAGCTTTATGAAGTTGGTGAACGAAGTATAGAGGTGAAGAAGAAGCTAGCAATGCGTCATCTTTCTCTGATGATGAAGTACCTTTTGAGAGGAAGAGAAGAGAAGCACGGCCTACTTTCAACTCAAGTGATTTCAAAGTTGAAATTCTTAAGTTTGAGGGTAAGCTAGACCCAGATGAATTCCTTGAATGGTTACAAACTGTTGAACGGATTTTTGAATACAAGGAGATTCCTGATGAACGAAAGGTGAAACTAGTTGTTCTCAGATTGAGGAAATATGCCTACTTATGGTGGACTAACCTCAATGCTAAGAGAACTAGAAAGAGGAAGAGCAAAATCAACACTTGGGACAAAATGAAATCCAAGATGAAGGCACGGTTTTTGCCATCTACCTATGTCCAAGACAATTACATGCTCTTTCATCATCTTACTCAAGGTAAAATGAATGTGGAGGAATATACTCGTAAGTTTGAAAAACTCATGATCAAATGTGACATTCATGAACCAGAAGAGCAAACCATGGTTCGTTACCTAGGTGGGCTTGATCCTAGGATAGCCAACGTGGTTGAGTTACAAGCTTACACCACCTTTGATGAAATATGTGTCCTAGCACATAAGGTGGAACAACAAAGGAAATCTAGGATGTTTGTTCGTGATTCTTTCAAGCCTTATTCAGCACCAGGCCATGTGCAACCCTTAAACAAGGGGAGTACCACACCTCAACCTAAACCATCTACCCCTTTCCCAGCTAATCCACAAAAGAACCAAGCTCCCTAAAGGCCACCACCGAATCCCCAACGTCCAAATCCATATCCCATGAACCAAAGAAGGTGTTATAAGTGTCAAGGCTTAGGACATATTGCTTCTGATTGTCCAAGTCGAAAAGTGGTCACTTTAGCTGAATGGGAAGCCACAGAGGGAGAGTTTGCCGAGGAGGAGGAGGAAAAGGAGGAAGATGTTGAAGAAGATCCTGAAGAAACTCAAGAGGAGTTTACTGAAAATGCAGATGAAGGTGAGATGCTAGTAATTCGAAGGGTAATGAGTACACAACAAGTTGCTAAGGATGAACAACGTGAAAACATCTTTCATTCGCGGTGTATAGTCTAAGGCAAAGTTTGTTCTCTTATCATTGATGGAGGAAGTTGTGTCAATGTGGTTTCAGTGAGTATGATTGAGAAATTAAACCTTCAAGCCACGGCACACCCACACCCCTACAACATTCAATGGTTAAATCAAGGCAAGGGATTGCAAGTTAACTCTCGTTGCATGATTTCATTCTCTCTTGGTAAGAACTACCAATATGAACTTTGGTGTGATGTTGTCCCCATGGATGCCTGTCATATTTTGTTAGGGAGGCCATGGATGTATGATAGGAGAGTCATGTATAATGGTTACCTGAATACCTATTCCTTTACCAAAAATGGCAAGAAGATTACCCTTAATCCTATGTCACCATTTGAACTCCACAAAATAAAACTACAAAAAAGCCAAACCCAATTTGACTTGCTCTTGACGTGTGGAGAGCCATTTTTAAAAGCATCTCAACATGAGTTTGAGGCTTTGAAAGAGTGGATATTACAAGTGCAAGATGAACCAGAAACACCACTTCCATCCCATCCCATAGCCAAGGTCATATTGATAGTCACTTATTTCCAGAAGAAATACCTTCGGGTTTACCTCCAAAACGTGACATCCAACATCATATTGACCTTATCCCTGCATCCATCCTACCCAATAAACCAGCCTACAGGACAAACCCAAAAGAAGCCCAGGAGATTCAACGTCAGGTTGAAGAATTAATGTTTAAGGGGTTAGTACGTGAGTCCTTGAGCCCGTGTGCTGTACCAGCTCTATTGGTTCCCAAGAAGGATGCTAGTATGAGTATGTGTGTTGATAATAGGGCCATAAACAAAATTACTATCAAGTATAGGTATCCTATACCTAGGCTTGAAGATATGTTGGATGAATTACATGGCTCTAAGGTGTTTAGCAAGATTGATTTGAAAAGTGGTTATTATCAGATTCGTATTAGGGAGGGTGATGAGTGGAAAACTGCTTTTAAGACCAAAGGAGGGTTGTATGAATGGTTGGTTATGCCATTTGGTCTTTCCAACGCCCCCAGTACGTTTATGAGATTGATGAATCAAGTATTTCGGCCATACTTGGGCAAGTTTGTGGTCGTTTACTTTGATGACATATTGGTGTTTAGCAAGAGTGAGCAAGAGCATCAAGATCACTTAACTCAAGTGATGCTCGTTCTTGAAAAGGAGAAATTGTTTGGTAATCTTAAGAAGTGTACCTTCTTTACTCATGAGGTTACCTTCCTAGGATATATCGTTTCTTAAAGTGGCATAAAGGTGGATGAAAGCAAAATCGAGGCTATTCGGACTTGGCCTGTTCCCAAAAGTATACATGACATTCGAAGCTTTCATGGCTTGGCTTCATTCTATAGGAGATTCATACGCAATTTCAGCACTATTCTAGCTCCTATGACCGAAGTTCTTAAGGGTTCCTCATTCACTTGGAATCCTAAAGCCCAAGCTGCCTTCGAAGAAGTGAAAGAGAGACTAACTCAAGCACCAGTTCTAGCTCTACCATGCTTTGAGAAGGTCTTCGAAGTTGAGTGTGATGCTTCAAGAGTTGGTATCGGTGGTATTCTTACCCAAGAAGGACGTCCTTGGGCCTTCTTCAGTGAGAAACTATGTGATACCAGAAAAAGATATTCAACCTATGATAAGGAGTTCTATGCAATCGTTCGTTGCTTAGAACATTGGAGCCATTATTTGATTGCCGGTGAGTTTATTTTGCATTCTGATCATGCGGCTTTGAAGTATATTCAAGGCCAACACAAGTTAAACTCACGCCATGCCAAGTGGGTTGAATTTCTTCAGTCCTTTCACTTTACAATCAAGCATAAGTCCGGCAAGCTAAATCAAGGAGCCGATGCACTCTCACGGCGTTATCTGTTACTATTTCAGTTAGATGCTTGCATCCTTGGATTTGAGCATCTAAAGGCATTATACCAGGATGATGAAGACTTTGGGATGCTATATTTTGAATGCATCAACCATCCCAAAGGAGATTTTTTGATCCAAGAAGGCTTTCTTTTCAAGGGTGCTCGATTATGTGTTCCTAAGTACAACACTCGTGAGTTACTAGTTCGGGAAGTCCATGCTGGTCCACTAGCTGGTCATTTTGGTGAAGACAAGACCCTAATCATGCTTAGGGAACATTATTATTGGCCAGGCATGGAGAAGAACGTTCAAGACATCATTAGAAGATGCAGGACATGTCAGATCGCAAAATCCCATTCCCTTCCCCAAGGGTTGTACGCGCCACTGCCTATTCCCACCATGCCTTGGGTAGACGTGAGTATGGATTTCATACTTGGTTTACCAAAGACACAAAGGAATAAGGACTCTATCTTCGTGGTGGTAGATCGATTTTCAAAGATGGCTTACTTTATTCCCTGCAACAAAACTAATGATGCTACTCATGTTGCTGAATTATATTTCAAGGAGATTATGAGACTACATGGAATTCCCCGTTCCATAGTTTCAGATCGAGACACCAAGTTCTTAAGTCACTTCTGGATTACTTTATGAAAGAAGCTTGGTACTAAACTTAAGTATAGTACCACCTGTCATCCACAAACAGATGGGCAGACAGAAGTTACTAATCAAACCCTTGGTACTCTTTTAAGGGTTTTGATTAAAAATCAAGCAAAGGCTTGGGATCTGTTACTTCCACATGCTGAGTTCGCCTACAACAAGACTCCAAGTAAGGCTACTGGTCTTTCACCCTTCAAAGTGGTCTATGGGATTGATCCCCTAAACCCACTTGATCTTATTCCACGACCATTAGACCAAAGGCCTAGTGCAGATACAACTAGAGTGGAAGAAATCCAGACATTACATGAGTTAGTGAAAGCCAAGATTGAGAAAACTACACTATCCTATACAGCCCAAGCTAACAAGCATAAGAGAGAGAAGCTTTTCAAGCCAGGTGATCTAGTATGGATACATCTTTGCAAAGAACGTTTTTCATCCAAAAGGAAAACCAAGCTGATGTCAAGAGTAGATGGTCCATTTGAAATTTTGGAGAAGATTAATGATAATGCTTATAAGGTGGATTTACCAGGAGATCATGGAGTATCAGCCACATTCAACGTTGCTAATTTAAGCCCTTATGAAGCAGATGATTATCTTTCAGATTTGAGGATCAAATCTTCCCAAGAAGGGGAGAATGATGGAGGTCTATCCACAAGGTTCACTAATGTTCAATTGATCCAAAATAATCACGAAAACAAGTCTAAGTGCACGGCCATGCGTTGCTTAATGAAGAATATTCAAGGTGATGCACACGGTTTTTCATCCGGATTATTACCCGGTTTTTGCTACCTGATTACTTAAGCTTAATCCAAGTTTAAGCTTTCAATTTTTGGTGATATTACAAGCTTAAGGTCTTAGCTTTCAAGTCCAAGTGGAATTATCAATTTTGGAGTTCATTTGGTTAGGGAACGGAGCTGATTTTCAGTCATGTGCTGATTTGAATCCGAAACTGCACGGTTTGGGCATTTCATCTTTTTCAAGGGGCAAGCGAAGTCCAAATGCTTTGATTCCAAATGGAGGGTATTCTAGACATCTTGAGGTTTCCAACCATGTAAAAAAACCCCAAAATACTCAGCATTTGAGGTGTCAAATCAGGAGGACAAAACCAAGCAGAAACCGGCACCTAGATACCCGGTTGTTTAGCTAGGAGGTTTTCCTTCCTAAATGGGTTTGCTAAAAGTGAATGCATGTCCACCTGCTTATTTTGAGCTGCTTGGTCAGCTGCCACCCAGCTACATAGGAGGAAGACACGTGGGAGCAAGGAGAAGCCTCCATTTTGCAAGCATCCAACCGGCCACCCTAGCACCACATGTCAAGCAAGTATCCATCAGCCTTTTTGAGGTGTAACCGTGAGGAGATTACCTCCCTAGGGAGGAAATTGAATCACCAAGATTCCCTAATGCCTGGGAAAGGTTTATATTAGTGCTAAATTGTATTTAAGGCCTTAAACTTTTGGTTTATATTAGTTTAGCTCCTAACCATGTACTAATTAGTATTAAGAGTTTTAATGACTTTCCTAGCTTGGAAGGAAAGCTCATTTCGTGTGTGATAGAAGGCCATATAAAGCCTTAGTTGTTCATTTGGTGATATATACTTTGATTTTGAATTTGAGAGAAAAGACTTTGTGTCTTGAGTTCCCTAAACACTTTCCTTGCCTATCTTAGTTCTTGGCGGAGCTAAGTGGTGATCAAGAGAGTCTTAATCTTTGGTTAGGTGGTGTATCTTATCCTAATCCAAGATTAAGGGCCCTAAGTCAGTGGTTAGTGGTGTATCTTATCTAATCACCTAGCTTAGTACTATCCAAAAAAACTTGAAGTTCTTTTAGAGTGCTTGGTTTCTCTTAAACCGTGAACTCTCTCTAAGTTCTCCTTGTGTTCCTCATCCCTCTTTGCCCTCCTAAACACACTCCCATCTCTTCCCCCCTCAAAATAAGCCTTCCACCATTCCATCCCCACATTCATCCAAAGCTTAGACTACTCCTACTAGTCTACTTCCATCACAACCTTCATATCTCATCCAACCGTGCAAAATAGAAGCTCACGGTTTCTCAAACCAGAACATTGGCACGGTCTGCCCGTGCCTATAAGCACGACCGTGCCACCATCAGTTCGTGAGTTTTCTCTCTTTTGCTTTGTGTTCTTGGAAGTTCAAAGCTTGGGACTTCTTTCCCTTGAAGACTTCCATCAAATAGGTAAATTGTTTGAATTTCAGGTCTACCCATTTGAAGAATAAACACGTACAGGTTGAGTTTTCTAACCCGTTTAATGAACGAGCTAGGTTCGACTTGAACATGAACTCCACCTGATCTTACTAGGGCTGGCAATGGGGTGTGTATGGCGCGAGTTTTTCTGTACCCTTATCCATACCCATTTCAAAATTTATATCCATCCCAATACTCATACCTACTAGGTGTTTCAAAATCATACCCATAGCCATATCCATTTATGTGGGTTTCATTTAGGTACTTATAGAAAAAATAATTTGTATCTATGCCCATACTCATATTGGTTTTCACCGACCCCAAACCTCCCCCCCTCCCCCCTCAATTTTTAACATCTAACCGGGTTTTAAATGGGGCAGATTTTATGGTTTTTCAGCGGTTATGGATTATTTTGCTGGCCTGTAACTGACCTGTTTGTCCCTTATTATCATAAATACACACTGAAGCAGATATCCATAGCTTGATGAACATCCTTGGACATGCATTCAAGTTTTGTAATGTAGTTGTTGCTTTTAATTGCTGGTCCATGATTTCTCTCTTAAATGTAGTATATCAGTTGGGGCCCGCTTTCTTTCTGAAAATGTCATGACAAACTATCCACCAATTTTGGGATGTATCCAAGGTTAAAAAAAAAAAAAAACTAGCGGTCTGACTGTTGTCCACAGTTCCCTGGAACGCTCAAGCACTTGGTGACGTATGTTCCCATATGGGCAACTCCCTTGTGATAACCTGATGACAGCTTATAGGCATTCACTAGCCAGGCGATGCAAGCTCCTTAGGAAGCTTAGAAATGAATTAAGATATCAAGTGCTTGCTCAATTGTAGTGGACGGTTATTTAAGCTTGGATTATAGTGACTAGAGCAACATGCCTTATCTTCTTTCCTAGGTAGGGAGCAATCAGCAACTTCTAGAGAGTATGCTTGATCCTAACGGAAACAAAATCTGTGTATTTTAGGGGTAATGACATTCTAACACCATACGTAGGTGGATTTTTGTTATATGAATTTGGATTTGGTATTGCTAAGTAGAATGGAGAAAGGGATGACATAAAATGATAAAAGCCAGTGTAATCATTTTGATTATACAAAATCCCTAGCAAATTACTTAATATGGTGGATATCCAGGCCCCTTAAAGAATGTCCACAATATCCTTGGCTTTGGGTATTTTGATGGTAAGGCTTCATGATGTCGAGCTCCCATTGACAATTCAAAGATCTTCTATATGTAGTGATACAGATTTATTTGGTTTCAGTGCTCGCAATGACATTTACATCATCCATAAGCTGTCATATTACTTCTGAGTATGTAATTGATCATGTCATCAAGGATGTAAATTCGGTTGGGTCTTGTTAGAAGGGAATTTGCTCTGATTTCTTGTCATTAAAGGTTATAACCTACATAAAATGAGTTTGTAATACAGGTACTCGAGGCTAGTGATATTGATTTTCAAATCTTGTCTATTTTGACTTAATTATTAAGTACCTTCACCTTATTATTTGCTCACAATTTTGTCCTGAAATTACTACTATATCCTTATTTATTTATTTCTTTTACTTTCTTTATAACTTAAAACTTCCCACCCCTTCCACCATGGCCACTACCACAAATCAGTCCAACCGCCACGTATGTCCACCACTGGGACAGCCCGGTCAATGAAAACCCCACTACCGGGGTTGTGGGCGACAGGCAAACAAGAAATGGAAAATGACCTAACATTGTTCCTAAACTATACTTTCCTAAACAATAATAACGCTAATATGTTAAATTAAATTAACCTAAACCCTAAAATTGAATCAGAAAATCATGTAAAATTTTGAAAATTCAATGGTTTAATGGAACTATGCAATTCTTATACAAGATGATCGTCTTGCTTTCTTTTCTTGCTACCTGGGAAACTTCATCAATGCATCACAATGGAATTCTAAAAATCTTGCATCGATGGCCTGCACTGGCATCTTTGTACTGACAAAATAAAATGTTCAGCCCCAGAGTTCTAAGATTTTAAGTCATCAAAAGCCCATTCGTGGTATGTTACATATTTTTATTCTCTCCCCTCCTTTCTCTTGGGTGATTTCTTTCTTTTCTTTCTTTTTTTGGGCGGGGGGGTGGTTGGAAGGGTAAGTCGATGTGGAGGATACATTTGGCTATTCTACTTGGATTTTGCCACAAGTGATCAACGCAAGCACATATAATAGCATCAAACTCACACATTTTCCCATAAATTTGCTTGCTTTTTGGCCCTAGTGACATGCTGTTGTCCACATTGGATTCTACAATACCCAACACATGAGTCCTTGATACGAAATCTAAGGGTTCCAGGGTAAATAGGTGTGACGTGTACAGTTGGTCGGCCCTATGTTTTATTTTCTATCACATGTGGGCTAATGTATTTTCTAGTATCAACTGCAAGACAAATGATGGTGCTCAAAGCTTGTCGGAAGAATAACATATCTTGATTAGTCGATACAACCGTATGGCTTCATTGCTTGTAGTTTGTTTCAAGCATCCTCATGTACCGTAGACTCTCGGTAACTTTGTCTCATTTGTCTGCTGATTAGCAGTTGTTAGCGGCGGTTTTGATTCAAGGATGATCTTGTGGGATTTCTCCAATGGACGATCATTGCTTGTTGTGGATTTTGGTATAGAATTTATCCTCATCCCATCTTATTATTTCAGTTGTTTATTAGTTATTTGTCGCTGGTCAATGGACTTTTTAGATTCCTATTTCTACTTCACATACCCCCCTCCCTAAAATTTGCAAGTATTTATGCCATGCAAGCACTAGCAGATCCTGTAGAAGTTTTGGATTTACGCCTTATCTGATTAGGAGGTTAAAGGACACCATATTATTGTGACAGTGTGTCTGCCAAGTGTAGTTTTCAATCAAAGTAATTATTAGTACATACTACATACAAATTTTAATTATTCAAGTCCTAATATTTGTTTATTAAGATGGCTCATGGAATTTCGTGAGGCTTGTTAGCTCGGCTCATTGACTTAGCTCATTTAGGCTCGGTGAGCTCACGAGCCTAGATTCATAAGGCTCAAGCTCAGCGCAGATAACCAAACAATCTTAGCTCGAGCCTGAGCCAAGCTTGGCAAGCCGAAAAAGTGAGCAGGGTTGCGAGGGGGCTCAGATCAGCGACACCTGTAGCCAGGAGTAAAATTAAACTGCTATTGCTGAGTAGTATTGGAATGAAATGTTTGTTCAATCTGTTTGGCCCAAAGCTTGTTGCTCAGTTAGACAAGTATGATTCAGGAGTAGGCCAAAAACAAGATTTTTGTGAAATGCAGTCCCTGGATTGTTGTCCGTGAGGTTCTGGTTTCTGTTTGTGAGTATGCTATTTGTGTCATTCAATTTCAGTAGACCCAATAGTTTCTGCTGTCAAACATGATATTGTCGGATGATTGTTTCTGACTTGGCTTGTGTGTAATGATATTGTTTCTGGCTTGACTTGTGCATAATCATATTGCATCAAAAATAAAATAGCCGACTTTATTTGCATTTTCCTTCACTTTTATTGGATCAAGTTCTCAAATTGTTGCTTGTCTATGAGCTGCATAATTGACCGATATGTTTTATTTAGGCATGTATTATTTGCATTCAGTTAAGGTTTCCATGGTCTCTTGTGACACTTTAGTTGTAATGTCAGCCAAAAAATGTTATAGGAAACAGGGAAGACAGGGAAACTCCAGGACAGTCTTACAACCCGGCTTTCATTCATGCTATAGCTGTTCCAGAAATGGACATGTTGAGCAATTTGGGGAAGGCATGCGCTGTTGCAAGGGGAGATGGAGTTGTCAGCTTGATCAATCTTGAGTCTGAGCTTGATGCTGTTAAATCAAAACCGGCCACCAAAGCTTGGAAAAATTCTGAAACGAAGTCAAAAAATACTACTGGAGGTGCAGGTGCTGGTACTCTGAACCAAAATGTGGGGAAAAGGCTGCATTTGGATTACAGACGTGGAGGTCATACTGCTGCTGCCTCATGTGTGTAAGTAGATTACATGTTAGGCACATCTTGCCATCTTTCTAAGATGCTCACTTTGTTTAAATTAAACTTCAGGATATTTTCGTCATTTGGGGAGAGGGGAAAGTTCATAATTTCTGGAGGAAACGACAAATCAGTGAAGGTCTGGGATTGGTCTCAATCAGTTGAGGACAGGCAAACATGTGTAGGGACGGATGTTGCGTTCAGCATCAGTGTGCAGAAGAAAGTAAGGATACCTTCGTCCTCAGGCTTTATCTTCGAGAAACTTCCATCAGTTCAGACCATATCTATTGCTGGGAAGACTCAAATCTCCTGGGATCTGGATTCGTGTTTCGAACATTTTCCGGCTTTTTTGTCCACAACTGAATCGTATCCATAACTTGAGTAGCAAACTATTCTCCTGTTTTGCTTTTGATACAAATCTTCACACTTCAAAAGATTGTGTTGTTTTCTTGGCAGGTAAACGGGCTCTGCACCACCCCTGCTGATTCTGAGAACCTTGTCGTTTGCGACACATCCAAAGTGGTAAAGGTGTATACAATTTCGTGAGTTAAACCTTCACAGCGAGGCATGCATCTGTTCAGTGAAGCCTTTCAGAAAGCCAGCTGAGGATGTTATGTTTCAGGTCTTCTAATTAACAGACTCCGAAACAAAACCTCAATCAGCCTATGTGCGGACAAATTGTATTATTGTGGTTTATTTCGTCGGACGAAGTGACTGTTCAGTGTTAGCTTGTATTTGTGGTTTAGTATCAATCCTTTCAAGCGTGACTTCCAATGTTTAAAAAACTGTGACTTAGCAGCATTTCTGCTGGGAAGCTAGCATGATGATGCTGCTTCCAAGAAGTAACTAGGGCATATGTACCTCTGTGTAAGTGCTGTAAGATCTCTCAATGGAAGTAGTCAGGGGTGGATCTCTGTGTAGTATGGGGGTGTACATGGATGCGCCTGGACCTAAAGAAATTTTAGTATACTATTAAGTAGTTATGAATAGGGCATATGTACCCTTCAAAAGGCCCAAATAAATGTTGGATACCCTTCATCAACTGGTCGAAGAACTAAGTATTGTTTTTTGGAAAAAAATTAAAAAAATACAACCTATATTGAGGCGGTGGAAACTGAAAAAGCAATAAAATAAAATTTATTAAAAACTGACCCTTCTGCCACGCTAGCTTGGCGGTCAGACTGGGAAATCCCACTAAATGGCCTCTATTTGCTCACTTCCCACACCTAGACGGCCATGACTCTTGCACTAGAGTCATACACCATCATCGACCCAAAATGCAGTTTCTTGAGTGGAGTGTTGTGGTGACTTAAGCCCAGGAGTAAATTAATGAGGTTTTTTCAGTCGAGTGTCGTAGTGGCTGAAGCCCGATAGAGAGATAAAGTAGATTGAATTTGAGAGACAAGATAGATACAGTATGCAGGAGATGAGAAAATTTTTTAGGGTTTAACGCGTCACTCTATTACATATATTGATTGGAATTTCCTCTGCCCCTTTTGAGAGGGCTTTTGGTGGATGCGTTGTGGACATATTTGTTCATTGTGAAATGATAGTTAATTGTTAATTGGCAAGGTAGTCATTGTTTAAATGGGTGGCTACAGACTCATTTTTTTCCCAACAAGTTGGTGTTGGTTTTAGAGGGAAAATAAAGTGGGGAAAAAATATGAGTAGAGGTGAAATTACGAGAATACTCAGGGTTAATTAGGGGCTGTCATTGTCACGGTAGAGAGAGAGAGAGAGAGAGTGAAGCAGTTTAGGAGAGAGGAATGTGAAGCTGCCTTTCCCATTTACAAGTTGAACATTGCATAAAAGACTAGGGTTCCTTCAACAGCGAAAGTGTGAAGAAGAAGAGTTGCAGAGAGGGAGGGAGAAGAAGAGCAATGGAGAAAGTCAGTAAGAAAAAGTACAGTGCGGTGGAGGGATGGTGGAAGGAGGGGTGGTTGGGGAGCTGGTGAGGAGGAATAGTGTTGGAATAGGAAGACACGAAGGGGGTTGCCCAGGGCCTTGTAAGAACACATGGTTGAGCCAAGGAGATGGTTTATTAAGAGTGAATTGAAGGTACGTGATTGTAATTAAGTACAATATGTGAAGGAATTTGTAGATCTTGTTTGACTAGTTAGTGTATGAGGTGCTGAAGATGGTACTTTGTCGTGTGAATGCCCTAGAATTGGAGAAATTTGTCTTTCATTTCAATGGTGTATGCATTGGGAAGAGTGCTACATGGTAAGCACATAGAGCAAGGTTCACGTATCAATTGTGGTAGAAGCTGGACTTGGTTGGGCATGCAATCTAACCCTGTGAAATGGCGTATACAACAACAACAATAGAGGCATAAAGATAATATTTGTACGTAAGAATGTGAGCACGTAGTATGACAGTGATGCAGTATATGGGTATGGGTAGACGGGGACAAGTAGCTTGGTATACAGAATGCATGGCGTGGTAGGTGGTGGTCAATTGTGTTGAACTGTAACTAGTTTGTGGTCATTGTTGCAATTGTTGTTAGTGTGAACCATATTTGTGTAGGTGTTTATGTGTGCCACAATTATGTTGTCTGTAGACAACGGAGTTGGGAGCGTTGTTGTGGTGTACATGAAATGAAAATGAAATGCAGTGAGGGTTGGGCATCATTCGGGAAGTCAGAGAATGGTAGTTTGAGTAATTGGTGGAGCGGGTAGTACAGGTTGGGTTATGGTTTAGTTTTTTGTAACGGGGTGGGGGAAGGTGATATGAACATTTGTGGTGATGGTGTGAAAGTGTGAGATAGTGGGTTTGTGGGTTAATAATGTAGTACTTGTGAACATGGTGGTGTGGTCGTATACTGTGGTAGACATAGTGAAATAGTTGGGTAAAACCATAGGTATTACATGCATAAATGTTGTGATAATGTAATTGTGTTACACCAATGCTGAGCACGAATCTATTACATGACTAAATGTTGTGATCACGTCATATGTAGGGTACATGGTGCAAGGTTGGGGGTTGATCGAGAAGGGGGTGCAAGGTGCTGGTAATGGGGATAATCATGAATAGTGGATTTACATGCTACAGTTGAAGGAGATGGTGGCGGTGGAAGGGAAATAGTTATGTATGTTTTATGAGGGGGAGGTGGTGGAGCAAAGCGGAGAGGGGAAAGTACTGTATGAGGGTGGGTCAAGGAAATATATGGTGGTGAATGAAGGAATGGGGGTGGAGGAAGTGATCATAATGGTAAAGGAGGTTATAGGGACTGATATGTCAGAGAAAAAACTCTGGTACAATTTGAAGTATGATAGGGAAATGTTACTGGCAGTTGAGGGGGACACCGATGTGAAGATGATTTTCAAGGGTAATGATGAGCATTGGTATCTGTATGTGGGTGGGAACGAAGGTCCGCTGAGGCGAGCATATGAGGGTGTTGCTGTATGCGAAGGAAGAGTGCGAGCTTGTCATGATGGCAAGGTATGTAGCATAAGTAGGAGAAATGGCCATGATGGTGTGGAAGTGGGTTGGGAAGGTGGCTGCAACCAAGCAGGAGCCAAAAGGCAGGGCATTAACAAAGACCTATGTAATGAAGTATAGTAATAAATGCAAGGTAGGGAAATTGATGGCTAATGTGTTGCTGTGCTTGGATCTGCTGGTCGCTGGGTAGTGAAGGAGGTGAGCAGTCGCAAAGCAGGCTGGGAGTAGGAGGGCATATCATTGAATTGTTAGATGACAATGAGATATCTGTTGCATCAAAGGATGCACGTGATGAGGAAACAGCTCAACAAGACGATGCAGGTGATGAGCAATCACCTAAGAAAGGCTGTGATGACGAAACATAAAGGAAAGGGTGTGGTGATGAGAATGATGTCAATGATAATGTGTGGCCACGATTTAGTATGCAAGTTCGAAGTTACCATCACAAGTTTAGCATATGGAAGAAATTGATCGGGGGGAGGGGCAGATATTTCAATCTGTAGAAGCATTTCGGCAAATGAGATGCAAATATGCAATAGCGACAACTTCAACTATCAGTTTGAGAGGAATTGCAAGCGATAAATTGTGGTCCGGTGTGATGCTATTGACTGCTCAAGGAATGTCAATGTAAGAGGCGGAAAAAACACATAGGTGATGTCGTTGAAAGACTTTAAAGGGAAGTACATACATAGTGTCGGGAAGCGTGTCAGATGATCGAGCAGACGTAGTGTTAGAGTTGAACTTCTTACGCACCTCATTGAGGGTAAAGTGCGGATGTGTCTTGATTATTCTCCTAAAGACATTATGCAAGATCTGGAGTTGGAGCTAGGGATTCATCTAACTTACATGCAGTTATGGACGACGAGAGAGTTTGTGCGCATGATGGTACTTGGCAAGCCAATTGATCATTACAAATTGCTCAATTGGATGTGTACGGCAATAGTGAGAGTAAACCCAGGGTCAGTCGCAGTGGGTGAGGTTAATAGTTGTAGGTTTTATGGGATGTTTGTGGCATACGCTGCGAATGTAAATGGCTTCAAGGTCGGGTGCAGGCTCGTACTCATCATCAATGGAACCCATCTGAGCGGACCGTACAAGGGGACTTTGCTTGCAGCCTGCGCCTTGGATTTGGACAATCATCTCTTCAACTTCATGTACGCCATAGTGTGCGGTGAGAAAATTGAAGAGTGAATGTGGTTCTTGGAAATGGTTGCTCAGTGTTTGGGGGGTTTGAAGTCGATGATAATGTTGGACTGGCACCCTGCGATCGCTTAAGTGTTTGGGAAGGAGTACCATAGTTACTGCCTACGGCACTTGACGGAGAACTTCTTGGAGGAGGCAGCCAAGCATGGCATCCGTAAAGAAGCGATAAAGAAGATAGTGAAGGAAATGGTCTACAGAGTCGCTTGCGCACCAACAATGGGGGAATACAATGCCGCATTGGAGGAGTTAAGGTGCTATAAGGCAGAGCTCGGTCCCTGGGTGGAGGACAATGAGCCGGAGTAATGGGTGCATCGAAGTTCACTAAGGAAAGATGGGGTAGGACAAACAACAATGTCATACAAAACTGGAACAGTTGAATGCGACGACTAAGTCTGATGCCTGTGCCTTGGTTTGTCAGTGGCCACCTTAAGAATCTAGGGAGGAAGATGGACAAGCACAAGCAGGACATTGTTAAGTGGAAGAATGGGGTGGGTGAGAGAATGAAGCAGAAGTTGGAGGACACATACTAGAAAATGGGTTGTATTACAGTTGTAGAGTGTTAAAGTGTGATGTTAGGTGAGTATAGTGTGGAGTTGACCAACAATTGCAAATTGGTAGTTAAGTTGGGGCAACAAACTTGCACTTCCAGGCAATGGCAAATGCGAGGCCTTCCATGCTGTCATGCTTTGGCTGTGATAGCAAAGGCGAACTTATCGGTTTATGACTACATCCACCTAATTTATAAGAGTGTGACCCATGAGGTTATATACAATCAACTTGTTCACCCAATAGAAACGCACGACATGGGAAAAGTGGATGATAAGATAGGGGTTGTGGTTAGTGGGGAAGAACTGGATGACGAGTACAATAGGTGCATATTACCCCCGAACAATGGGCGCCATCTGGGTAGGCTGCTGTCGAAGCGAAGAGAGCCTTAAACCCAGGACAAGAAAGTGCGCAGGCGCTCAAAATGTAGTGAAGTTGGACTTAGAAGGCGCACATGTCGTAATCCCCAAGTAGATTTCAATGCAAGTTATGAAGGTGATGTTGTCCAGAATGAGGATCTTCTCAATGGTTCCTATGTCATAGGCACATGCATGATGTGATGGCATGTTACGTAATTGTAAGATTTTTTCATATCTGTCATGCGTTGTGATTAAGTGGCTGTTGTGATTGCAGGGAGTTCGGGGCTTCTTTAGTGACTAGGGGACACTGCCATACACGTTGCTGCTCTGGCATCAGGTGAAGCCCAAGTTCAACCTTTAGTATGTAGGGCTGTTGTCGTCAGGAAACTCATATGTGTACCCGACATGACTTCCATGATTACCTGTGCATGCACTGTTGAAGCTGTGGTAGATAAACTGCGTCAAATTGCAAGTGTTGAAGGGAATTTTGGGGGTGTTTGGACTGAATGACAAGGTGTATTATACATGTTTTGCTGTGTTTTGTGTGTGTTTTGGACTAGGCCACATTCTACCGTGACTCACCCACTACCCATGTAACATATCGCACTGTACGTAGTGAAGCATGAATGTGTGTTAGTATTGGTACGTTTGTTGAGTGTGTTGACATCGGTGACTTTAACTCAAAGTACAGGTGCGACATGTGCGATTTGCACGCACGATGCGCAATAGGGCTCTACGTATCTCATTCACCAACCTGCATTTTGCATGTGTATGTTAATGACGTAAAACATGTGTCCTACCTACACCTGGCCTTCACTTTGAATATGCGTGTATGACGTTTACCTAATTATGTGACGAAGTACACCCAGGTAGATCTATATGTACAGTTAGGTAATTGTAGTCACTTTATGAACCAGATCATTAAGGTTACAATGGGGGAAGGGGGGAGTGTCGCGTAAGGTTACATGGGAGTGTGATCGATAACTTAAGCACAACAACATTGGAAATGAACTGTGAGTCATAGAGAACAATGTGAATGTCCGAGTGTCATGGGGTATTACACGGGCAATGCACAATTACAAGTGCACATCAGATGAAACTTGTACATACACATAATGTCCACAAAGTGATAGTGCTAACTAGGGCCAGCTATGACAATGCAGAGCGTACAAAGAACTATGTGAGGTTGCCCTATGGGCAACACCAATGAAATTTGTAGTAGCAGCGTGCATAGGTGTTAGTTCCGAAGCACTACCGAACTTTGTGCAAGCATTCAATGAAATACGACACATAAGCGTAGTCACTATAGGATGTGAAACATGAGGTCGTGGAAGCAAAAAATGTGGACAGAATATGTACATGAATATCGAAATGGGCCATTGACAAATTTATCTTCATGATGAAAGTGACTATAGTTGTTAAAACGTATGTGGCACCAAGAACACTTTGGATGAGTCCCAAAGATACACACACCCTTGATGAAGCCAATGAGCGCTGTGAAGTCATGGTTCATTGTAGTTTTTCGTAGTATCTCCCTTGCATTGTCATCTCCCACTCTAATATCTGTCACCACCATAACGGGGGCCTTAGTTACATAAAGTAACTTGCACTGATTGGGCAAGAAAGATGCTTGTACAATGCCTCAACAGTTCCAAATGGCGATACGAATGTCACTCAGGCAATAGTCAGTCACACGTGGAGGGATGCCAATATGTGAATTGGTTGCTAGCATTCTAACCGTGAATTTAATGACATTTCCCTCTTCCATGGGTGTCGACATTATGTCCACTTGAGCCCCATCTCTGCCTTTGGGGAGGATGTGCATGAACGTGTTATGGCTCCACCCTTAGAATTCGTACGTCAGTACGAAATGGGAAATTATGAAGGTCCTATGTGGGGTGATCGATGGCCTGGGGATGGGTTCTATGTTGAACTCCTCAACGGCGCCATCTTCAGTGTTGACGTGTTCACCACGTAAGAGAGATCTACAATCCCTCTAAGCAGAACATTGCTGTTTGTCGGTCCAATTACAACTGAACTCAATGACAATTGGAATTTGAGCTGGAGCATGTGCCGATGAGGGCATCATACACCTTAAGTTTCGCAATCTACGTCGGGCCCTTGCATCAAAGCTGTCCAACGACTGTACTAGGAGGTCCATCAATGATTGGAGAGTGAGCTGTCGATCGGGACGAAAACTGGACCTTCCACCTACCCAATATTAGGGTGTTCTCCCAATGGAGGATCTCATTACGAATTGATGTTGTTAATGGACGACATGGACGTTGCCGTCAGTGTAGGATTGTTGAAATGATTAGGTTGCACCTTGTCTATGGTCAGTTATGAAGATTACACAGTTTCACTCACGTGGACTAAATTGTACATTCGTTGCGTCAACCCCATTAGTGGGAATCCTATCGGAATGGGGACACCAGAATTGCTTGTATATGATTCGTTGTCGCAATGCTCGTACCACATGAATGGAAGTGAGCAAGTTTGACCTCAACCTTCTGTCCATATTTATCATGTTGGAGCTCAACATTTACTCCATCCCACCATCTCACACCTACACCTGAACTGCCTTTAAGCTCTGGCATACAATGGGTTTATCGCGAAGCTGCATACTTCATGGACGCCCTTCACTCAGGAATTACAATGGGTTTTGCACCCGCTAGCTAGAGTGGATGTGAAATTAAATAGTGCTAGCAGTACGAAGGGGCCACATATGTCAATCATTGAAATTGAGGAGTGCCACCCACCTGGGTGGTTGTACTTACAGAAGAGGGTACACATGATTTTTTCTCGCATAATAAGGTCTTTCACAGTTACGTCGTACTTAGGTGTGGTATCCATGGATGTATTTGGGAAATTGTAGGTCGGCCATGGTGTACATATAAACGTACCCTGGTAACCTCAGCTACAAATGGTGGAGCACGACGTATTGAGGGGCAAATGGGTGGACGACCCACAAGTTGTTCACTAGAAACTGCATGTTCAGTTACATTCACACCAACATCACCAATAGGGGGACACCCCTTTCTTTATGTAGGCCTTTTCTCGTACATGCCACCCCATTTATGTGTGGTGGGACTGAGTTGGTGTTGTAGCATTTATGTTTACTTGCTCACACATCATTTACTTGCTCTTCTAACTAAGGTCCCCATGACGGTTTAAAAAGGGGTGCAACTGTTGCCAATTACTGTGTTCCACACTTTCCATCCACTCACCTCCACCCACCCTTTGTAGTTGACATGGCAGGCCCCTTAAGAAGAAGGTCGTACAACCAGCATTGCACTGATTCTGGGACCACTCTCAGTTACTACAATGGTGGTAAGAAATTCTACTGCTTCTGTTAGTTGGAAGCTACAGTACTAGAAACAGATGACAACTACCGCCGACGTTTTGTGGCGTGCCCCTTTGTGAACGTCATTGACCCTAATTATCCCAAACAAGCGAGGGACGTGATTGACAAGTTAGCTGTTCATGGAGGCGCGAGATATGATTATAGTTGAACGAAATGACCATCACCTAATGCAAGGTGAGGATAGGGTTGCAGTTAAGAAGATTTGGGTGGAGCCAGGGAAATGGAAGGTTAGGTTCACCGTATCTGCAATTATGAACCTCATCTTCCTTGTGTGGATGACATTGTGTTGCGGGGACTGAATTCTTCACTTGATCTGTGTATGTGGTTTGTAGGAGATGTGACTCCGTATTGGATGGGGTTTTTTGGGGCGACCAAAAGGGGCCATCGTTGTGGGTTATGTTTCTGGTGGACATTTTTTGTAATATGGCAATTTGTGTAAGCTAGTCCGCCTACATATGTTGTCGTCACGCATTCCTTTTGTTGAATGCATCTGTTTGATGCAAACATCGCATGGTAGTCTATAACATGCAGTCGTATATGTGTTTTTCATTTCCATACTCCGATGTGTGATGTGTAAGGTTGATAATTTCACTAACTCCCTGTGCGTGGACGTTTTTATCGGGGTTGCTCGTAAATGTTTTGCACACCACCATGTTGGTATATGTCCCATTCGCGGAAGTGAATGGGATTGGGTGTGTGCATGACATGTTAGTAACGGTACCAGTACAATCGGTATGGGACCATCGACGAGACGTTAAGATCCAATTACATCATGGCAGACACCTTCACGAACAACACAGTACGAACAATGTCAAACATTGTGATCACCAGTTACGTACCCACTCATATGGTCATGCACATAATTTGTGTTACGTTGTGACAAATTAGTGGGTATTCCAAAATGAAGCAACAACAATTAAGTAAACACAAAAAAAAGTTCCCAGGAGCGTACCAAGGTAAGCAATGTATTGTGCGTTATTTTACTTGGTGGTGGTGGGCCCCTTAGTTAGTGCCCACCATATTAGTGTAATTTAATACTTCCCCAAAGGGAATTGCATGACGTGGCCATCTCACGTCCAAGTACTTCCCACCAATAATTGATGGTGGAGGGCAGGAACCACAACGCCAAAATGTGATTGTACTGCATGATGGACGTTACCCCACTTTTTCTATATATTTCTTGTCAATGCTCTATTGTTTGCACTTAATAAGGTCATTACCCACAACTCTTAGCCCCCACCAACCCCGTAACCCCTACCATTAATGGGGAGCTTCCACCTGCCTTCACTTAGTATGACCAAGCAATTACAATCAGATGCTTCCTCTCCAATTAAATGCCATACCCAGGTGCCATCAAAGAGTACCCTAGACGGAGTTGACTTTATGATTATATGTGGGTGTGGCGTGCCTGCAGACTATATTGTTGACCCTGATGTGCTGCTCTAGCGCCGATCAGTATGTTGTGATGTATGCCCAGGTTTACTGAAGCAAGATATTTTGTGTTGTATAGTTTGCATTGCAATAACGAAAACTGACCTTCGATTCCTGTGTAGAGGTCGTGCAACCATGATGCGGGGTTCAAGTGGACCAGGACTAAGCAAACAAGGCCATTGTCGTTTCAAAATTGCAATCATCGGTGAACAAGATAAAGGCCACTTTGTTGGCGATTCGAGTGAAGATGAGGTTGTATGAAGACTCCAATGGGAAGCTCAGTCATGACCTCTCCTCTGCTAAACGCTCAACGAAAACCTGGATGTGCACGATTGCAATCTTGGTGCTGATGCTATTATTGGTGTTTGTTCGAATAACGACATCCTTAAAAAAAATAGGTCATAAGACGAACATTTTTTTTGCGTTTAGTTCCCCCATACCCACTGGCCTAATACATGGTGCCTAGTATATATGTATTGGTTTGTATGCATTTTGCTATGTGTAAACGGAGGGTTGAATGTGTGAATTAACACAATGTTATTTTTCACTGTGTGACATAGGTTAAAAACATATTATTCACCCACCATGTCCACTACAATAGACACCTTCGTGCGTCCTCACTGCGTACATAATATGTACAATTGGTGTGGTACATGGGGTGCACCAACTTGATATCGATTTTTGGTCTGTAAGTTACGACTGGCACTGCGTCCGTAATATATAAATAATATATAAAGTAGTTTGTTTAATTTGCTTACATGTTTCCCTTATTTACTGTTCCTGCATTATGTTCTTCCCTACATCGGTTCCTTCCCATACCAACCCACACATACGGTAACTTTAACACGAACGAGGACATGTGTGTCATTCAATGTGTGCCTAGGTAGATGCTTGGTTAATGTAAGGCAATCTAGAGCACCTGTATATCTGGGCACACCCTGCGGTTTTGTGTGGTGAGTGACCATTAGTGCATAGCATGATATTTACAACGCAACGTTGTCAGACCCACAAGTGGCCGTTCATCACCTGACACAATCAACAGTTGTCCAATGACGCGCACAAGGCAATGGGTGCTTGGTTAACCACCAATAAGGAGGGGGCATACCACACTTGCGTGCTGTACATCACACATACGGAACCCATCCATCCCGATATGTACATTACAGTCACACACATAAGCCGTTCAATAATTATAGAATGTGACCCCAACTATAGGGGGGGTAGCTAATGGTTGCAAAATGATAACAACACCAAATGTATCGCAGGAAAGTTCCTGATTGTGCCACGCAGAATGTCCGCTAGGCATTTATCTCAGAGCATATGTACATCCTTCTGTGTGAAGCATATGGTGTCCACCTTCAGTGCGAGGAGATCCATATCGATCACGATGAATACACCATAATCATAACCACTGCAAGGGAAATGCATACAGTGTCAGCCACATGTTACGCACAGCAAACATCACTTGCACTCATGGTTCGGAGGGCAGTATGTGCTTCACACACTTGGTCTGAGATGGGCATGCTGGGTGAATGACCTCCCACGTAAGAATAACAGTGTAAAAGTCGACCTTCATAAGGGCTAGCCTGATTGCCAACTTCTGTGCAATAGATAAGTAAGTAAGCATAATATGATTACCATGTAATGCGTGAACGGAAGTAGGCTGAGCACTTAACTGCATGGGTCAACAAACCCTGACGATGGTGCTGGTCTGTAGCTCGGGTTGGTGGTAAAGAGTTGTACACTGCAATATATCTATGGTTCAAATCCATCGCCACGAGCAGCCAGTGGTGTGCAAGGCCATCGTACAAGGGCATTAACACCTGAAAGTGGAAGAGCACATACGTCATACGACATTTGTAACTTTCACGACAATGTCGTACTAGTTAAAGGGTTGCATCATTACCTGTGTGACAGTGTCGTGCAGCTGTTTGCTTATGACATCTCCCAATGTGTACCCGACTGTGACAGGTTTCCCTCCGTCTATGAGTTGGACACAATATGACAACGACGTTAATGCAAACATTAAAATGCACGTGCCTCGCAGCGACCACGTGCGTTTCATACAACACAAACGGAGATTGCGGGAATGTGGAGGACACTTACCAAGTGATGGGTCTTCATGAAGATTAAGGACCGACACCACTTGGGGTATGCACATTGCTACTCATGCAAGAGGGTGTTGTAGTAGTCAATGGCGAAACCATTAATACATTACTCACTAGCCTTATCGCCTGGATCTCCTTGCGGCACGACCTTCATCCACCCCTTTACATCAAAGGCAGAAATGTGTTGTGCCCCTCCTTTGTTCAACTTGACAATCCTGTACAAGCCACTTACGATGTTATCCAGCAGTACAGGGCATCACATTTGGGAAGGGGTTGGGGTAGGTGCGCAGTAATGGCAGATGTATGATGAGGCCACAAAATTGACTCACTACTCCATCGGTTTCTTAAAAGACTTGCACTGTTTTTGCACAACCCGAAGCAACTCAACATCTTCCGCACACATGCTTCTCAAAAGGTAATTTCGGATAGCCTGACATATAGCAACAAACCATGAACGTAACGCTCACGGTGAATGTATTGGTGCCAGTGCTTTGCACCGGGGACAACAACCATGCACAAAAAGTTAGGACCACTACAACCACAACGAACGTGTTGCACTTACTTCTTCCCCAGGCCTGCCTTGGGGGGACTCGGTTGTTTGACCCCTACACACTGCAACCTTTTGCGTGCACTTCCCAATTGCAACAAGCGCCTAGAGCAAAAGGAACGACCGTGTCAGTCAGCCAAACCACGACAGCGAGTTACCGCTACCCAAGTATTCAATAAAATGCAGGTCGGTGTGCAATGAGACTGCAGCAGGGTCGAGGTAGGTCAGCATGGAAGGCAAGGGTTTAATATGCGGATTGAATAGTACCTGACGAATGGGAGGCTGCCCACCTATAACACTAGGCGAACCGACTGCATCTACGGCCGAGGAGCCACCGATGTCCGCCTCCACGATGACCGCCTCTGGTTTTTCATCTCCACCCTGTACGATGCATACGATTAGTCCAAATGAGGGAGCAACTGCATCTTACAAATCACTCACCATTGGCGCACCCAATCGTACGCCATGGTTGGAGACACCACTACCATACATACCATGACAACGACAGCGGCATACCCAGGTAACTAGTCATTCGTTACTGGGCATATATTACCATTACGGTAGATGAGCGTGTGCACATGTATGGAAAGTGCAGACAGAACGGGGTAAATTTATTTGAGGGATGGTAGGTTCTCTGGCATCAACGGTGGGCGCCGTTTCCGCTTTAGTGTTGTGCGTAGCGCTGGTGTTCGTCGCAAGGAGAGACGCGTCCATCGTGTGATGTTCTCCCTTTTGTAAGGCCATGGTCAGAACCAGTGGTTCGTAGGCATATCTTGCACTGAAGGACATAAAACATATGTGGGCATGTACAGAAAGGTAAGAAGGATCCTGACAAACCATACCTGAACGATGGAAGGATCCCCGACCTCAACAACCAACGTGCTCTCATTGTCCCCCACCGACAGCAGCAAACCACCGCTCTCCAATGCGCCCAACAACACACTCCCTTGGTCATCTCCTCCCTGCTGCAATGACATGACAAGAATGACCATGTTAGACGAACGTGCCCATATAAGGGACACGCTGCAACCCCCACCAACAATGTGGGCAATTCTTGGTATGCATGACATTCATGCATACAAACCCTTACACTTAGGTATACCCAGGTTGGATACAACATGTTGCTAGGCATACCTTACCAGGGCAGTAGCTCAGGTCCCTCTCACCATGTAGTACAAGTAGATAGGAAAAAGGGTGGAACATACGTCAGGTATTAGGGGGGCCTCCCCCGCCACAACGACCAGCACGCTCTTGGTGTCCCCCACCGACAGCGGTGGACTGCTACTCTCCAATGCACCTGGGAACGTACTCCTCTAGTCATCTCCTCCTTGTTGCAGCAACATGATCAGAACAATAATGTCAGAGGAACATGGCCATATTTGGGACCTGCTGCAGCCCCTACCCACAATGTGGGAAGTCTTAGTATGGATAACACTCATGCAAACCAATCATTACACTTAGGTATACCCAGGCTAGACACGAAATGTTGCTGGGCATACCTTACCAAGGCAGCAGTTGAGGTCCATCTCACCATGTAGTACAAGTATAGAGGCAAAGGGATGAACCATACCTCAGGTATTAAGGAGGCCTCCCCAGCGTCAACAATGGGTGTGCTCTCGCTCTCCCCCACTGTGCTTAGCAACCCGACGACGTCCAATGCACCGAGCGACGTACCCATGTTGTGATCTCCTCCCTATTCGGTGCAACGCATACCAATACTTATAGTTAGGTATACTCAGCTTACGTAGGACATGTTGCTGGGCATACCTTGAGAATCGAGCAGCTGAGATTCATCTTACCATATAGTTGAAGTACACGGGGATAGGGATGAACCATACCTCTAGGAAGGGGGGCTCCCCAGCCTCCATGATCAGCGTGCTCTTGCTCTCGCCTACTGTGCACGCTCGACCACTGCTTGCCGTAGCGCCATTGAACGCACTCATCTCCTTATCTCCTCCCTGTACCATGGAAATGATAAGAACGATCGGGTTGGAGGAACATGAACAAGTGAGGGCCCCACTATAGCCATAAGCCAGTGTGCCCAACTATTGGTATGTATGACACTCATGTATACTAACACTTACAATTAGGTATACCCAGGTTAGCTAGTGCATGTTTCTAGGTATACCTTCAAAAGGCAGCAGCTAAGATCTATCCCACCATGTAAGAGAAGTACACAGGGATATGGCTGAGCCGTACCGTAGGGGTGGGGGCACCCCGACGACAACCATTGGCATGCTCTCGCTTTCTCCCATTGTGCTGGGGTTGCCAGTGGTCTCTAACGCACTCATCAACGCACCAATGCTATCATCTGCTCCCTGTTGGGAGGGGCACCAGAAGAATGGCCATGTTAGACGAATGTGGACATTTTAGCCCCTAACAATAGTGTTGTCAAATACTGGTATGCATGACAATCATGCTCAACAATACTTTCAGTTAGAAATACCCAGGTTAGGTAGGACATGTTGCTGGATATACCTTAACAAGCCAGCAGCTGAGGTTTATGTGACCATGTCATACAAGTACATAGGGAAAGGATGCACCGCACTTGACAGATGGCCCCCCTCGGCATCAACGGTCGGCACGCTCTCGCTGTCCCATACTGTGGTGAGCTCATCGCTGATCTCCAATGTACCAAGCAAAGCAGTCATGTTTTCATATACTCCCTGTTGCAAGGACATGAAAAGAATCACATGTGCTACGAAGATGGACAAATGAAACACCTACTCGATCCCCAAAAATAATGTGGCAAACAATTGGTATGCATGACACTCATGCCTACCGCCATAGACAGTTAGGTATACCTAGGTTAGCTACAAAATTATGCTAGGTATAAGCCACCAGCTGAGGTTCAGCTCACCATGTAATAAACGTAGACCTGGAAAGGGCTGAACCATACCTGACAGATGGGGGGTTCCCGACATCAATGGTCGGCATGCTGTCGTTGTCCCCCACTGTGCTTTATTCACCGTTGCTCTCGAACGCGCCTAACAACGCACTCATGTTCTCATATCCTCCCTGTTGCAATCACGTGATAAGAATAACATGTTGTACAAAGTTGGAGAAATGGAGCACCCACTTCAGCCCCCAACAACAGTGTGGCAAACTATTGGTATGCAGGATAGTCATGCATAGCACAACAGACTGCTAGTATACCTAGGTTAGTTACATTGTGTAGCTGGGCATACGGTCACACTGCAAACTAAGAGGTTGATCTAAGCATGTAGGTGAACTTTAGAGGGAACAGGATGATCTGTACTTAAGGGATGGAGGCCTCCCCGACTTCCACGGTGGGGGTGCTGTCTGCCGCTGTGGTGGGCTTAGTGCCGCTCTCGGTGTTCCCAACTTGTTCCTCTTCTAACTGCCCCTTTGTGAAATGGATCCCTATTGGTTCCTGATCCTGACTGCATCCCATAACAACCCGGACGACTACAAGCACCCTTGTCGTCACGTTCTCTACCTCCACTCTGCTACCCCCTACTCTTCCGCCTCTTATTCTTTGCTCATGTGGGTGGTGGCCTTTCTGGACCGTTTGCAGGACGTGTACTCATTGCCCATTCTGCATTTGCCCATTCGCTGAGCGGTAGCCGGATTGACGTACGACGATATTTGCTTTGCTAAGGGATGTCGCCGAGGACTTCTCCGTATCCTCTTTGTAATGCCGGACTTACTCCTTTCACCAATGTCGTGTATCTCTCCCTTTTCACTGTCACGCTCTAGCGTGGGAACCACGTTTACCTCTGTCGCATAAGTTGCGCCATCCATATCATTTCTCCCCTTATGTAACATGCCATCATCTAAACTAACATCGTTAACAGTACCCACCCTAAATGTGAGATCACACTCACCCAAGGGCTCATGGTCCTCTACATCTTTAGCGCTTGCCACGTTGGCAGTATGTAATTTTGTACGCAATGTGTCATTGTCATCACACTCTGATGTGGCGATTCTTGTCTCAGTTGCCTTGGAACTGCCTTCTACTCCGTGGGCCAGCTCAAGCTCTTTATTCTGCGTATCTCCCGAAAAAATATCCCCCTAGCCCATGCCAATAAGCAACGCCCTCATATATTCGAGCTCCTTTTAAATCGCACCATATGGCTCTTTCTCTAACCTCAGTGCCTCTTTCATCGTCCGCAGTGCCTCCCTCGTCCTTTGGAGGCGCTCCTCAATGCTTATAATACCCTGCAACGATAAACGTACCACATCAGTCCACCCCACACCAAGCATGTGTCAATATTGAAGTACGAAAAATCTGACCAATATATGACGCCGAACGACTACTGCAACATATGTTTGCCTCCCCTACCCAAGTCCCGATTAATGACATGGGCCATAAATAACTAGTTCTCCTACTCCCATTACAAATAGGGCGACATAGCACACTATACTCTTCCACACTCCCATGCAACTTACTTAGCATTTCTGTCCCCACTATTGCAAACCATTATGGGTTCACGAATATATGTTTTTATCATACCTATGCATCCTCCACATATACGTTGAAATCATTAGTCTCACTGAAAGCCCTCACTGTTGCTTCCCTTCTCTCCAACTCCCACACTTCAAGGAAAGGAACTATCTACACATTTAAATAAGCACCATTACTGCACGCACTAACGGAATCAATTACCCTACCACTTAATAACAGAACTTGTACCCCACCTGATTGTCCTTGATGGACAAAATGAGTTGTGCAACATCATACTTTCGGCCTATGTATAAGTTCACCCAACTTGCAATACGCGGCACACACTTGTCATCAGCATGCGCATACAGATTTGTATGCTCATAAAACCATACCTATTGTACACAAGCGACAACACACATTAGTCCTGTTAGGTTCAGCAATAACATCAACCCATCATCACATTTACGTAATGCCACACCATAACTGAAGTATCATTGCATATGCATTTGCAAATTTTTCTTCATTGAGATCTTCTCCTTCGTTTCCTTTATTGGTTCCACTAGGAAGCTCCATACCGCTTGCGACTAGTTGCACTCCGCTATCCTGCTCACATCTTCAATCATTGTAATCAACTCCCGTGTTACACCCCCGTAGTTTGTGGGAATAGCAATCCAAGCATCACCAACAACGCGTACAACTTAGTGAATAGGCCCAACCTCTCCGCGGTGTTATTCTCCTTACACAGTTTGACTATAATTGAAACATAGTTCCGATGCATTCGCATGTCTATATGACTAGTCTGTCGCTTCACCCTTTCTCTCGTCAGATGGTCATCTATGGCTGCCTTGATAACTTCCTCGACCTCTTTTCAAATGTAACATGTTTCCCCATTGCAGGGAGGCTGGTCAAGAAGGCCACATCATACACTGAGAATGGTACCTCTCTCTGACCTATCCTGAATGCCTTCATCTTGGGAACCTAAGATTCAACTAGGGCCCAAATAAGATGCCTGTCCATAACAAAAGGCTTGTACTTCAAAACCGGACTCCACACTGTTCCCTCTAGAGCTGACTTATGGAAATCCTCCAACTCAGAGCTAAGGCTGCACACTACTTCAGGTGTGCACCGATGCCTTAGGACTACATCACTAGTGCCCTCCCTCTCATTCTCTACCACCTTCTCTTCTTCCCCCATTGACTTCTTATTATTCCCTCTTTTGCTCGTTCTATCTTCCCTTTACACATTCTTAGACTTTGCATAACACCTCCTCGGCATCTGGGATTTAACCTTACTACAACCGCCTGAGTCGTGCGCTTTCTTCGACCGCAGTTCTGTGATAGCCACATCACCTCTCTTCTTCGACCTCCTCACATGACGAGTCCGGTTGCCCCCTTGTCATGTGCCTGCTTCGATCAAAACTCAGTCATGTGCACATCCGTATTGCTGTCACTTACCTCTGCCTCCAATGATAAAGACGGGGCTGCTAGGAAAATTTTTTGTGCCCTCCTCCATAGCCTCAAAGGCACTCTCATCGTCATCGCTTGCCGAACTTGCTGAAATTGAATCACTGACAGGGGTTGCTTCATTCTTAATACACCTACGACATTTTTGCAACTCCATTGTGACAATAAACACCATCACATGCCAATTACAACATGTACAACCACTTCTAACCTTATGCTACTATATTGTCTCCTCCACCACTGAAAACAACTTCCACTTCTTGGGTTATGCATTGGCTTACCAAGTTCTACACAGACACACACCTAGGTATACCACAACTAAAAGTATGGTAAACGCACTGTAGTCATTGACACCCACATATGTAACCTACCCCAATGACATCACCCCATCTCCCATGCCTATTTTATTACTCACAGTTACATTCCACGTATTGGTTTATGAAGTTCTCGACAAATGTTCCCCCTAGTGTACATCCACTCAAACCGTGGTGAACACAATGCTGTGACCAACCGCCACACGTACTCTTGACCCCAACTACAACACCCCAACATTCATGACTGTTGCATTGCTCACCCTTGCATTCTATGCATTCGTTTACCAAGTTACCCACATAAGCTCACTACGTTTGCCTCCACTCAAACTGAGGTTAACATAATGAGGTCACCCACGCCCACACATAACCTACATTCTATGCATTGGTTAACTATGAAATCAAATAAGCTGCATCATGGTATGCCTCCACTCAAACTATGGTATACACAAAGCATTGACCACCATCCACAAATATACCCTACCCCATTGACAACACCCCAACTTGCATCCTTATCTCACTGCTAATAGGTACCTTCTACACATTGGTCTATAAAGTATTGCAGAAAGGTACACCTAGGTATAACTCCACTAACATAGTGGTAAACACAATGCAGTCACCCACATCCACACAAATAATTGACTTACACTTACATTCTATGCATTCCTTCATCAAGTTCTCGAACAAAGGTACACGTGGGTATACCTCAACTCAAACTGTCATTAACCCAACACGACTACCAACATCCACACAACTAACATACCCCAAATAAAAAAACCCCCACCCTTGACGTCAATAATATTGTTCATACCTATATTCTTTGCATTTCTTTACCAGGTAATGACAACAGGCAACCCTAGGAATACCTCTTTTCAAACTATACTACGTACAATGGGGTTCCTAAACATCTACAAACTTACTCTACCCCAATAGCAACATCTCAAGTTATATGCGACCACTTAATCTTCTTCTTCTACATTAATTGCATCTGTGTATTGACTACTCACACCAGGTTCACTTGGGTACACCTCTACTAATACTATGGTCAGCACTGGATTCTACTGTCTCCCTTGTCCCACCACCATTGCAACCTCCTCAATTCATACCATATCACCCCATCACTCACACTCCTCTATTCCATCCTTCCCATCCCAACCATTTCACATCCCAAATTCCATTTAGGCATCTGCAATTCTCCCATCATTCTTATACACATACATAAATTTCAAGTTCAATTACTACATTTATGGAGTGAAAACTACTCACCTCAAACTCAACCTTTTCCCCGTCGTTCACAGCTTACTTTGGCCGGTTTATTGAACTGGCTTGTACCTTTGGGTGGTTCCCCCCCGGGGCTGCTGCGTACCTCTGTTGTCGACCTTGAGCGTCTTCTTCTGCTACATTCCCACCGACCCTCTCCTTCTTCCACCTCTCTTTGTAGTTGTCAATTTCTCCCTCTACTCGTGCCCTAGCCTTCACTCCGTCTCTCCTAGGGTTTGAATTCACTGACAGTTGTCTTCCTCTTTCTCTCCCTTTCTCACATCATCTCCCAGTAACTGCCATAATAACTGCCTTCCCAACGCTTCAAATGTCAATAAGGGTAGTTTCGTATTACTACCCTTGAAATTCATTAAGGGTGGTTTCGTAATTTTCCTCCCTATTCAATATTCCCCCACTCCATTTTCCCCCCAAATCCAACACTAAGGCCCTGTTCTTTTGGGTGGGAAATGCACCCAACCCACACCCACCCACTTTTCCCCCCCTCTTCCCACTCTTTCCCACACTTAAAAATAAATACCACTCATTCCCACATTCACCAACTCCTTCCCACATTCAGCCACTCTTTCCCACACCTACATAAAACAACCATTTCCCATATTTGAAAATTTTTTATACTTTACGTAATTGTGTGTGCGAATAATCTGATATCAATTATGAGCAGTTTTAATTTTTCGGATGTTATGGAACAGTTT
>JACYFF010002017.1:20724774-20825092 GCA_017589665.1 Selenicereus undatus
TTCGGATGTTATGGAACAGTTTTATTTTTTCTTTTTCATTAATTTTTTAATTTTTTAATTTTTTTTAATTTTTTTTAATTTTTTTAAAATTTTTAATTTTTAAATTTTTAAATTTTTAAATTTTTTAAATTTTAATTTTTTTGTATTTATTTTTAATTTTTAATTTTTAATTTTTTAATTTTTAATTTTTTTAATTTTTTAATTTTTAATTTTTCGCATATTATGGAACAGTTTTAGTTTTTTTCTTTTACATTAATTTTTTAATTGTTAACTTTGTTTTAATTTTGTAATTATATATTTTAATTTTTAATTTTTAATTTTTTAATTTTTTAATTTTTTAATTTTTTAATTTTTTAATTTTTAATTTTTAGTTTTTAATTTTTTAATTTTTTAATTTCTAATTTTGCAGATGTCATGGAACAGTGTTATTTTTTTCTTTTTCATTAATTTTTTCTTTTTTATTTTTTTTTAATTTTTTAATTTTTTAATTTTTAATTTTTTTGTATTTATTTTTATTTTTTAATTTTTTAATTTTTACTTTTTTAGTTTTTTTATTTTTTAATTTGCAAAAATATATTATTACAAATTAAAAAATTAAAAAATTACAAATTACAAATTCAAAATTCAAAAATAAAAAATAAAAAATAAAAAATGCAAATGCAAAAACACAAATTAAAATTAAAATAAAAATGAAAAAAATTAAAACAATTAAAAATTAGAATTAAAAAATTAAAATTAAAAAAAATAAAAAAATAAAAAAATAAAAAATAAAAAATACAAAAATACAAAATAAAAAAAATAGAAAATAAAAAATAAACAATAAAAAATAAAAATAACAAATAACAAATAACAAATAAAAAAATAAAAAATAAAAAGCAAAAAGTAAAAAATAAAAAATAACAAAATAAAAAAAAAATAAATAAAAAAAAAATGAAAAAAAAGAATAAAACATAAGAAAAAATAAAAAAATAAAAAGTAAAAATAAAAAAAAAAGTAAAAAATACAAAATAAAAAACAAAAAATAAAAAACAAAAAAAATAGAAAAAAATAAAAATAAAAAATAAAAAAAAAAAAACAAAAAAATAAAAGAATAAAAAATAAAAAATAAAAATAAAAAAATAAAAAATAAAAAAATATAAATATAAATAATAAAAAATACAAATACAAAAATACAAAAATAAAAAATAAATAAAATAAAACAGAACAGAACATAATAAACGAAACCAAAAAAACTTCATCATCATTAATTACTATCACAATAAAATTTTTACATTATAAAACAAAAAAAATATTGATAACTAATACTTCAACTTCATTCAACTACTTTCAACTTTCACCCACACTCACCCACTTTTTCCCACACTTAAAAAAAAAACCCACACTCACCCACTCCTTCCCCCCCTTTCCTACAATCACCCATTCAACACCCCTCATTTCCCACCGAAAAGAACAGGGCAAGTTGTTGGGAAAAAAATGAAGTTGTTGACCCCCATTTAAAGCATCACTACCCTGTAAGTTTCCTTTTGCATAATGAGATATGGGCCTTTCTATTAATTTTCTCTTGTACATTTATTTACGTTAATTTTTGTTTTACCTCCTTTCATTTTATAATTTATATATAGAATGTTTTTTCTAACATATAAAAAATGCATAAAACGATATATGAATAAAAAAATGACTAGAAAACACTAGGAAAATAATAAATTTGGCAATGGGTAATACGGTAAGGGTTGTATTAATAGTTTGGTTTTTAAAAAAGGAGTTTTTTTGTTAATTAGATTAGTTACTTTTAAAAATTAAGGTAATTGCTCACGTCGGTTTAAACAATATTTTGAATCAGGCTGATCGGGTTATGCTAGTCCAAAGTAGTTCAATAATCAACTAGATTAACTGGTTCTAACGAAACCAACCGATCCAACCGGTTGACCCATCGACCCACTCCTCTAACTGGATTAATCGCTGGGTCAGTTCTCTTAACGTTGACAACCAATAGCCATATCCGACATCTACCATCTTCACCCATAAAAGAGTATATCTAATTTACCACCCTCAGGAACATGAATAGTGTCCATTTAAAAACACCTTGATACAAACCCAAAAGTATAGAAAAAAAAGCCCAGAAAAACATTAGTAGAGGAGATAGCAAGAACACAAAGTCAGCAAAAATTAATTTTATTTGTAATTAATTAATTAGTTAACTTATTCAGTCAAAAAATGATTACTTAACTTACCCAATTTAAATATCTCCACAAAGAAGTGCAAGGACCTAATCTTACTTTTTATATCAGGAATGCTACAAAATACATCCAAGGTCTTAGGACCCGATGTGATTCTTCTAGTTGTTGGCTACCTTTCCGTTGTCGTCAACCCTAGTTTGGATAATTCTTCATTGATATTTGAGCATCTCGCGCTTAACTCAATATGAAAGCCCACAACTCATCCTAGCTGTCCTTTTTCTCTCCCAAGATTAAAAGCAGCTTTTGATAGACCCTTGCCAAATTTTTGAACACTCAAGTCCTTTTACCTAAATTCACCAACATCCCAGAACTGGTTTCAACCCCAAAAGGCTCTTGAGTAGATGATGATTCAGGTTTGTATGTCTTACATGACTTTTCATTTTCTTCCTTTTCATTCATCTCATCTTCAATTTCTTTAGGCCCTTAAGCATTTTCCCCCCAAAGCACAATCTTTCCCAAAGACTATGCATAAATCTTCATAATAGGGTACAATTTATCTCCAGTTGTTAGCTTTAGAGAGATTGTACATCATGAAATATCAAATAAAACCAATATCATGTTACTAATCAAGCATGTTGTATCAATTATTGCCTAACACTACAACTTACAGAACATATTGATCTTAACAACAATATAGGATTCTATCAAAGCAAAACTGAGGGCAAGTCCTAAACAGGTACTAAAAGGCAGCTAAATCCACATTTCGCCAGAAAGTTAGAGGCCTATTCCTCCCACATATTAACACTGGCATGTATTGCCTCCCATAAGGGGACAACAGTAGATCAAAAACAGAATCATTAAGATCCAAATGCATAGCACACTAGCAGTAATTATCAATAAACGTCGACTAAGAGACCAAAAAAATCTAGATCTATGTCCGAACACAAAGTGGCTATCTGCAACCAATATTAACAGAGGGTAACTTTAAATTATAATCTCCCATCCATAAACTAAGCCAAAGGTTACAAAAAGAATCTTTCTATGAAACATCAATCACGCTTCATATAAAATGAATGATTAGAATTCCCACCAACATCAGACTAGCCATAAAAGCTCTTAACCACTATCAATAATGCACAATATCACTCCTGAATAAGTCCAATAATCCAACGTCAGAGTATAAGATGCCAACCACAACTCACAACCAAGGATCACATTCTATAGTACATGAACATAGGAGATAAACATAGCATGCATTTAAGAAAAATTGGGTCACATTGCACTGGAGTTACCTTTTAGCCAGACCAAGCTAATAAAGAATATGACTCCTTTAATGAGTACTTCTCTTTGTGGTGCCTTAAAATGTGACAAATAATTTAGAAAAATAAGTCAATCACATTTAAAACTTCCAACCATAACGAGACTAAGCTTTTGTATTCCTTTCTCTGCTTTTCCTTGTGGTTAAGTTCAAATGAGCCACGACTGCAAAATAAAAAAGTTCATAGGATATAATTTACCATCTGACATATTGAAAAATAGAAACTACAGATATAATACGAATGAAAATCGCAAATCACTTCCCACAACATCCGAAATAAGTGAAGAGAACATGCAAGGCAAACACCAAATAGGTCTAAATACCGAAATCCACAATAAGAAAATTGGATTTGGGTCGACTTACAGTTGGCTAATGACATTTGATTAGATGCAAATGTAAAGGAAGATTGAAATATGATTACAACTGTTAGAAAAAGAACAGTAATAGCTGCTGGAAGGAGAAGGAGATGACCTGTGTCATGGTATGAACCACTGACCTGAAAGCTTAATTCGCTCGACTTTAGGTGCAAATCGTTATGGCGAAGAAGCTCCCCAAGGTTTAACACAGCTAGCTTCGCACTCGTGCACTCGAGGGAAAAGCTTTGGAGTATAGCAACTTGTATGCCTAGGAAGTAGAGAGGAGAAGAGAGAATCGTTGTCTGTATGTTCTGCAGAGGTGCAGAAGGGTCCCTTTTATAGTGGACTGGGGGAGAGAAAAATTGCCAACCAAGCAATAAAGGAAGGCGTGAAATGGGGGCAGAAAATCAGGCAAAGGAGAGAATAATGTAACTGAAGGATTAATGGGGAGAGGATCATGGTGATTGAGGCAGAGATGCAGGAAGACTTGGTCAACTAGCCGTTAGGAATATGGCAGCTTATACGCAATCAGTCCTCTCGAGAATTCCTCCAAAAATATAGTGTAAGGGCCAATCCCACAGCCCACAGCCCGCGCTGCGCCCAGCCCAGACCGGACGGGCGGGCGGCGGCGGCGCGCGCGCACGTGTGGCAGCCCAACCCTCAACCCCCCTTAAAACATGGCTTCAAATTATTCGATAGCTACAAGAAGAGTGGGATATATAACCTTTTGAAGCTATTCTCAAAAGTTCCATGTGGGACAACAAAAGAGATAGGAAGAGTAAGTGAACACCCTTTTGGGGTGCCATTACTCCAACAATCCCCCACTAATGGTACACAAAAGGAAAAACGAATGAAAAGGATTTCCTGGGCAAGAGGGGTCGGATACTTAAGTATCAATATCTTTCGATTGAATTGATACGTAGTGAAGAGAGGCAACATCTAAGTCTGACAAGTGAGCTTAGTCTTGAACTTGTTAGACTTTGAATGAGGCCCTCTCGACACATATCAACCCTAAAGGATGTATACTCCGCGATAATCACTTGCGCTTTTAGGCCCATGCGCATACCTCGGGTCTCATAAGTGATCTAGAGAGACAGCCCCAGTCTCTCATAGAAGACGTCCAAACCTTCACACTTACTTAGGTAATTCCATCAGTCTATCTCTACTTAGACCACCATATCATGGCTTGGAATTATTAAGAGCATGTGTTAGCTCATCCTCTTGTAGAGTGAAGAATCCATCAAGTGCTTCTCTGTAGCACCACCATAATAGGCTATGGATTCATTTCATGTGCTTCTCTATAGCACACGCACTACCACGCGCCATAGGGATGGGAAGTAGTGCAGTTAGAAGATTAATATGGCTTCGTTTGACCGCAAATGGGTATCCACCATATCTCTTCATTCCATGGGCTTTAGCCCCATCCCCCTCGACGTTTCAAGAACTACTCTTCTTGGCAGTCCCTTTGTAAGAGGATCTGCCAAGTTTTTCTCGGATCTCACATATTCCAAGGAGATAACACCATGCTTCAACAATTGCTTTACCGCACCATGTCTAATACGGATATGTCTCTTTTTCCCGTTGTAGACACTGTTGTGCGCAACTCCAATTGCTGCTTGCGAGTCACAATGCAAGGACACAGGTGTTGATTGTTTCCCCCACAATGGTATGTCAGTCAGGAGACCCTTGAGCCATTCTGTTTCTTGACCTGCCAACTCAAGAGCAATAAACTCAGATTCCATGGTTGAGCGAGCTATACATGTTTGTTTTGCAGACTTCCATGAAATAGCTCCTCCACCCAATGTGAAAACATAGCCACTAGTAGACCTTACTTCATCGTTATCAGCAACCCAAGTAGCATCGCAAAAACCTTCAAGTACAACAGAAAATTTACAGAAATGTAAACACCAATCCATAGTACCTCTAAGGTATCTCAGCAAACGATGAAGTGCATCCCAATGTTCTTTAGCAGGATTATGAGTGTACCTACTTAGTCTACTGACTGCATATGCAATGTCAGGACGAGTGGAGTTCATGAGAAACATCACACTCCCTATTATCTTAGCATATTCAATTTGAGACACACCAGGTCCTTTGTTCTTTTTAAGATGTATGCTAGGGTCATAGGGAGTTCTTACAGGTGCCACATCGAAAGAGTTAAAAATTTTCAACACTTTCTCAATGTAATGAGACTGACTTAAGGAAAAGCCACTCTTGGTTTTTATAAGTTTGATCCCCAAGATAACATCGGCTTCTCCTAAGTCTTTCATTTCAAAGAGAGAAGACAGAATTTGCTTAGTCTTATTTATGGCACATAGGTTGGTACCAAATATCAGCATATCATCCACATACAAGCAAATGATCACATAATCAGATCCAAACAATTTGGAATAAACACAAGAATCTGAGTTGTTGACAGTAAAGCCATTTTTCAATAAACACAAGAATCTGAGTTGTTGACAGTAAAGCCATTTTTCTCTAAAGAACTAGCAAATTTCTCATACCATTGTTTTGGGGCTTGCTTTAGACCATACAGGGATTTTTTCAGTTTACACACTTTGTTCTCCTGACCAGGAACCTCACACCCTTCAGGATGTGACATATAAATTTCTTCCTCTAAGTCGCCATTGAGGAATGCTGTTTTAACATCCATCTGATGTACCACAAGATCATGGATAGCAGCCAGAGCAACTAGACTTCTAATTATTGTAATTTTGGTCACAGGAGAATAAGTATCAAAGAAATCAATTCCCTTCTTTTGGTCAAAGCCTCTAATGACCAATCTAGCTTTATACCTTTCAATAGAGCAATCTGTCCTAAGTTTCTTCTTGAAGATCCATTTAGTACTAATGGGTCTACAACCCTTAGGCAAGTCGGTCAATTCCCAAGTTTTATTTGACTCAAGGGAATCTATTTCACTCTTGATAGCTTCTTTCCAGAAGTTAGCATCTATAGACCTCATAGCCTCTTGGTAGGTTTTAGGATCTTCCTCAAGTAAATAAAGACACACAAGTTCATCGGTCAAAGCATCAATGTCAAAGTTCTCAAGGATTTCTACCAAAAAGGAGCTGATAAAGTCAGGGCCAAAACTAGTTTCAATCCTCTGTCTCTTGCTCCTTCTAGGTTCAGTTTCCAAGTTTCTAATACTAGAGCTAGAAGCAGGCAAGTTCACATGTTCAGGCACAATATTAGATACAATATGAGACACATTCCTTTTTAAAGGGAAAACATGCTCTAAGAAATCAGCATCTCTATACTCCGAAATAGAGAAATCAGATAAAGACATAAATCTATATGCAGCACTGTTTTGAGCATAACCAATAAAAACAACATCAAAAGTCTTAGGGCCGATGTTTGAACGTTTATGAGTAGGTAGTGCAACTTTGGCCAGACACCCCCACACTTTTAGATAATTCAGGTTGGGAGCATACCCTTTCCACAATTCATATGGGGTTTGATCTAACTTTTTATGGGGAACTCTATTGAGTAAAAAACAAGCTGTCAAGACAGCCTCCCCCCACATGTTATCAGATAGACCAGAACTAACGAGCATGACATTCATCATGTCTTTAAGGGTACAATTTTTCCGTTCAGCAATACCGTTTTGTTGAGGAGTGTAAGGGGCACTAGTCTCATGTATTGTGCCATTTTTCTCACAAAAGGCAGTCAGAGAATTTGTGTCATATTCCCCACCTCTGTCAGATCTAAGTCTTTTGATTTTTCGATCTAACTGATTCTCAACTTCGGCTTTGTATTTTAAGAACATTTCCTCAGCCTCATCTTTAGACTTGAGAAGGTAAATCTTGGTATACCTAGAGTAGTTGTCTACAAAGGTGATATACCATTTCTTTCCACCCTTACTCATGGTGTTCTTAAAGTCTGCTAAGTCTGAATGCACAAGTTCAAACAGTTCTGTTTTTCTGGTTGTTACATTTTTAAAAGGTTTCTTAGCAAATTTTGCTTCAACACAGACTGGACACTTAGAACAATTTTCAGTATTCACATTTGGAATTAAACGCATATTTCTAAGTCTTTTCAATGAAGCAAAATTAACATGTCCAAGTCTACCATGTCACAGATCAACAAACTCAGCAATATAAACAGAATTGGCAGCAGTTTCATTATTAATTTGTGCAACAACATTCAAAACAAGGAGCCCCCCACTACGACATCCCTTCCCAACGAAGTCCCCATTTCGTATGATAACAACTTTACCGGCTTCTTGCACAATTTTAAGGCCAGCCACGTCAAGAAGGGTACTAGAGACCAAGTTTCTACGAAGGGAAGGGACAAATAAAACATTACTTAAAGACAGTAATTTTCCAGAAGTAAACTTAAGTAAAATCTTCTCTTTACCATTGACAGCAGCTGTAGAAGAGTTGCCCATGTAGATGCATTGTTCATCAACAACATCTTCAAAGTTAGTCATGAGTTCCTTGTTGGCACAGAAGTGCCTTGATGCTCCAGAATCCAGAATCCATTCTGACAGATTATGCACCAGATTGGCCTCCACGGTTGTAACCGCACAGATAATCTCATCATCCTCGGTTTCAGCAATGTTGGCAGTAGGTGTTGCAGACTTGTGTTTGGCTTGGATTGACCCTTTCCTTTGGTTGCATTGGTAGGCCTTGTGTCCAGGCCTGCCGCACACGTAGCACACCACCTTAGGCTTCTGAATCCTTTTGTTGGCAGAATTCTGATTCCTGAGATTTTGAGTTGGCTTCTGAAATTTCTTCCCTTTGCCTTTGAACCTGTCTTTATTCGTTTGTACAGCAGATTCAACCAGATTAGAACTAACAGAATTTAAAGAAAGGGAATACATCTTATCCTTCAGCCGGTTTGCCTCCTCAGTCCGCATATGGCTGATTAATTCCTGCAGTGTAAGATCTTTCTTTTTGTGCTTGAGGTGGTTTCTGTAATCGCTCCAGGAAGGTGGAAATTTTTCTATCAGCACGTTGGCTTGGAGGATTTCGCACATCTTCATGCCTTCTGCTAGGACCTCAGCACACAGGTTTTCGTAGACGTGAACCTGTTCCATGATAGGTTTGTCGTCCATGATCTGGAACTGTAGCCACTTGCTGACGACGTATTTTCTTTTCCCGGCGTCGTCTAAACCATGTTTTGCCTCAAGTTTGGTCCAGATGACCTTGGCAAATTTAAAGATTACAAATAGATCAAACAAAGGGTTAGACATATTATTCAGAAGGTAATTGCGAGCAAGTTTGTTGTCCTTTTCGAATTTCTTCTTTGTGGCTTCGTCAAGAGGAATAGGAGGAGTTCTCGGTACAGGAGGAGTTGCAGGTTCAGAATCTGGGTTGCCTTCATCAGGGAGATCAGTAGTGAGCACGTAGTCGATCTCAAGTTGCTCAAAGCAGAGAAGCAATTTTTGAGACCAACGTTTATAATTGGTTCCATCAAGAGGTTCAATTTTGTAGAGATCGGGGAGAGTTTTCGGACCAGCAGCCATTAAATTAAGCTTTCCGACTGTTAGAAAAAGAACAGTAATAGCTGCTGGAAGGAGAAGGAGATGACCTGTGTCGTGGTATGAACCACTGACCTGAAAGCTTAATTCGCCCGACTTTAGGTGCAAATCGTTATGGCGAAGAAGCTCCCCAAGGTTTAACACAGCTAGCTTCGCACTCGTGCACTCGAGGGAGAAGCTTTGGAGTATAGCAACTTATATGGCCAGGAAGTAGAGAGGAGAAGAGAGAATCGTTGTTTGTATGTTCTGCAGAGGTGCAGAAGGGTCCCTTTTATAGTGGACTGGGGGAGAGAAAAACTACCAACCAAGCAATAAAGGAAGGCGTGAAATGGGGGCAGAAAATCAGGCAAATGAGAGAATAATATAACTGAAGGATTAATGGGGAGAGGATCATGGTGATTGAGGCAGAGATGGAGGAAGACTTGGTCAACTAGCCGTTAGGAATACGACAGCTTATACGCAATCAGTCCTCTCGAGAATTCCTCCAAAAATATAGTGTAAGGCCCAATCCCACAGCCCACAGCCCTCGGCCCGCACCGCGCCGCTCCCGGACCGGACGGGTGGGCGGCGGCGACGGCGCGTGCGCGCGTGTGGCAGCCCAAGTCCCCTCAACCCCCCTTAAAACATGGCTTCAAGTTATTCGATAGGTGCAAGAAGAGTGGGATATATAACCTTTTGAAGCTATTCTCAAAAGCTCCATGTGGGACAACAAAAGAGATAGGAAGAGTAAGTGAACACCCTTTTGGGGTGTCATTACTCCAACAACAACAACTCAACAACCATAATTAAGATCTTACCATGCATTTTGGCTGTACCATTAGGTTAAGAAGAATAGACTGATGAAACTGAAAGACATTTGACCAAGGGATAAGACCTTTATAAATACCAAACTAGGTGCTTAATAATTAATACACATAGATCTATGATCAAAATTATAAATTGTAGGTATAATTAATTGTACTTAATAATAATTAGCCAAACAACAAAAAGGGATAGGTTGGATTTGAAAAGGAGAGGTGCATTGTTAATGGGCTTTTAATAGTCCATGCAGATATTGAAGTAGAGGTAGCAGCATAACAGATTTCACTATCATGTCAAATTGTGTAGGTAGGTCAACATAGACAAATCAGGCTAGTTTTTCACTCTGTGCCTGAGAAATAAGGAGAAAGATTTCAACGTTAACTTTGTTAAATTGTTCAGATTAACTCAAGGTGTTCCTACTTCAACTTTACTTGCATCTTCCATAACTATTCAGTCTACAACTAGTTTTATGGCCGTTCTCATACACACATGTCAAAGCCTAATATCGGCAAATCCAATGTTGCAACATAATTAAAATCCTAATTTGGAATTGAAATGGTCATAAAATTAGAATTTTGTAATATTTTTGATGGAGGTTATTTCAAACAGAGCCTCCTGTTTAAATTCATCCAATTAATAAATTAAGCTCCTCAAGCCCTCATCTTCATCTCCCCACTATTTAGCCAACTCATTCTTCCTCTTCCTCTCTCTTTGCACCACAAACCAACCAAGAAGCCCCAAAAACTTACTCATTCTATAGTACATTTTAGAAAATCAAATCACACCCCATAACAATTCAAACAACATCATCAGATCTGCAACAAAATTAAAAAAAATCCACTAAAGCAATAGCATCGAGAAGTTTATAAAAATTTGGACAGAGAGAAAGAGCATGACTAGCATCTTGCAAAATTAGATTGGTGTGGCTTGAATCAAGCTAGTTTAGCACTAATTTAGTATGAATCAGAGAGATTAACTTTAACTGATCATATATGATGAATATTGTATCAAGTTATATCATAAATAATTGAAACAAACAGGTAGATTACCAGATAAAAAATGGTAGATGAATAGCATTATGTAAAGGCAGCGATTTGATGACAATAGGGGATCATGAAGAAAAAAGAGGAGGAGGAAGTAGAGGAGGATGAGAATGGTGCGCAACTAACAATGGAAGAGGATAGAGAAAACTTCCAGTTGCCATGTTCGCGGGGACACTGTGAGGTGAGAGACTGATGACCAAAATAGGCCAGTGTCTCATGTACTTTGGACTAGGTTTTGATTACAACAAGGAATGTAAATAGAATTATTTAGGGGAGGCCTATGTCAATTCTATTACGTCCTTTTATCGTAGTCATTAGAAGGTAATTTTAACTGTGTTGGCATTTAACAAACCAAATGTGATAATGTAATCAAGTTTGTAATTTTAATTGCATTACCTCTCTATTTTCCTTCAACAAAATAAGCCATTAAATATTGGTCCAAAGGCAAAAGGGAATAGGAAAATTGAGTCGGAGGGCCATATGCACAAGGTTTGCATGGCCAAAAGTTACATGGGACACGACATTGCATCATACCTTTTTAGTGTGTGAATTGTTCAAAGTGTCCTATGCATGCTGAGTAAAAATTTCAAATGTCCATTCTCACTTTTGGTTATTGAAACACGGTGAAAATGGACAGAATTACAAAAACTTAGAAAAAGCTTTTGACGAAACAATTGCAATATTGAAGTTCAAAAAGCCATCATCTTTGTGAAAGTGTAGTTTTTGTTTTGGGTCAATTAACCTAAATCAAAGATCATAGTTTGGTATGGTAGTGAATTCTTGTTTATAAATGTTCCGTTGTTGAGGACCAATTTGATGTATTGTTGATGTGCATGATGCTTGATTTAATCCCTTGACAAAGTATAATTTGATCTTGAGTAACTTAGTTTAGTAAATGTTTAGTCATGAGGGTTCTAATTTGACCATTAGTTGGTGAATAACATCTACTTGCAATATATCTTGCACATGTGGCGAATGTGCAATATGAAGGTTTGAGTAATGACGTGTAAGTGGGACATGTAGAGAACTTGAAATTCCTAACATGAAGTTTTTTACTCAATCTGTCCTATTTATCTTTCTAAATGTGAAAAAGACACTTTTTAAGAAATTCAAGTACTAACTCATAGATATTAGTTTGAAGAAAACCATGTAATTTTATTGATTAAAAAATAATTAGGACCTATTTAGACGACTATTTTAGGAAAAAATTAAGGATGAATTAAGAAGATAAAAATGGGGTGGTGGGAATAGTATGTATAAATGATAGTCTTCTACACTCAATCTAATGTAGGCAGTATGTGTAAGGCTGTTTGAGGCCTCATAATGGATTCTTATGTTTTACATTCAATGTAATGATATACTCAATGTAATTAAGCTTGTATGGGGTGTAGAAATCGAAATTTGTAGTAAGAAACTTCAAGTGAGTTTAAGGGCAAATAATCCTTTAGCAAATAAGGATTCTAATAGTAGCTTTGTCAATCAATGTATCAATGTAATCCATGTAGCATGTGTAAAGCATGTTCCAGATCACATTGTGGGTTCTTTTCTTCTTTCAATACTATGTTACAATCAAGGTAATGCAGATTGTATATAGGGTGTTTGAAATTGAAGTTCTTAATAAGAGTGGGCAAATAATCTATTAGGAAATAAGGATTCCACTAGTAGTCTTCTACATTCAAAGTAATACATGGGATATGTGTAAGGGATATTTAAACCTTATTATGGGTTCTTGTTCTCTACATTCGATGTAATGCTAGACTTACAACTTGAATGTTATTACTTATATAGCATGTTTAATGTATGAGGTGTGCGTAAAGGGGTGTTTAAGGATTTCATGTGAGTTGTTGTTATTAGTAAATTTTCTTAAAATATACTTTGGATTTTTTAGAACGGGGAGGGAGCATAGTGGTGATGGATATTTTTTGTTATACATAGTCTATGATTTTGGTGGAATGCTGATAGGAGTGTTAATATGATTGTATGAGTAAAGGTCATAGGATGACGATGGGTGTAGATTGAATGAGTGATTTTAGTAGTTTGAGGAGGACCATTTAACTGGAAGGTAATAAGTTGTGGTTAATGACATATAAAATGGTTATCCTATGTATACATGACTGCATTATAGATGTGCAACTAAATTTTGGCACGACATTATGGTATAAGTTAAAGGTACGGTCAAAAGAGAAACATTATCAACATCAACTAAGATAAATGACACTGATCCAACAATGTCATCACCATGCAAAGGGAAAGCGTAAGGCCAAGGGTGCATATGAAGAAGGGATAACTTTGGCAAGAAAAGAGGACAGTGATTCGACATGTGAGGATGACCTCACAGAGTGAGGTGACGAGGAAGATGGAAAAGGGTATAATTACGACTCGGGGTGTAAACGACCCGATCGAGCCGTAGCTGGCCAGACTTGAGCTCAACTCAATCAGTTAAGAGCTCGGCTCGGTTCGAAGCTCATCGAGCTTGTGAAGTTTTGGTTCAAGCTTGGGCGCATCGCTCATCTTGGATGGGCTCAACATTCTTTTTTTTCTTTTTTTTGGTCAAAAAGTTACCAAATTTAAGACTACACAAGCATATAAAAAATGAACTAAACAAGCTGAACCAAGCCAAATCGAGTCCACTGAAGTTGAGCCTTGTAGGGCTTGAGCTCAACTCGAGCTCGATTTGGCATGAACCCGAGCTGAGCTTTGATCGACCCAAACCCGAGGGCTTCGCGACTCGACTCGGTTTTGTGATAGCCCTAATTATGATGAATGGGCAAGCATATGGCCAATGTAGGGTCTTTTTAGGGAAAGTTGAACCTTTGGTTACTAAGGAGGTTATAATGTTGGTTTTGGTAACATGGTGGGTAATTATGGGGAAGGTGTTAACCAAAAAACTTTCCAGATGACCAAATCTAGATAGTGGAACACTTTAGAAAATTTTTGTAACAGGATAATTGAGTTGTTGGAAACTCCATAATCCACCAACTTGTGTGATCCTATTCCTTTTTGGATAAGCTTATTATTTACAACTGCTTAAAACTCTTTACAAGTTCTTGCAATTCTAATGGATTTGCATAGTTTCCTGCATCTTCTTACAATTCCTTACGACCCCTTGCAACTTCTTATAGCTACATTAATTTTGCATTCATTATTTTTGGAAAATTTGTATCATATGTGGGAGGAAAAATTGCTTGTGGCTCCGAGGTTTAGTGTGTTAAATTCTGAAATGTCCGAATTTAGGAAATATTTTTGGAACCATATTCATTTGGGTTTGATAATTTGTTGGCTCCTTTTCGATGTCAATGTTATATTTCCATTCAAAAGTTGATTGTCACCTTGATTTATCTTTCTACCATTGGATAAGTTGGTTTCTCGCTCAGTAACAAATAAGACAAAGGGTGGGGGAAACAAAATTAAAGAAAACGGCAAAAAAAATCCCCCACTGCACCAACCTTCAGCCTCACAACATTCATTCTCATTTCTCTCTTCTTTTTTATTTCTCTCTCTCTCTCTCTCTCACCTTCTCTACTATCCTTGACCTTCAACCTTCAAAATATTCTCTAATTCTAGGATTATATTAAGCACTCAAATTTTTTATATCAGTGTTTCTTAGTTGAGATGCAAGCCTCTAAAGGCAAGGCTGCAACATCTCATCAATTAATCATATTTAAGTATTTTAGCTTTGACAATAATCATATACTTATGATTTAACAAGAGCCATAAGCCGTACGAACATTTTGTCTTTGCAAAAAGGATGGTAAAATCATATAAGTTATGACAGAAGCATATAAGAAAATATAATAGTGCAATTTTGTATATTTTTACATAGATATATGAATATATATGCATAATGCAAAATTTATGCATAACTTCCTACTTAAATATGATACAGACCATATTCACAGTTAGATTTCGCAAACCTGTCTAAAAAGTACAAAGTTTCGTTATACTGGTCATCTATGCTTCTTGAATCTTGATCATAAATTTCAACGTAATAGAAAGTCATTTGATGGAAATACTAAAATGAGGCAAGCCCTAAAGCCACAATCTGGTTCACAATTACTTGATCAAATACAAGGACTTGATGTTACTTTAGGAAAAGCTTCTACATGCAAGCAAAAAAAGAGGAAGCGAGGTGATAAGGTTATGCCTTGGAAGAAAAAAAAGTATTTTCTTCCAACTTCCATAGCGGGAACACCTTCTCATACGCCATCACTTGGATGTGATGCATGCTGAAAAAAATTTCTCTAAGAGTTTGGTTGGTACACTTCTAAATATTGAAGGCAAAATGAAGGATACATTATAGTCATGCCTAGACCTAAAAGATATGAAGATTAGGGAACATCTTCTCCCAATAGAAGATGGTACATGGTAGAATCAAGATACCCCTTGCAAGCTTTACATTGAGTCCTAATAAGAAAGAGGACTTCTTAAAGGTGCTAGCTAGTGTCAAAGTCCTTGATGGCTATGTATCTAATATCACATGGTGTCTAAGTGAGCATAAGATCCATGGCCTTAAAAGCCATGACCACCCCGTTATCATGCAACAATTGTTATCACTAACAATTAAGAAGCTACGTAATAAAGAACTGATTTTAGTTTAAATAGAAGTCAACAACTTCTTTAGAGAATTGTGTTCTAAAACGACAACACCATATAATTTTGAATGCATACAACATCGGATTGTGGTTGCACTGTGCCATCTTAAACACTTATTCCCGCCCTCTTGCTTTCATATCATCATACATCTATCTATTCATTTAGCATATGAGGTAATGATTGTTGGGCCAGTGCATTATAGATGGATGTATCTGATAGAAAGGTATGGTTAATAGATAATTTATGTCATTTACATAACTCTTATTCATTCGTTAACTAATTTGTTGCTAATAAGATAATATGCGGGAAAATAGACCTTTTTTTAGTGTTAATAGGTAACATAGATTAAAGAACTGTATACATGATAAAAGTCGTTTAGAGGGATCAATTGCAGAAGGATATTGTGCTGAAGAATGTTTGACTTTGTGTGCACGATATTTGCATGGTATTGAGACAAGAGAGAATTGATCAAGTAGGATTAATGATGATGATGGTTAGGAAACTCGTGAGGGTTTATGTCCAAAAAACATGCCAATGATTAGCTAAGAGAACAAGCACATAGATATGTGCTTTTTAATTGTGATGAAATTAGGCTTTATATCAAGTAAATTTTTTCTTTAATATTTTCTTATGATACTTTATTATTACTAGAAAAGATGTAATAATCTACTAATGATGATAAATTAATGCAGAGAGCACAAAGAACATGTTCATAGCAGAAATAGTTATCAAGGGCAAAGTGAAAGTGAAAATATTCAAAAAAAGCGACTTTTGTAAATGGTTTGTGAACAATGTAAGTTCCCAAGTTAATTGTCATCATAATTTTAGTGAATTGAATGACTAAGTAAACTAACACATAATATTTGTAGGTTTTCCATCATCTACCAAATGATCCTCGTTTACCTGATGATTTTGGGTAGCTTAGTAAATATCCTTCCTTATGGATGAAGAAGTTTTCCAAGTCTCTTCTTGCATCTTCTTGAATTTTTCTGGTTAGAAACTCATTTTGCTTCATTAAGGCATCAAACCTCTCTTCCAAGGTCATAGTGGTTGAACTCATTTTGAAGTAAGTGGCTAAGGAATGATTTTGTGAGGAAAGGGGAACGGCCTTTTGTGGAAGGGTTTGGGAAGTACCAGGCCTAGGAGAAACTTGCTCTGATACCAAATATGATGTACCTGCCGATGACCAAGATAGGGTTTAATAGAATACAACTAACTCAGCAACCAAAGGAAGATAACATCAAGGGGAACCAAGGGAAAGTGGTCACATAAAATGATGGTTGTGAGGCATCAAGTATGTGGAGGGAGAATGGAAGCTTAGAATCAAGTGATTCTAAGTGGGAAAACAATGGCTTTTTAATGTGAAGGGATGTATAACACAAGGGGGAAATGGACCCAAGCTCAAAACCACCAAGGAGGATGAGAACAAGAGAGAAACCCACGACCTTGGGTGTGGCACGGTCGTGCCTAATGGCACGGGTAGGCCGTGCCAAATCCCTGCCCATTTTGCCTAGCTACTTCCATGGTGCACGGTTTGGGGTGATTTTGTGTTTGGAAGAAAAGCTATGCCAAAGGGGGTTTTCTTAGCTTGAATTAAGCATGGACATGGACATGGGAAGGGTTATGGATGTGTGGAAATGGAAAGAAGAATTAAGTAAGGATTACTAACTTCAAATTAAAGCTAGCAAATCCACTTTAACCTTCCTTGGAACACCTTGAGTATATCATCGGTTTTGATAGAACTAAACTTAGGCAAGGATACAGAAACACCACCAAGCTAAGTTTAGGGCCCTTAAACAAAGTGTTAAGATACAGAAACACCACTTAACATTTGCTTAAGACTCACTTGATCACCACCTTAATTGGCCTAATTAAGGATAAGCAAGTAAGAGTTTAAGAGAAGAAAGCACACAAGCTTTCAAAACTGATTTATCACTTCAAAAGGGGCTGTATATCTTTGCCTTGGCCATGTGGTACTTTAAATAAGCAGCAAGCAATGGCCAAGCTTTGAAAATACGAGCTAGTAACATGACTCCTACCTTTCCTTCATGCTTAGGAAAGGTATTAGTGCTAATTACAACCTGAATTGTACTAAACTATATTACAAGTTAACTAAACTAATCTAATACATCAAAATACAAATCTAATATTTGTCTAAACTATTAATACATCATTACAACACTTAATATATACTTAAACTAAGCTAAAACATGCTGAGATTGCTGCTTCAATCTCATTGGACAGCCGCAAAGGCATTACGGCTGGCCAATAGGAGTTAAGCAACTCAATGCCACCAAGCTAGCTCCCATTGGACCTCCTTTTGTCCATGCAACCAATCAATGAAGGCTTATAAGTGTGTGCCAAGCATAGATGGTCGTGCCTAGCTGCATTTGAGTGAAGAAATCTGGCTGGACGTTTCAAAAGAACCGGTTTATACAAAACCGGGTTAAGGGGCAGTTTCGTCCGAATTTTAGGCAACTTGTTAAGCATAGAAAAAATGGATATTATGGTGATTTTATTCATGAGGGGGTAACTTTAGGATGTCTATAATCCCCCCCAACAAAGAAATCAAGGTTTGGACATGTTTAAGTAGGGTAATTAGGCTTAAACATTTTACCGCGCAGATTAGGGCCTAATCTGACCGGTTTGGAAAAACACCTTGTTTCTTTATCCTCTTGTGTGCATAATTGGAATTTTATGTTTGGACCTGAAATTAAACATCTTGAGGACTCCAAAAATGTATAATTTCGTAACTTAAGCATTAGTATAGCTTAAGTTATGATTTAAACAAAACCGGGTTGTTTCTGATTTGCTGGACAGTTTTGACAGATCTTGGTAAATGGCTGATTTGAACGACCAAATGAACTCCAAATTGGATGAAACTTGTCTTGTTGGAAATCTGACATCTTAAGCTTGAAATCCATGTAAAAACGTCAGACATAAACCATTTTTATGCTGGTTGAAATTTGCTTGCAAAATAGGGTCAGTGCTGGATTCTTCCCTTTTGTCCTGCAATGAAACAACTAAAACAAAACTTGGATGATTTAATCACCCTTTAGCCAGCATATTAACATAATCTAATTGATTTGATTCTTTCTAATCAAAGGGGATGGAGAGGTCTCCATCAGTTTAGGTTTAGTTTATTTAGTTAATTAGGTTTTTTTAATTCTTTGTTGAATTAGGATTAGATGAATTTAGTTGAATTAGGTTGTTAAATTGTCTTAAATAACATTACTTAGTTTAGTTAATTAGTTTAATCATTTTGTTTAAATGACCATAATCTAAACGTCTTCCCTGTGGATGGACCCTTAAGTACTATGACTGACAATCGAGTATTTGAGGTTTCTTTTCCTTTTATCTTTAATTTTCCGCCTCCTCAAAAATCCCATCAACATTTCTCCATAATAACATTTTGTTGTAAGATTTTATGATGGTTAGCTAATAAACTATTCCTTTTTCATCACAATTGTAACGTCCCCTAATTAAGCATGTTTCACTGTTTGCAATCACTATTCTGATTCCCTTAATTATAACTGATAAACCCAATGATCGTGGCATTACTGCCAACTAGAAAAGACAAGGTTTGAAGCATGTGTACTGGAAATAACATAGTTAGGCATAGCGTCAACCACACACATTCGTACATGATCAAACCGTATACAGTCAGCTATTAACCAACATAAGGTTTATCCACTATAGTAAAACAATTCACCATATAATCTACATCTCCATCCACTGAAGATTTCAAAACATAGCTTCAAAAGATGCATGCACTATGTCACTATTGATCCATCCAAATTCCCTTATTCAACTTATTTTTTTCAGTTGTTTTGCTAGCATGACGGTGATTCATTGAGCATTTGCCTAAAAGAAAGAATGAAAAACATTTCGAACTGTGAGCCGAAGCTCAGTACAAGCATTCTTGTATTGTTAAAAGATCTTTGCATGAATTAGTTGGGTGCCTACTTTGCAATTCATTATAAGTTAAAACAATGAATGAGATGAATGTAAACTGCAATTGCTAGTTATTATCTGATAGTGAGCGCCCTTGATGTTGTTAAGATCTATGGATATGTGTACACCTACCAAGTTGACAGGGGCACTTGGCCTTAAGCCGCGTGTGTAATTGGAGGGAAATGCCTTGTAATTGATAACCGATGGGGTCACTAATTATGTGACAGATCACGGATTAAACTGATTCATTAATGTACTTATCAAAACATTATAATTTTGATAAATACCTGCTAATTTCTAAAGATACATTCAATGAACGTACCTAAAGTGTTTAAAATGCAATCTCACTGGATAATACTTATGCACAATGGGGAACGATAGACCAGGCCCCGTTTCTGCTTAAGAAATGTAGTTATAGGTAAATGCAGTTAGTAAACAACTTTCACTCCCATAATTTGTAACTTTATGAAAATTGATTAATAAAAAGGGCATCCAAAATTCAACACAATTCAATATAAGATAAGTTATACTAAAATGATTTTGAAAAATAAATAAGTCAGGGTCATTCAACTCGAAGTAAAACAAATTGAAGCAAAATAGACCAAAATGAAATAATTGAGGTGATGATGAAAGGACTTTAATGGATGTAAATGGAATATGGATTTTGATGTTTCTAAAATGAATAAGAAAAGGTTTAATGCCAAGAGAGGCATTGTGAGGTTCATGAAAGCTCATATAGCCCTAGTTTGGCCCGATAGACATCGATCTTGAGTCATTACTCTCCCCACTACTCAAATTTCATTCTCACGCCAATGTAACTCGATTTTCCAACCCATGTGAGCTTCTATACATAATCGAAGTTGTTGAACTTACTAAACTTTGTAATTTCTTTACAATATCCATAATCATATAGAAACTTTTGATAATATTTCCAAATGTCACAATTTCTTTCTTCCTTCATATTACTGTTTGAAGGTCTACTTTACAGAATCACAATATGAAAAGCTTAGGAAGTCCTGCAACACTTTCATTCATAGTGCAAAACCTAATTACCACAACTCGGCCCCTAAAATTGAGCTGAAATAGAACTGTGCCTAGCTTGGGTCTATCCTACGCAGTCTTAACGAAATAGCCATAACGTTTTTCACACAACTTAGAATAAAGTGATTCAAAATGAATTTGAAAGCTAACTTATGGATCTATATACCCACCAAAAATCATAATTTTTTGATGGGTCAAACAGTATCAGTTTAATCTCAAAGAGACCCCTATGTTGAGTCTATTCATCGCCCTAATGTTCTTGCGTTCACCCTTTTCTTCACATAATTTCCCTCTAAAATCATTCTTTAAAATCATTTGACAAAGCATTGTTCCTTCTCATCACCGTACAAAGCCATATTACTCAAAATCATTTCATGATCATCTTTACATGTTTTACAATCATGCTTTCCACAAAAACACTTAAAATGCTTCCATAATCTCACCTATTTACATAAATAAATAAAGCAACCTCCTTTAATTATTTTTTGGAATTTCCATATTCCATCCATTTTGATAAAACCCAATAACATCATTAATCAAGTTTATAATACATCCAAACCCCAAATTCCATCTCAATGAACTCAAATAAACTCACTTGATTTCAAAGATTAAACTAAATCATACATGGCCATAAAATCCTAAATTATGCGACATGCCAATTTCCATCCAAATCATTCTAAATGAGTAAAATAAGATCACTAACCATCTTTAAACTTATTTTTCATACTAGATCACAACAATTAAACAAACAAACACAAATCCAAACTCTCTTGATTCATACATGCTTGATCAAGCTCAAGCTCAACTCCACCATATCCAACATCCCCTAAGATAATAAAATTTGCATAATAACATTTATTTTAATCAATATACTGTGATCCATAAACAAATCATCCATAAAAACCAAAATTAAGCAAGATAAGGGTTAGAGAATACCTCACTTTAAGCTTGGATTTTGAGAGATGGAGGTGATGTTTGGGATTTGTGGGAGTTGAGGGGGTGGCACCTGGTGTTGGGGCACTGGTTGACTGGTGGCTGAGAGTGGCGGCAGCCACCAGAAATCAGCAGTAGCAGGCTGGGCAAGGGCTAGCCGTGGAAGGGGAGAAAAGAGGAAGAAGAGAGTTTGGGCTTTGCTTGGTTAAAAATCTTTTGATTTATCTAGATTGTACTTGGCTGATTTTTATCCTTCCTAAAGTATCTTTTTGCTAATTAAAACTAGGTACAAATGATAGTGATCAACTTAATTTACTTGCACCAAAAGTTTCGGGCCACAATTTGAGCACAAAATGAATCGAGCCGCAATTCGGGTCAAAATGAATTAGGCCAAACTTAATGAATTTGGGCCCAAATTTTTGCTTGGTTAAAAATTAAAATTTTGTGACATTATGAAAGATAATTTATCACCTAATCATGTTTATTAAGGCCTAATATTGATTCATCCGAAATTATTACGGTAAATGAAACTCGAATTGCAAAGTGGGGCCTAAAATGAATTCTCCTAACCAGGATGATTAAATGAGATAAATAAACATGAAAAATTAATAACATGGTTTAATTAAATAAATAAACATGATTTAGGATCGAGTTATTATACCAATAGTGCCAACAAATATTTTGTAATGATTGGTTTATAAGGCCTTAACCTCTTTAGTTTATTTGATTTCTAACCAAGCTTACATGTTTTCTAAATGACTTATCACTTCAGACTCATATGATGTTAAATAAACAAGACCAAATTAGGTGAAATGTGATGAAACATAGAAGCTCTATGCCTATTATGATATTCATTGAACCATGAATGTTCAAATGAATTAACTACAATGGAAATAAGGCTCTTACTAGCCTTTAAAAATTAAATGGTTTTCTTATTGTTTTTCCTACCACACTCTGTTCACAAGTGGGTTAGTCCATTTATATTTACTAAAAATTCTTATTTTGCTAACTTTTGCATATATATGCTTTTGACCCATATGGCCTAGTTTAGCATGACAAATAAACATTTCACATCATTATAATAATGTAAATACAGAAAAACAAACACTTGGATTAATGGAAAATATATGCAATCCACTACAAGCAAGCCACTTCTAATAAAGCACAACCAAAACTGAAGCTGTTCTTAAACAAAACTAACTAGGCTTCAACACCATAAACATATTCAAATAAAACTAATGTAGCAACATTATTCTAACAAAACCTAGACGCCAGTAGGTTTTTACATAGGATAGGGTATCGGCCGCTATGCAGGACTAGCTTGCATGTTTCGATTCCTCCAACAACTGCAATGTTGTTGTCTCCTCATGTGTCCTCATTAAACCAAGTAAGAACCTGTTGGAAGCATAATAAAGCCTCTTGTTTCCTAACTCTTTGGTTTGGATTCCTGAGCCTGCAATCCACAGAGGATTAGCTTCAAAAATCAGAGTGCAATTAGCAACACAAAAGTCACTAGGAGATATTGCTAAGTACCTTCTTGGGCTCAGTGCAATCACGAGCATGGTGAGCCACTTGGTCACAGTTGAGGCACTTAGCTTGAAATCCTTCTTCGTTGCACATATTTCTTTGCCTTGTTGGTCATGCTCAGGTTCCTCATTTGACTCAACCTTGTGAATCTAGTTCCCTTGGTTCTTCCTTTTAGAACCATTTCTTTAATTAGAGGTTGACACATGCACTTCTACACCTATCCTTTCAACGGGGTACTGTAGCTCAAGTCGCCACCTAATGTCCTCGAAAGTAAGGGTATGCTTTGTTCGAGACAGGACCATCTTAATATGACCTCAGTCATTAGGCAAGGAATGGATTACGGCTTGAACGTGTTGCTCATCAGTCAATTCCTAGCCCATTTTAGCTAGTAATCATGTTTGACATGTGCCTCAAGTTCTCCCTCATGAAGACATACGTATGATTTTTATAACTTTCAAACCTGATAGTGAGAGTCCTATATCTACCAATTACGGAAGCTGACATGATGCTTGTAAAACACAAAAATTTTATAATCGGCACAAAAGCACACATACGTCTAATATTTTAGCATACACATATCTATGTAACTGGACAATAACTGACAGAGTTAATATACACAAACATAGACCCTATATTCGAAAGTTCACATATAGTTCCCAACCATCTTTGCAGGATTGAATGTTTTAGTGTATTGAACTTTATCATTTTATTCCAAATTACCAGAACACTCAACAAAAATTGAAATATTCTAAAGGAAATTCTCAACATTCTAATCAAAGAGGATATGCCAACCTGAAGAATATTTCAAGAAATTTTAGCATATATCCATAAATATACGAAAATGAATTTAAGTAGTTTAGGTATAATTTGCATATTTAACAAAATTCTCAAAAAACCCTTTTTTTTGTTGAGAAATTTCAATGTCCTCTCACCTAATTTATTTAGGGAGGGTACATATATAACTTTTATATGCAACATATAAAACATATTCTCATAATATGTGACATACTTTTCATCAATGTCAATCAAACATATATACTCATTATATATCACATGATATTCAATTGAAAACAAATGAGCTAAATATTATAGAGATTTCACACTATATTTTCACTTAATTTAATCTCAATGATATCAAATTAACGTGCTCAAATTTCTCATGAAATTTAATAAGTATGAAATATGCTCAAAATAAAAGATTCTCTAAGAATCACATAATATTTCATTCTTAAAACAATGATATTAAGCATCATAAGTATAAGCTCAGAAAAAGTGAATATTTGAGAAATCTCATAAAAAATTCTAATCAAACTACATAAATTCATATGCCCACATACTTTCTCAAAAGTTTTATGCTTAGTCAACCCCTATGGTCAACCATTCTGGTCAACTAGATGCCCAAAATTTTTAATAAAAAGATTTTTTTAATACATTGGATGCAGGGCCGGGTCACATGCCTCGCACGTGCGGCTCGCCATTCTTCAGCCATGCCCCTGACCTAGTTGCATAAAGAAACGGGTCATGCGATCCATCAACCAATTAGACATCAAAAAATGCCATATTTTGCTCACATTGATCCAATCAAATCATTGGAATTCAACCTAGACATGTTCTAGGATTGATATGGCTAATCAATTGCGAAAGACTAAGCAAAAATCGACTCCTAAATCTAGTTCTATTTCCCGAAAAATTGTGCATTGTCGCCGGTGGCATTTTCACAAATTTCAGCTAGGTTTCGGCTAAGTGGTGGCAGATTTCATAGGGATTTTGCTCAAAACCTTCGTGGGGGGCAGTAGCCACAAATCGATTGTAGGCAATTATAACAAAAAACGATAAAAAATCCATTACAACAAAGTTCAAAAATTATGAACCCTAACCCTAGGCGTTTCAAACTTTCCGACGAAATTCTAACCAAAATCCAATTTATTAGCAGCTGCTTTTAAAGGAATTTCGTTCATAAATACATTGGCAACCAGAACCCCAAAATGATTTCAATAAATAGTGGCCAAAATTGACCAAAAAAGGATCGAAAATGGATTCGAAAACACGAACCCTAACCCTAATTTCGATGGGAATCTTTTTGCAAAAATCGGCCCAAAATAAGGTAGAGTGCATCGAATTCTATGGCTTTTACACAAATCACAAGCCAAGCACAAATTTAGCACCGATTGATGGAAAATTTGCCCAAATTGGAGCCGAAATTGAGCTCTGTTACTCGATTTAAGCCCTCAAAGCACGCATTACTTGTTTGCCAAAACTCAAGTAATTATTCGATCAAATTGACTAATAGGAGTAGGGGTTTTGGTCGAAATCGAACGGTTAAGGAATTCTATACATCAATTTGCAAGTTAATAGAACGAAATCATTGATTCAAGAAACCAAATTAGGTTTTCACACACGAAGAACCCTAGAATTTAGAAACACAATCACTCCTAAATTACACAGCCAAATGATGCGTATAATGTATTAAATTAAAGCTCTCTTCAAGCTCTATTGGAATCCAGAATTTCACGAAAAAACATCAAGGATTTGCACATGAAATAAGAGTATGAAAGATTCTATTTTGTTAAGAAACAAAACAAAAACGAAGGACACTCATGTGGCTATTTTCATATTCAGGCATGATTACGAGAGTAAATCCAACTAGGAAACAAGGCTCTGATACCAATGAAGAAATTAATATGACGAATTAAGCGTAAGTGAATTTATCTTAATCCTACAGCAAAAGACGATAGAACCTTGGCTTTAAATCACTGATTGAGAAAGGAACTCATAATTTGGAGAACTTTCACGATCCCACTACTTAAGAGCCCTAGGGTTTTGTGCATAAAACTCACATTAGAGAACCCTCAATGTTTCTTTGATGTATGTTCCCTTGATATTTTTCTGATGTATGTTTTCTCTTAGACTAGTGCCCTTGTTATATTAGATGGACTGTCGAGGAACTAGGGTTTCTGAGGTGGCTTAAGCCGTCAACATATTATGCTTATCGGGCTTGCACCCGTTATGAGTGTATCATGCCCTAAGTCCAACAATAATCAACCCCCATAATCACCTTCATTACACTACATTCATCACCTAAATTTAGATCTTAGACTTGTTTTAATTCCTTAAACTAGTTTCAAAATTTAGCTTAAACATACTTATTTCAAACATGCATCCACCTAGAAAAAAATTGCATTTCCTCATTTTTTCATCTTCAACCTTTACTCTTCTTCCACCCTTTCATAACAACATCAAACACCCACCCACGCAGCCTCCAAAATTAGTTCGACACACAAAGATTTCCCAAAAATTCATCCAATTCAAGCTTTTTGGACACAACTTCACAACCACACCTAAATTCAATTCCAATATAACCACCCGTAAACTCCAAAACATTGCTAAGGATCAACCTCATCAACAACACCAAAAAACAATCACAAATTAGCCGTTATCTAATCTGAACAACACATTTACTGAGAAAATCAACAATAAAAATGTTGCAAATGATTAATAGGGAGTTAGGGTTTTACCATCTTAATCCAAGTGGAGCAAGCCAAGGAGAAGATGACTGGAGGTGATGGTTGCGGCGACTGGGTGTGTTGGCCAGTGGTAGCAGGGGAGGTGGTGCCCAGCATGTGTGCTGGCAAAGAGAGGGCGCAAGGGAGGGGGCATACGGGTGGAGAGCGAGGGGCTCAACGGGAAGAACGGGAAGGGCGGTTTGCGTTGATTTTAATTTTGTTAGTTTTAATTAAATTTTAACTTTAGTAAATTTTGATTTTTAGATTTTATCAAAATTCTAGATTTTTCTGGTTTTTATTTATTGTAGCATTTTTTCTCTTTTTTTCTTTAAACGTAATGAGCATTGGGGCTAAAATTTTGGGCTAATATATTTTAGGCTATTAATAACATTTTCCTAGTGTATTTGGAAAAGTTACAAACTTTAACTATCTCAATTAATTTATTCCTTGGATTTGGTTTATTTAATTTTGTACATTGTTAGTGTGGTTTACTTGTGTAATATAGATGAACCAAGTATATTAATATATTCCATGATAGCCACTTCTACAAATAAGCTAATTTTTTTGATCCATTTATTCATGTATTTTTTAAAACTTCCTCTAAATGATTTAGTATGGAACATAGTTAAATTTTCTTAGGAGACCGCTTTGCCGCCTCAATTGGCAATTGCATAAATCATATGAATGCTGAATTAAAATGCAATGTCCAACTTAATTAATATAAATAGAAATTAACCAAAACAATTAGCATGGTTTAGGTTCGAGCTATTACAACCGTTAAGGTGGAGGAAGGGGATTTTCTATAAATAGATCCCTACCTTCTCATTTTAAGGGTCGAAACATTTACTCCTAAGTCTAGACTTTCTCTCTCCAAGTGAAGGAATTTGAAGACCACTTGGTGGGGAGAATAAACATATAAGAAGATGCCCTGAACCTCCAAAGATCAAGCATTTGACTTAGAGATACAATCAGAGGATTAATACTTCTACTTTAGTAACAAATGGTCACCTACTTGCACCTAATTCATTTGATTCAAATTATATTTGTTCACATTATTGTGACACCAACCATGTTGCAGTCGAAATAGGTGTTCAATCATCACATCTTTTGACCGGCATTATCTTTCCGTTTCACTTTCTGTAGGATTCGTTGTGGGTTGTCATATGCCTCACAACCTAAAAATTTAAGATCTTAAACGATAAGAAATGATTCAAAAGCCTTGTACATTATCCTTGTACAATGAATTATATTTTTAAGAGCCAATGAGTGCGGGCATACTCTTAAATCAATGTTATGAAAATTAGTGAAATGTGAAACTAATCAATAATTTGTTAAAAGAACATAATTGATTGAGGTTAGGATCCGTAATTGCATGCAGTTGCCATAGGAAGTCTATGACATCATCATTATCATCATATTAAAAATACATATACTTATTTATGCATCGTGATAGATTAGGTAGGGCCTTATTAGCAATGAACCATGATTGTAACTATTAAGATTACTGTTACTTTGAGTGGGTCCTAACCAAATTATAAAACTTCAAGTGTATTTATAAAATCAAGCACTTTGGAAAAGGTAAAAGTGATAACGTACCTTTGCGAATTACTTGCTTCTTCTTTCTTTTTTCTTGTTTCAATAATTGGCTCTTCATTTTGTAAACCTTCAATTTGGTTTCTGTATCTAAAAGAATTCATTTCTATGAGATACATTGATCGAATAGAAATTTTGATCCACAACATCTCTGAATTACTATTAAATTTAATACTTTAGTTTTCCTAGACAAATTCAGATTTCAATATGTTTTCCTTCTTTTTTGTTTCGTCATTCTAGGAGGTTAACTTACAAATTAACTATTCAACTTATTGTATATTTTTATGTTTGTGACATAATCGTCCTATGAGATGCAAGATTCCTCACACTTGGTAAATATCCCACTTAGGCCCTGTTCGGTTAGGAAGATTGGGATGTAATTGAATTAGAACTTGACACATGAGGGATTTAGTGTTGGACTAAAATCCTAAATTCAATTTTTTGGAGAGAATTACAATGGAATGAAGTTCTAATCCTTATGTGTTTGGTGAGTAGTTATGGAATGGAATAAAACTTGTTCAACTTTTAAAATACTATACACAACTATAAGTTATCTTTTTTAATTGTTATTATTTTGGCTTTGTGAAAAACATAACTAAACATTATATTTATTTGTATTTCATTATATTTATTTGAAATTGATTATTTTATGTTTTAAGGCAATTAACCATTATTTTTTGAGAATGAACATAGAACCTCATAATGCGTCAAAAAATGAATGAAATATTGAGACAAAAGTAGCACATCATATCTAAGCAAGAGTCCAAAACACAAGGAACAAATTCTAGAACAAAGGAAAATGCATGAACCAAAACTAATTTCAAACAGGTCAGGAGATTAAGAGTTCAATATATCCAGTCCGCGAAAAAAGAAAAAAATATAACATTAAAACTAGACTGAAGGAAACACAAAACATAGAACCAAAGGAACATATGAAAGTAGAAGGAATGGAAAAAGAAAGGAAGAACAAAGATGAGCAAAACGAAAATAGTGCATCATGATAGAGTAGATATGAGAAGCAGCGACTACAAGAACATATTTGAACCACCACCCTGAATGACGACTCTGTTCGGTATCCCAATTCTTGCAAACTGTGGCTTTTTTCAATGAAGGGTGATCCCCCTCACGGTTTTTCTCCATATCTCATGGTATAAAAAATGTAAATGAGCAAATCAATGATGAAAAGTGTACTTTGTTTCTATTTTTCTTTTTTTTTACATTATTAATATGATTCTTGAGGGTATACGAACTTAACACCTCTTCTGATGGGGATTCAAGTCCCTTGGGTTTAGCTATTGCCATTATCTCATATACCAGTTTATTTATACTATATTTAGTCATAATCATTACGTCTTTGGCGCCAAGAACATAGCACTAATTAGGGTACAATTAATTGATTAACTTAGCTAAACATTGCATAACCCAACTGCGTGCACTAGCGATTAAAAGCTTCTCCTTCTCATGATATGACCTTACCCATCCAACTATCCTCTACATCCATTTCAAACGTTATCTAAATCTAAACTATTCTTTTCAAGTTAGCAAGACTACCATATTTATTGTTCCACCCCAAAGTCCTAATCAAAGCTCATCCTCCTCTAATTAATCCTAACAAAGCATGTTCTATAGCCGCAACCAAATAAAAATTACCCTTGCTAATAATTAATTAGGTACTAACTCGCTTCAATCAACTTTACAACATGTGCTACTCAATTCAATCTACACAAGAGCTTTAATGATTTTAGTTACACAACTGGTTTAAAGTTTTTGTCATAAACCACAATTTCAACCCAGCTTCGAGCAAACCAGAACACCAGATCAATTATACAATATGGCTCCGTTCATTTTCAAAATCACATTAATTACAAAGATTATTAGATTAAGTTTCTCAATTGAAATTAAAAAGAAGAACTTTAGGCCTAATAAAAATAAGGATTGAAGCTTTCTCCTTTAGGCAAGAAGTGGTAGAAGAGCTAGTGAAAATGGTGGTTGAATGTTCGATTGGTGGGCAGTAGCCATTCCGATGGCCCGAGAGAGTGGCAACAGGTGGTGGGCAGGCAGCTTCACCCTTCTACTTGCTGTGTTGGCCCATGGAGGGGCACAAGGAAGATAGGAAGGAGGGGTTTGTTGTAAGGGCTTTTAAATATGCTAATTGCTCGCCGAACCAACCTTTTTTGTGATGGTTTAACCGTATATAATTTATCCATATGACAAAATATTTTGGGCATATAAACGGGTAAATGCTAGTCCTCCACTGTTTTGCTTCAATTTTTTTAGTTAATCATCAAGAAACCGATCAAACCTGAGTAAAATTTTGCTTTTTGCATATACATTTATATAATTGCATAGAAATATACTAAATTGCACTATTATCTATATTTATATGCTTTCTATAGTTATTGCCTTGATAAATTACTTAATTTGACCATGCTTTTTGCAATAAAAAGTTTTTTTACATGGCTTACTACTCTTATTAAAATTATAATGAAATGATTGGTCACAAAATTAAATAATTAAATATGATTAACTAATGGGGTATTACATGCTCACCCCTAAAATAAGCTTCGTCCTTAGACCTATAATACTGACATACTCATAGTCCACACAGTACAACTACTGCCACATAAGTTGATTTTGCAAGTGTGTCTATGCTGGCTTCAATAACTTCTTTGTTCAATAAAGCGTGAAATAAACCAATTCATAGATGTTCAGCCATTCCAAAACAGTCTCTTAGAATATTTTAATTCCCTTATACATCAAATATCTCCTGCTTGCTTCCTTTCTTTCAGCGGAATATTCGCCTATAGGATATGCTATGGTGCTTCTGGATTTATCCTTGAAAATATTTTTGATTTCTCTAGACTTTGGTTTTGGATCCAGAACATACTTTCTGAGCTATGAAATGTGAATACATTGTGCACATGCTCAAGTTCTGTTGCTAAATTCAATCTATAAGCCATAGGGTTTAATTTCTCAATGATTTCATAAGGCTCGATACATCTAGGGCTCAATTTACCCCTGATATTGAACTTTCTCACTCCCTTGATTGGAGATACTTTCAAGAACACCTTATCTCGCACTTGAAATTCTATTAGTCTTCTCTTTTTATCAGCATAATGTTTCTGTCGATTTAGGCCACTTTAATAAGTTGTTGAATTTTTCTTATCTTCTTAGTGGTCTCTCAAATCGATTCAAGCCCAATAGTTAGTGCTTCATCCAACCCACTCCAACATAGAGGTTTTATGCATTTCTCCCATACAGTGCCTTAAAAGGTGCTATTTTAATGGTAGATTGATAGCTACTATTGTAAGAAAATTCCACCAAGGGTAAATAATCTTTCCATTTCCCCTAAAAGTCAAGTACACATGCACTCAACATATCTTCCAGGGTTGGATTTACTCTTTTCGTTTACCTATCAATCTCAAGGTGATATAAACAACTGAAATTTAGCTTGGTTCCAAAAGCTTTCTACAAGGCTTACGAGAAAACGATGTTCAAACCTTTGGTCTCTATTAGATATTATATCCCTTTGTACGTCATGCAATCAGACTATTTATTTTACATACAATGGTGTTAGTCTCTCTACACCCGTATTGTCATCAATTGGTATAAAATGGGCAGATTTGGCGAGTCTGTCAACAATGACCTAAGTAGCATTCTTTTGTGAATACGAAAAGGCCAATCCCATAACAAAATCCATTAAAATTGAATTTCATTTCCAAGTAGGAATCTCTAAAGGCCTCAATTCGCCTACTAGGCATTGCTGTTCAGCTTTGACCAATTGACAGCTTAGGTAGTTGTCGACATATTCTGCAATCTCTTTCTTCATGCTATCCCACCAAAAGAATTGCCTCAAATTCTTATACATTTTTGTTCCTCCTGGATGCACTAAGTAGCAAGTATAATCAACTTCTTCCAAGATCTTCATTTTTAGTTCCTTTTTATTGGACATACATAGGCGATTTTGAAACCTTAAGGTCTCATCCTCAAGTATAAACCAGACGATTTTTTATATGCGACATTCTATCTAAGAACTCTCCAATTAAGCATCACCCTTTTGACTCGCCTTAATCTATTCTACTATCAAATGTTGCACTTCTAATACTGACACTAACCCATCTGTCAACCCTCATAGTGCAAGTTTACTACCCATATTCTCAAGATCTCTTAAGAAGTCAGGTTGGGTATTTATTATTGTGTTTAAACTATGTTGGGTCATCCTGCTTAATGCATCTGCTAGCAGATTTACCTCCAGGATGATATTGAATTTGCATATCATAATCCTTAAGCAACTCCAACCATTGTTGTTGCCTTAGGTTGATCTCTTTTTAAGTAAAGATATAATTTGGGCTATTATGGTTGATGTAGATCTTGCACGATACCATATATAGGTAGTTTCGCTGGATTTTGAAGGAAAAAACTACCCCAGCTAATTCCAGGTCATGAGTTGCGTAGTTCTTTTAATAAAGTTTGAGTTTCTTGGACACAAAAGTTATTACCTTATCGTCTTGCATCAGCATACAACACAACACATTCTTAGAAGCATAACTATAAAGAGTGGACTCTTTGCCTTCTATGAGCTAGGTAAGGATAATAGATATGGTCAAGCGCCTTTTTAATTGTTGAAATGCCTCCTCCCACTTATCTAACCTCTCAAATTTAGTCATTTTCTTCAACAGGTTGATCAGTGGAGCCGCAATATTTGCAAAGTCCTTTATGAACCTCCCATTGTATCCTGCTGACCCCAGAAAACTCCTTGCTTTGGTCCCTTTAATTGGCATGGGCCATTCAGTAACCGCCTTTATCTTTTGAGAGTGAGCTTTAATCCCTTCTTTAGAAACTATATGCCCAAAAATGTCACTTCAGCCAACCAAAACTTACACTTTTCTAGTTTAGAATAGAACTGGTGTTTCCTTAAGGTTTGTTTTGTCTCTATTAGATATTATGTCCTTTTGTATGTCATGCAATCAGACTATTTCTTTTACATACAATGGTGTTAGTCTCTCTACACCCCTAGTGTCATGAATTGGTACAAAGTGGGTAGATTTGGTGAGTATATCAACAATGACCTAAATAGCATTCTTTTGCTGAGATGAAAAGGGCAATCCCATAACAAAATCCATTTCTAAGTAGGAATCTCTAAAGGCCTCAATTCACCTACTAGGCATTGCTGTTCAACTTTCACCAATTGACAGCTTAGGGACTTGTCTACATATTATGCAATCTCTTTCTTCATGTTATCCCACCAAAAGAGTTGCCTCAAATCATTATACATTTTTGTTCCTCCTGGATGCACTAAGTATCGAGTATTTATGGACTTCTTCCATCTTCTTTATTTTTAGTTCCTTGTTATTGGGCATACATAGGTGATTTTGGAACCTTAAGGTTCCATCCTCATGTATTACAAACCATACGATTTTTTATATGCGACATTCTGTCTAGGAACTCTCCAACTTAGCATTATCCTTTTTGACTCGCCTTAATCTCTTCTACTATCAAAGGTTACACTTCTAGTACAGACATTAGCCCATCTGCTAACCCTCATAGTGCAAGTTTAATACCCATATTCTCAAGATGTCTTAAGAAGTCAGGTTGGGTACTTATCATTGTGTTTAAACTATATTGGATCTTCCTGCTTAATGCACCTGTTAGCACATTTACCTCCAGGATGATATTGAATTTGCAAATCATAATCATTAAGCAACTCCAACCATTGTTATTGCCTTAGGTTGATCTCTTTTTGAGTAAACATATATTTAGGCTTTTGTGGTTGATATAGATCTTGCATGATACCCCATATAGGTAGTATCACTAGATTTTGAAGGAAAAAACCATCGCAGCTAACTCCAGGTCATGAGTTGGGTAGTTCTTTTCATAAAGTTTGAGTTTCTTGGACGCATAAGTTATTACCTTGTCATCTTGAATCAGCATACAACCCAACACAATCATAGAACCATAACTATAAAGAGCGTACTTTTTCCCTTCTATGAGCAGGGTAAGGACAAGAGATATGGTCAAGCGCCTGTTTAATTCTTGAAATGCCTGCTCACACTTGTCCGACCTCTCAAATTTAGTGATTTTCTTCAAATTTAGTGAAATGCCTCCTCACACTTGAAATTGTAATATTTGAAAAGCCCTTTTACGAACCTCCTCTTGTGTCCCGCTAACCCTAGAAAACACCTTGCTTTGGTCCCTTTAATTTGCATGGGCCATTCAGTAACCGCCTTTATCTTTTGAGAGTGAACTTTAATCCCTTCTTTGGAAACTACATGCCCAAAAATGTCACTTTAGCTAACCAAAACTTACACTTTTTTAGTTTAGGATATAACTGGTGTTTCCTTAAGGTATGTAACATGGTTCTCAAATGATTCGCATGCTCTTCCTTGTCTTAAAGTATAGTAGAATGTTATCTATGAATACCACCACCAATTTGTCCAATTAGGGTCTGAAAAGCCTATTCATAAGGTCCATGAATGCAACAGAGCATTAGTAAGCCTGAAAGGCATCACCATAAACTTAAATTGGCCATATATAGTCCTAGAGGCCGTTTTAGGAATACATTTTGGCTTAATTGTAAGTTGGTGGTAACCAAATATCAAATCAATCTTTGAGAATACCCCAGCTCCTGGAAATTGATCAAACAAGTAATCTATTTATGGCAAAGGATACTTGTTTTTAATGGTGATTTTGTTTAACTTCATATCATCTATACACAGCCTTAAAGTTCCATCGTTTTTCTTCATATATAAAAATGGGGCTCCCTAAGGCGACATACTTGGTCTGATAAACCCTTTCTGTAGTGACTGATCTAATTAGGTTTTCAATTCTTTAAGGTCTATTAGGGTCATTCTATATGGAGCTTTTCAAATAGGCTATACACTAGGAATTAGCTCATTCTCAAAATCAATCTCTCTTCGGGAAGGTAAACCAGACAGCTCATCAAGAAAGACATTAGGAAATTCATACACCACGGGGATATTTTCTATTTTGTGTCCTCCTCCTTGACTTCAATGGCATAACATAAATATCCTATACAACCTTGCCTTAATAACTTACTTATCTTCACAATGGAGATTATAAGATACCCATTCCCAATCCTTTTATGCGAAAAGTATACTTCTCGCCCCTCTTGGCCCCTTAAAGTGACTTTAACATCCTTGCAATCTGTATTTGCCCTATGAGTAGTAAGCCAATCCATCCAAAGATTATGTCATATTCTGAAATGTCAAACTGGATCAAATACACAAGGAACTCATGCTCAACAATTAAAACAGAAACATGCCTATAAAGAATGGGATACTCTATCACTTGCCCATTTGGAAAACTAATTCTATAGTTGGCCGACACATTATCTTTTTGCAAGTTCAATTGCAACGTAGTTTGGGTGTATATAAACCAATGGGTAGCACCTGAACCAAAGAAAATAAGAAATGGCTTTGAATTTAAAAAGAGAGTTCCAGTGACAAATGTGCCAGAAACTATAGCTTCATTCTTCTTGCTCATCACAGAAGCTCGTCCTACCATTGTTGGTTTAGTGGGCAGGGTTCCATGACGTTGCGGTGCCAATGACCTTATAACTCCTTTGTATATGGCCTTATGTATTCTTGCGCAAGCAACAATCGAGTGATCAGGGATTCTACACCACATGCATTTGTTAGTACCTACAAGGTGCTCTGTTGCAGTATGGTTTGTTCGGAATATTCCTACAAAGTTTTGTTAAAGCTATTGGACGACTCTTGGGATGGCCGACAATAGGTTTTTTCTAGGCTACGCTCTCACTTGATGTGCTATGGTCATTCCACTTCTCTTGTGATTCCTTGGGTTTAAGGCGCTCAGTTCACTCTTCACTCACTCCTCCCCAACAGCTCGTTTATACAACGCTTGATAGGTTTGCGATGGTTGATCAACTAATTTGTTTCAAGTATAAAAGGCTAAAGTTTTCTCAAACCTTCTTATTTCATCCTTCAGAAGCGACAAAGTCTGAAGCGAATCTCAACAAACTCAGTGAACTTGTTGGCGTATTGGATCACTGTCATATTACTGTTCTTCTTCAATTCCATGAATTCTTTCTCCTTCTGTCATCAAAATGTGATTGGATAAAGCTTGTAACACCTCAAAATGGACATGCTACACTGTTTGTAGTTTCTTAAAAAATTTTCTTGATTAGTTATGATAATTCCAATGATCGGGGTGTTACCGCTATCTTGAAAAGGACAAAGCTTAAAGCAATTACACTAGAGATATTATAGTTGAACATAATTCAAGCCCATAAATGATCAACATCATCCCAAATCATACATGTGTAAGTGATAAGAAACATAGGGTTTACACATCATAGTAGGTAGTTCACCACTGTTGTTGCAGTTTCAGCCACAAGATAACCCAAAAATACATCTCCAAAAAAATAAATGTAGTACACCATTAATAACCCGACCAAGGTCCCTTGCTCACTTATCACCCTCAGCAGGGTTGCTAGCATAGGGCAGTTCACTGAGCACTTGCCTAAAACAAAATATAGTAAACACTTTGAAATGTAAGATAAAGCTCATTACATGCATTCCTGTATTGTTAAATGTTCATTGAAACATTGATTGGGCCTACTTTGCAATTCATTTTAATTTAAAACAGCGAATAAGAAAAATGTAAAACTGTATTGCTAGTTATTATCTAGTAGTGAACTCCTTAGAATTGATACGACCTGTAGGTAGGTGTACACCTACCAAGCTGATTGGGGAACCTAGCCTCAGGCTGCGTGGATAACTGAAGGGTAATGCCTTGTATTTGATAAGTAATGGGGTCACCAATCATGTGACAAATCACTCATTAAACTAATTCATTGATGTAATTACCAAAACATTATAATTTTGATAAATACGTTTTGATATCTAAAGATACAAGCAATGAACGTACCTGGGATTTTTAATGTAATCTGAATGGATAGTATTTATGCACAAGAGGGGGAAGAAATGATATATTAGGCCCTGATTCTGTTTAAAATTATCATTATAGGCACATTTAATCAGCAAATGAACTTATTCTTATAATTGATAATTTTAATAGAACTTGTTTACTAAATGGCATTCAGACTCCAATAAATAAATATAAGATGGGTTAAACTAAACCGATATAAACTATATAAACTATGAAAATTTAGTTTAAATCAAGGTAATATAATATAATTTGAAGTAAAATAAACCAAGGAAAATACTTTAGGTTATAAAGTAAAGACTTAATAGAAGTAAAGGAAAATAATTCATAACTTACACTCCGAACCTCAAATTGGACCTAAGATCCCAATATGAAAAGCTTAAGAAGTCTTACAATACTTTCATTCATAGTGCAAAACACAACTACCACAACACGACTCCTAAAATTGAGCTTAAACAACACCATGCACAACTCCGGTTTATCATGCGCAGTCTTAGTAAATCGGCCATAACTCTTTCCATAAAACTCAGAATAAAGTGATTCAAGAGGCATTTGAAAGGTAACTCATTGGTATATCTGTCCACCAGAATTCACAATTTTTTGATGTACCAAACAATAATAGTTTAATCATAAATGGGACCCTTGTTTTCGGTCTATTCACAACCCTAATGTCCATGTTTTCAATCTTTTGTTCACATAATTTCCCTCTAAAATCATTCTCTATAATGAATAAACAATGGTTTGTTCCTTAACATTACTGTACATAGCCATATTATTCAAAATTACTCCATAATCATCCTCACCTATTTTTTGAGTTTTCTTTTCATTACAAAACACTTAAACACTTCCAAATGTCACTTACATAAATGAACAAAATGACTTCTTTCAATAACTTGAGGGAATTTCCACAATCCACCCCTTTTGGTAAAAATCACACCAAAACATAATCCAAGTCCACAACACATCCAAACCTCATTTTCCATCCAATCATGTACAAATAACATACTTGATGCTAAGGATAAGCCAAGCCATGCATGATCACCAAAATCCTAGCTTATGACCAGCTTATATTTGCATTTAAACTCATCCAAAATCACCACAAATATCATCATGATCATTATCAATGCTAAAGATTATAAGAACAAATATAAAACAATCCAAATCCATCATTTCAAACTTTAGGCTGCGTGCTCATTTGTAATCTCAACCCTAGCATGCTTTGAAGTTTAACCAACAAATTTACACATCAAAATACGTCTTATTCTTATCAAAATAGCATGATCAATAATTAAAACCAACAGAAACAAGAATCAAAACCAAAAATCAACAACATAGGTGATAGGGCTTACTCACTTTGAGCTTGAAAAAGGAGGTTTAAGTGACGTTTGAAGAGTGTGGGGAGGTGGCAGGTGGCGGGGAGGTGTTGGAGGTGGCTGACGGCAGGCAGTGGGTGGCAGCAAGCTGGCTATTTCAGTCATGAATAGTGGTAGCAGAAGCAAAATAGGGCTGCCACAGGGTTGAAGAAGAAGGAGAGAGAATAGACTTGATATTTTATGATTTTTACTTGGTTGAAAAGCGATTTTAATCTTTCAAAATTTACTTGGTTGAGTTTTATTCTTCAAAAAGTATCTTTTTCTAATTATAATCAGACATAATTGATGATAATTATCTAAGTAAATGTAGTAGCTTGTTGGGCCTAAATTGGGCATAAACGAATTTGTGCCTGGAAAGAAAATTAAACCTTATGCGATTAAATTTTTTGTTGCGCGAAATTAAATTTTTGTGATGTTACGAAAAATAATTTAGTCTCTTAATCCATATTCATTATGGTCTACTATTGATTCACTTGATATTTCCAATAAATAAAACCTGAATTGTGGGGTGGGGCCTAAATGAAAAAATTTACCAATCGGGGTGATTAAATGCAATAAACAAATGCGACGAATTTAATTACCATTACTTAATTAAATAAATAAACATGATTTAGGGTCGTGCTACTACAAAACTTAGCCGTAACTGCTTCAAAAACTTAGCCCAAGTAAGCTTAGGTCCTTGTAAGTTATCTTTCACAACGCTATACTAGATATTTGCTTCACCAGCTAGGTAGAAAGTCCTTATGTTCACCTTCTTCTCCTCAGGCACCTCAACAACTGTAAATATTTTCTTTATTCCCCAATCCATTGCTCAAGTTCTATAGGATCAAACTTTCCATCAATCTTGGGGTTATGTCTAGCTGCCCTATCAGCTAACTTATCAGGTTTAGGGCGAGTTGCAAGAGGTACTCGGGAATCATTTTCAGCAACTCAGCTACCAAATTCTTCTAATAATCCTTGCCTTCAACACTACTAGACACTTCAAGAGCTACTATTGGACTTCCACTAAAGTTTTACTGGAGGTTGTCGACCACTAAGTTTCTTGACCCTTGAGCCTCACCTTCCTTATTATTCAGATTGTTATTTACAGACTCTAACACACTAAATCACGTAAACAAAGATTATCTATATTTTGATAACATTATGACAAAACAATAAACATTCAAAATCAAAACAAAATTTTAACTCGAACACAACTTTCATTGCATAGATATAAAGATAACCAAAAGAATGTAGTAATGTATCATGTCAGCAGTCCCTACCTTTTAGCTATGGTTCCCAGTCTATCCCCTTCCTGCACATATGAACTTGAGTCAACTACCTAGTCAAATCCATCCCAACCACAAAAAGAAAAGGTGGATTACATCATCAGAGCTGGTTAGGTTAGCCTACATGTATATATCATATATAAATGCAATGCGCAAAAAGAATATCACCTTGCACCAGTTATACTGCATATACAAGCAAAAATAAAATCCAAAACATAAAATGAAATGAGTCAAACTCTAATGATCCAACGACGAATCATAGTTCAGATCATAAGAATCATTGTCCTCATCATTACAGTAGATGCTGCAGTCAGACATATCTACATCAGAGTCCCCATCATCCTCAAGATCTCCCTCCTACTCCCTCAACTCCTCCTCAAGCTGCTCCTAAGGCTCATACTGCTCTCCATCATGCTTAATTTCCTCCTTTTTAGGCTCAATCTCCTCTACCTTAGGCTCGAACTTCTCCTCCGAACTCAACTCAATCAACTTTGGTGAATTCGGTATGTTTATGACCACATGAACCTCGCTAGAGGCACTCGAACCCTCCAACAAATGAGAAGCATCCTTTGAGCCGACCCATGGTAGGGCGGTAAGAGGCTACTGAACTAGTGGTGGGGGGGGGGTGGTCCTTGGACAGGAGGAACTAGAGGTACAACAATAGGGGGAGGGATACCTAGTGCAGGATAGATGTGCAGGAGTGACTTGTAAGAAATGCCCCTAAGCTCCAACTCCTCTATCAACAATAGTTCCCTGGTAACCATGGTCGATTCTCCTAAAATCTAAAACCTCTCCCCACCAACACCTGGATCTCTCATAACCACGAGATCCTGATATCATAGTCTAAACTCATCCCATGGGCTAGTGATGCGAACCAAACCACGAGACCTAACCTCCTTATCAACATCAAGGTTTGGATTCAACTTGGGCCCTTAATCACCTATGAGGGTGGTACCCAAGTACTTGGCTCTCCAAAGTCCTTATTGGTTTGGGAGCCTTAAGGGGCCCCAAAGTAAGCATAGGAAAGGTGGCATGGCATTTAGTAGCGTAAATAAGGATCCTAGCTATTTTATGTCCAACTCACCCTATTTTATCTTCCTTTCTTGTTCTGGGCAGAACATAAAACTTGACTTCGAGCTCATTTTTGGTGGGGTAAATTTGCATGGATCGATAGCCCCCGAATGTCTGTTTTCCAACAAGCCCAAAAGCATAATCAAATTCCAAGAATGGAGCAAGTTATATGGTTTTAACCGAGCCATGGTTAGTGTAGGATCAGGAGGTGCACGTTTTTGCTCAAGGATTTATTTGGGTCATCAAATGGGAGAATTAAGGGCCTAAACTTGGTGGGTAGCTGATAGAATCTTCTAGAAGGCTCTCATAAAAATCTCCACCTTAATATCCTCCATTTGGATAAGTAAATGACATCACCAATGGGAAGGAATGTGCAGCAAAATTCCAGCACACCAATATCCCTAGTGGTTCCCCTTTAATTGTAGAATTAGCTTGTATTTCATCAAACAAAATCCTTGTAATGCTATTGGCTAGTACTAAGCTTGAGGAAGGGGGTATCTTGCTATTTAAGTCCTCATCTCTTGTATTGCATTTAGCTTTTGATGATTATGAATGAATGAAAAGGTTAGAAGCCATTTTCCCTCTCAAAATCTCTTAATCTTTATCTCTTATTAGAGTGATGATTTAGAGTCATCCCTTTTATACTAATCCTTGGTGCATAGGCTTTAGGGGATTGATTAGTGGGTTGTTTATCTTGGTGTTCTTGCAAGAATCAAATAGTTTCCTCTTGATTTGGGAATTTCTCCATTTGGGTGTTTTAGAAGTGCTCATCTTATTGGGTCTTCATTGGATGATTAAGCCTTTATTTGGCCAAATGGTTTTCTAATCTAGATTTGCTTCAGTTGGTATCAGAGCACAAGGATCCTTCATGGGTAAGCATCAAATCCTCATACTTTGTGATTGGAATTTGTTGTTCGAGTTCATGCTTTGTTATTTTGAGATTTGGGTACTATCTAGTCCACCTCTTCGCTTGTCCTCCTCAACGAGCCCAAGCACTCTTGCATGCTTCTTTTTCAATCTAAAACCCTAAAACCCTACATTTGATTTCTCCACAAAATTCCTCTTTTAGTCCACAAAGAACCCCCAAAATAGCCAAAACACAATCCCCAACCAAAACACAACCCAAAAACTCCACAAAAAAGCTGAAACACTCGCCCGCGCCAAACTAGAATTTTGGCATGGTCTGACCGTGCCCTCTCTTTGCCCAAATTGTTTTTGCAGCTTTTTCGCAAGACTACCCCATGCTGCAACGCACAATCGTGCTTCCCCATTTTTGGCCTATGCTCCCTCTAGCACGACTATGCCACCTTTTTTCAAACACTTAATCTTCTTCCTTCTCTTGTCTACCTGCAACCATGTCCAATGATGCAAAGCCTTCTTAACCTAGAGGCATCTCTCTAGAGTTAGCCCATGAAATGAGGAGAGACAAGGCCATAATTGACCTTCAGAAACAAGTGAGAAAACTCACCATGGAGCTAGAGCGATTTAAATGATTCGAACTATGAGTTCCCCAACCTAGGGAGCTTGATGTCAACCCCATTGACATTTCCTACTCTTCTTCTCATGAGGACCCTGAGGGTCGAGGTAATTGGGGCAGAGGTCGTCCTAGAGATGATCTTAGTGACCTCAAGGTTGAGGTACCAGAGTTTGATGGCAAGCTCAAACCAGAAAACTACATTGATTGGGTGCAAGTAATTGAGAAGATCATTGAACTTAAGGAGTACAATGATCAAAAGGCCTTTGAATTGGTCATTCTTAAGTTAAAGGGGTATGCCTCCTTGTGGTATGAGGCTTTGAAGAAGAATAGAGGTAGGAAACTAAGTCTAGGATCAAGACTTCATCCGAGCTCAAGAAACACATGGGGAAGAGGTTCCTACCTCCCTCATACAAGCAAGAGCTCTGTCTCAAGATTACCACCCTTAGCCAAGAGAATCTCCGGGTGGAGGAACACATTTGAGAATTTGTGGAACTCCATGTGAGAGTTGGCTTGAATAAAGACAATGAGCTTACTATTGCTAGGTTCATCAAAGGACTTTCTCCTAGCATAGCTCACAAGATGGAACTACAACCGTATTTATCTTTTAACGATGTTTTCCACCTCACAATGAAGATCGAGAAACAACTTAAGGGTAGAAAGCCCTTTGCAATGCCTTCCCCTCATCAGCCCCAAAGCACACCATGGAGTTTCCCTTCCTATAATAAGGGTGACACTATTCCTACACATATCAAGGCCTCAGATAAGGGTAAAGGGATTCCTATTGAGCCTCCCAAGAGGTTGGAGGGAAAGAAGTGCTTCAAATGCCATGGTTATGGACATTTCCAAGCAGATTGTCCTAATCAAAGGACCCTCTCTATTAGAGAGGTGGAAGTGATCTAAGCTCTAGAGGAAGAAACTAGTGAAGAAGAGTTTGAGGAGGAAGATCATACCTTGGTCACTCCAAATGTTGGAGAGCTATTAGTCATCTGAAGAGCCCTCTGTGCCGAAGAAGTTCCCCTTGAACGTACTCAAAGGCAGTAAATCTTCCACACTCGATATACCATTGGATGCTAAGAGTGTGAGCTTATTATTGATGGAGGTAGTTGCACTAATGTGGCTTCCATGAGTCTCATTGACAAGCACAAGTCCCTACCAAGGTGCATCCCACCCCTTATACTCTTCCATAGCTCAAGCAAGGAAGCGAGGTAACCGTTTCTAAACAAGCCCTTATCTCTTTTTCCGTTGGTCCTTATTGTGGTGAGGTCCTTTGTGATGTTCTTCCAATGGATGCTTGTCATATATTGCTTGGTCAACCTTGGTTGTATGACAACCACGTGATGCATGATGGGCATGCCAACACATATGCCCTTAAGGTCAAGGGACGTGTTTAAGCTAAAAATGTGATATTTTTAAGGTACTTTTACACCGATTTTAGTCTCGTTTTAATAATATTTTTAAGGTTTTTAATTGATTTTATTTTATTCTGCAGATTTTGAATAAATGCGGAAAAAGGGTTTAAATGGCGGAAAAAGTGAGAAAAATAGAAGAATTGTCAGAGGTTGAAGAACCAGGCCAAAAATCGATGAAAAACCGGCCAAAGAGAGAAGAAGAAAAGGAAAAAAACCAGACCAATTCAGTGAACCGGACCGACCAGTTCACTTATTAATCCCCCACCCCTTCGCGTTTGCCTTCTTCTTCTCCCTCACTCGCGTCCTCTTCTTTCCCAGAACCCCGAGACCCATCCTCCCTCTCTGCCATCTCCCATTCTCACACCTTTCTCTCTCTACCCCGTTCTCTCTCCTCCAGCACAAGAAGACCGAAATCTCTAGAACCACAAAACTACCCAACCCAAAAACCCCAAAACCACTCTCTACCCACCGTTCTTCACTAGCCCATGGTTTTACCAAACCCATCCACCACCACAAACACCAGGCCACGTCCCACCCTTCGCTGGCCTCATCTTAACCGTCCAGCACACCACCACCAGACGAAGGGTCGAGATCGAGATGGGCTTCGAGTATTTAAGCAAGGAAGAAGGTGACGCCATAAAAAGGTAGCGTAGGTTCGAGTTTTTGGTATTTTTAGGTAGATTTTAGGATTAGGATTAGGTTTAAATTCTGTTTTTAGGTTTAGATTTAGTTTAATTTCGCTTTTCTTTTCAGTTTTGTATTTGGTTTTCAGATTAAGTTTTCGAGTTAGGGTTTCCAATTTGAGTTCCAAATTTCGATTGTTTTTGGGTATTTGAATTCATGTAGAATGGTTGGAATTGTTGCTTTCGAATGGTATTCTTGGATTCCAGTTGTAATTGCAAGAATTTTTGGGTTATTTCGTTGCTTTCCCTTCGATTTCCCCTCCCCTGTTCTGTTCTGTTTCGATTTTTCTGGGTCTAACAATGGCGGTTTCGCCATTGATGATGGAAGGCCGAGCTTCAAGCAAGGAGGCCCGAAAACTGGTTAAATTGCGTTCATTCCCCCTTCGGTTATGTCTAATTCCCCTTCCCCTGTTCATGTTCTCTGTTGGTCTTCGAATTCACCATGGCAGAGCCGTGGTGGTGGTTCGAGTTCTTCTCCTCGCCTACTCTAGTTCGATTTCCTTCTGCCTTTGGTTTGCTTTCGATTCCCCTAATATAGTTTTCAATTCTGTTTTTTTTTGTGCTTTGCTCTCAATCTGTTCAGTTGCTGCTGAATCCCCCTCCCCTACTTCTTAATTGAATACCATAATTTTCTTAGTTAATTCTGGAATAATATTGGTTAATTGTTAGGTTTTGAACCATGATTAATTTCAGTTTAGTTTAGGTAGTGGTTAATTAATATAAGGTCGTCTAGTTAATTAGGTAGTTTTAATGTTTAATTAATTAGGATTAGGTGAGTCTAATTGAATTAGGTTGTGAAATTGGTTTAAATAATTCCACTTAGTTTAGATAAGTAAATTTTAATCGTTTAGTTTTAAAATGACCGTAAATTTCACGTCTTTCCTGAGGACCGACCCTTAAGTACTACGACTGACAATCGAGTATTTGAGGTTTTTCTTTTCCTTTTGTCTTTAATTATCCGCCCCCCTCAAAAACCGTTCAATAGGACGTAGCCTCACTTTGACCCCCCTTCCACCACCCAAACCTCTTAAAATTAAATAGGGAAAGAGAAGTGAGAAAAGCCTATTTATGAGTGAGACACAGGTGGAGAGAGCCATTAGCAAGAGCAAGCCTTTATTTACCTTACTTTTGGTTGAATCAAACACTAGTGAGGAAGTGAAGCCCTTACACCCTCTTACTCAATCACTCGTGAGAGAGTTTGAGGATGTTTTTCCCAACAATCTACCACCGAGACTCCCTCATATAAGAGCAATTGAGCACCAAATTGATCTGTTACCGGGCACTTCTTTGCGCAACAAGCTGGCTTATAGATGTAATCCTAATGAGTCGAAATAGCTCCAAAGACAAGTCCAAGAGTTGCTTGATTGTGGATAAATTGGGGAGAGTTTGAGTCCTTGCTTAGTTCCCACTCTTTTGGTACATAAGAAGGATGGTACATGGTGTACGTGTGTGGATTCTATGGCCATCAACAATATCACCATCAAGTACCGGTTTCCTATTCCATGATTGGATGACATGCTTGATGAGTTGCATGGGTCCAAGGTCTTTTCCAAGATTGACCTTCGGAGTGGTTATCATTAAATCCGAATGAAAGAAGGAGATGAATGGAAAATGAGTTTTTTGGTCAGCATGGCACTAACCTTTTTAAAGGTTTCTAATAGGCCACTAGGGTTTAAAACAAGTCTAATGTGCCACTGAGAAAATATAAGGTGTCTAATATGCCACTGTTGGGCCCCACAGATCGGCTGCAACAGGTAAATAGGGATAAGAGGAAAAAAAACAGACCAATTTTAAGCCTTAAAAGGCTTAATTTAAGCCCCTCCCAAACTCTCCCTCCCTCGTTCATCTTCTCCTCAAACCCGAGAACCCCTCCCTTGAACCAAATCCTAGAAATGCGTCTTCCATTCCAGGTAAGAACTCAGTAAATTGAACTCCTTCTTACAATCGATGCTTCACTTCGCAACCTACACTCCAATATCATGTCTGGTTCAGTGACACGAAGCCCAAGTCATGCATGAAGATCATGACCTTGCTTTTTCGATTGTGAGAGGCTCTGCAATTGTGGTTTCAGATGCATTATTATTACTAGCATGACTATGAAGAATCCGATTTGAAGGTATGCTAGATGCAAACATTTTGATAAGCCTGAGGGATGTGATTGTTTTGAATGTGTGGGCAATTCCCTCTGTGACAAAGTGAGGTCGAATGTGGTTAGTTTGATGATGAGAAATGATAGTTTGCTCGCAGAGAATGAGCAGATGATGAAGCTTCTAAAGGATTGGCAATGTGACCCAAAAAAAAATATTGGCAAGAATGAAGGTAAAGAATGCAGCCTTGAAGATGGAGGTGAAAGCCTACCATAACAGAGAGAGGTCAGCGATTTGGGCTATGCTGCCGTTTGTTATGATTGTTGCAGTTGGCTATGTTGCTGGTGCTGGGAGAAGGATGTAGAGGACTACTGTGTTGATAGGGTGAGAAAGTTGGCAATTTTTTGGTGTAAAATTTGATTTTGGCAATGCTCTGATTTGGGTTGGATGCTTCTGGGGGGATGATTTGGGTTGTATGTTGTGATTTAGGTAATTTAGATATGTTAGGAAGTGGTGATTGTATTACAAAGAGTCAAATTTGATATGTTAGAAACCGCAGGCTATTGTCTTAAAATTTGGATATTGTAGCAACTGTAGTAATGGTCTTCAAGTGACCACATAAACGTATCTTGCAAAGAATTGAATGGAAGTTATGTTATGTTGTTGTTTCCATATGTTCATGTATTTTGCAAATAAATAAACATTGTTAAAATAGATACTGCAACAGAATTATAACTGAATTTGCAGCATATTGTGAGCAAGAAACTATGGAATTTACACCCTTAAAATGTGAGCAACAAACTGTAGAATGCTACAACTGAAAACAAACCAAAAATTGTGAGCAAGAAACTGATCTACATTTACATCAAGAAAATAATGTGCATTTACTAAATAGACCATGTCTAAGAAACAGAGCCTCATTAAACAGACCATGTCTGAATTTATAATATAATTATAACTAAAAACAGACTAAAAACTGATGAATAACAGAGCTTTACTTAAAGAATAGTTCAACTTGTAGTTCACAAAAAAAAGGAGCCTCAGTTCAGATTTGGGAGGTCATAGATCCCAAATTGTGGAAGTTGTGATCTGTTTCGTTGGAATACACTCCCCGATTTGAGAGCTCCTTGGTGCTCTCTTGCCTGGGGGCTTCCCCAATTGACAATGAACAAAAGCATTACTAGCAGCATTACTAGCAACATAATCAGTTGTGTGACCACTAAAAACATCAGCAATAGCAGCTTCAAGAGGAGCACTTGGTTCAGTTGCAGCAACAGTAGTTAAGGAAGCTGAAGTTGGTGGATAGAAAAAATAAATTAATAAGACATTAGCATAAAGTCAATGAGGCACAAAGGTAAAAATGTAAAGATTCTTAGCACCTTATGCTTGCATGTCTTCTTGTTATGGCAATAGCTACCACAAGTGGAGCACTTGACTGCCTCTCCAGCTCTAGATACAGTTCCATACGGTGAACGAGATCTTATTTCCCCTTCCTCTAGCATCCTTTTATAACAATAGTAACCTCTCTTTTTCTTTTTGAAATTAGGGGCAATAATGGTATCATGTTCCGATGGAGCCCACATGTTTGAACCATTACATGGTTGTAACGTATGTGTGTAAGTGTTTCTTAGCATATCAACACTATAGTAGCCATGCATAAATGGTGTTGGATTTAATTTCTCCTCTCTCATCACTGCTAAGGCATGACAATAAGGAGTTCCACTCGACAAGCACGCTTCACAAGTGCAAGTCTTTTTCAACATGTCCACCACAAATCTGTCACTACCATGCTTGGCATCCTACATACCATTGCCTCCTGGGCAAGCATGCCACCATCGTGATTGATTTTTATCCTTTTCTATCTCGTTCAAAATTATAGGACATATCGATACATCTAAACGATAAGCAATCTTCTTCTTCGATGCAACCGTTGTCATGATTAAACGAAAGATGTCTTCCAGCATGGTTACAATAGGCTTAAACCTTTGCTCTATGATGAATACATTGAAGATCTCAACCATGTTGTTGTCAACTGAGTCACACTTGGCATATTCTTTAAAGAAAACCCTACAAAAATGCCTAGGATTCGTATTTTCTAATAATCGCCATGCACCAATATCAAGATCTGGCATTTCCTTCATATGTTTGTTGTAGTCAACTTCATTGGATGACTTTGTTATTTCCCAAAACACATCTCTGAACTGCAACCATTTGTATTTCTTCCTCAGATTTACATGTACGTGTTGTGCACATAATCTATGCTCGGCTTGAGGTAAGAAATGTGCAATTATATTGACTAGACCCTAAACAACAAATGATAATATCAATCTCATTAACTATGAACATAAAATAATCATATGTAGGTTTAACTCTTCAAAAGCAAATATCTCATTACCTTCGATTGGTATGAAATTATAGTCCATCCTACTCCATCCCCCATATCCAAGTCATCATGTAAGAACTGTATAAACCACAACCATGTCTGCTTACTGTCGGCATGTACCACACCCCAAGCAACGGGTACATTTGGTTGTTGGCATCCCGACCAACAACACATAGCACTTGGCTACTCCAAGGCCGCTTTAAGAAACATCCATCCAAAGAGAGCACTTTTCTACATCCATCTAAGAATCCTCTCTTTAAAGCACCAGGGCAAATTTAAATACTCTTGAAAATGTTATCTCTATTTGTACATCAATCTTCACAGTAGAACCTATGTTCTTCTGGAGGAGCTTAGCAGCGTACAATCTTATCATGCCAAACTGTTGACTATAATCCCCTAGGATGGATGCCATAGCCTTCGCCTGAGTCCTCACACATGTGGACATCGATGGCTTATAGTTATTCTTCTTTTCCACAATATCCCATAGCTCTTTCAACCTCAAGCTTGACTGTAATCTAAACTTCTCCCTATATTTTCGGGCCAACCAATAACTGGAAATCCTCCTCATACCCCTCTTAAAACTATAAGGTACACAAGAATGAGGACTAGGCATATTCTTAATTTGAAACAATTTTTCTCCTTGCGATCTTGAAGCAAACAAAGTCCACTCACACCCCTCTGCTTTACAAACTAAATACACTCTGCTTGTATCACTCTTCAGCGTCCTCAAACCATATCCATTATAAATTTGATAATCTTCAATGGCTTCCTTAAGTTGCTTTTTATCCACACCATCATACTCACTTCCAAATGCACCCCATCTTTTGTTGTCCCTTCCTTGTAACGATGGTATGTGGTTGCCCTTCTCTTTTTACCCTTTCTGCTTTCATCGTTACCATCTTCATCTATTTCACTACTAGGAGGGTTATTTGCATCATCTGAATCTTGGTAATTTATTTGAATATCATCAAAGACATTACCCCCACTTATGAACTCCACTCCTTCATCCCTGAGTGCTTCTAAATCGGCAATATGATCCTTGTCCAATTTCTATTTTTTCTTTATTATTCTAGCAGCTTCTTCATCATCAACATCCAACCCATACTCATTAAAATCATCATCAACCATTGCATCACTATCACCACTATTTGACTTTGTCTTATCATTATGCTCAACATACAAACAAACATACTACAAAATTGAGCCTAGAAGACATAGCTCATTCAACCTTGGTCTCACTGTTGATTGCCACTAAACTCTCCTCAAAGCCCAAATTAGGCTTGCTAAGATAAATAGCTTTAATATTTCTCTTTAGGTAGCCTAATGCAACAATATTATCTCTAATGTTATCAACACTAAGATTTTTCGCATCACATTCAAACTCACTAATATCTCCCTCACAACACACCAAATGGGGCATCCTTTGAAAACCACCACTATAATATACATGTAACACTACCTTCTTCGACATTCTGTAAGGAACAAATAAGAGTCAGGGGTTAACTTGTTCATGATCATATTGCAACATATTTAACTTGTTCATTTAGTTATTAAGACAATCAATCCATCATGGTGGCTTTCATAAACTAATAGAGGCCTTTTCCATAAAACATAATCGATATACATATCAAACATAAAACCATAAAACCATCAAATATAAACTAACAATTCACCATCCACATATCAAGCATGTTTGTTCATATTAATAAAATACAACCAACAAATTTGGATCAAATAACCATCCACAAATTCGCGTTTAAGCACATATCTGTATTGATCAAGGCATTTGCAGGAGTTCTTTCTGATCAAAGACGAGAAAATACGGATACTACAGTATGGAATTGCACTGAATACTTCCACTGTAATCATCTACAAATTAGCAAGCATGATTTTAAGGTTTACAAAAACCACAGTTCAGGCCTTCAGGGCGTAGGCGTGAATGAGGAAGGAGGGAATATGTTTCAATATACATTGAAGCGTTTTTTTCTTTTCTTTTTTTCTCTTATCCTGGTTTACCTGTTGTAGCCAGTCTGTAGGGCCCAGTAGTGGCATATTAGACACCTGATATTTTCTCAATGGCACATTAAACTTGTTTTAAACCTCAGTGGCATATTAAAAACCTTTAAAAAGGTCAGTGGCATGCTCACAAAAAAACTCAATGGAAAATGGCCTTTAAGACCAAATATGGATTATCTGAATGGCTAGTAATGCCCTTTGGTCTTTCTAATGGCCTTAGTACTTTCATGAGGCTTATGAATGAAGTCTTGAGGTCATTCATCAGGAAGTTTTTTGTAGTATACTTTGAAGATATCTTAGTGTATAGCCAAGATGAGACATCTCATACAGAATATCTCACTCAAGTGTTCCAAGTCTTGAGGCAACAAGCTCTATATGCTAAACTCGAGAAGTATGAGCTCTTTACTCCTCAAATTGTCTTCCTTGGGTATGCTATCTCCGGTGAGGGAATCCAAGTTGATGAAACCAAGATTCCCCATGTAGAATTTGCCTACAATCGGACTCCTTCCTATGCTACTTCCAATTCACCCTTTGAGGTATGCTATAGCCTCAACCTTCTCACTCCTCTTAATCTCATTTCCATTCCTTAAGAGTCCAAAGTGCTTTGAAGCCGAGGAAAGGGCTAAAGCTATTAAGAAACTACATGAGCAAGTGAGGGCTCAAATTAAGAAGGTAAATGAGCCATATAAGGCCAAGGCCAACAAGAATCAAACTCATCTTGAGTTTAAATCGGGAGATCTTGTATAGCTGCATTTAAGAAATGAGAGGTTCTCTTTAAGGAGGAAAAACAAGCTCATGGCAAGGGGAGATGGCTCATACAAGATTGTGCAAAGAGTGGGAGACAATGCCCACAAGGTAGAGCTTCTGGGTGACAAGAACATCTCTGCCACTTTTAATGTTGGAGACCTCACTTCCTACATAGAGGATGAAGATGAGGACATTGGAGATTTGAGGGCAAATCCTCTTCAAGGAGAGGAGGTTGATGCAAAGCAAACCATGAGGCCCAACCTCTTTATCAACATCAAGGCTTGGATTTAACTCAAACCATGAGGCCCAACCTCTTTATCATCATCAAGGCTTGGATTCAACTTGGATCCAACTCGGGCCCTTAATCACCTATGAGGGTGGTACTTGGCTCTCCAAAGTCCTTATTGGTTTGGTAGCCTTGAGGGGCCACAAAGTAAGCCTAGGAAAGGTGGCATTGCACTTAGTAGCCTAAATAAGGAGCCTAGCTATTTTATCTCCAAGTCACCCTACTTTGTCTTAATTCCTTGTTTTGGGCTGAACATATGGCCTAAATTCTAGCTCATTTTTGGCTGAGTAAATGGCATTCGTTTTGGGTAAATTTTGCATGGATGGATAGCCCCTAGATGTCTATTTCCCACAAGCCCCAGAGCATCATCAAATTCCAAGGATCAAGTAAGTTATGGGATTTTAACCGTGCCATGGTCAGTGTAGGGTCTGGAGGTGCACATTTTTACTCAAGGATTTATTTGGGTCATCAAATGGGAGAATTCAGGGTCCAAACTTGGTGGGTATCTGAAAAAATCTTCTGGAGGGCGCTCATAAAAATGCCCACCTTAATCACCTCCATTTCGATAGGTGAATGTTATCACCAATGGGAAGGAATGTGCACCCAAATTGCAACACACCAATATCCCTAATGGTTCCCCTTTAATTGTACAATTAGCTTGTATTTCATTGGACAAAATCCTTGTAATTCTATTGGCTAGTATTAAGCTTGGGGAAAGGGGTATCTTGCTATTTAATTCCGCATCTCTTGTATTACATTCAGCTTTTGCTAATTGTAAATGAATGAAAAGGCTAGAAGTGATTTTCTGTATCAAAATCTCTTAATCTTGCTAATTAAAGAGTTTCCTCTTAATTTGGGAATTCCTCCATTTGGGTGTTCTAGAGGCATTCATCTTATTGGTTCTTCATTGGATGATTAAGCCTTTATTTGGCCAAATGGTTATCTAATCTAGATCCGCTTCACCTGGTGACAGGTAAGGACCACAATAGTCTATAGCTGTGAGCAAGCACGTCGTGGAACTTAGAGAAGTGGTCCTGTATATGGCCCATCATGGTTGCATGCTAAAGGGAGAAGTGAGCCACAACAGAGGTCCCTAGTACCATGTGAATAACATATAGGTATAAGGGAACTATAGGGGGATCCATCTAAATCATAAAAAAGCATAAAGAAAAAGGGAGCAACCCATATTCACATACATATCTCCTAAAAGAAAGCGAGTTACCTACTTCATACTCCTAAAACCTTACAACCTCACCCTCAAACCTATTACTGACAGTAATTTGCTAACCTGACTCTGATTCTGCAATTGTAACACCTCCAACCCCTAATTACCTAATTATCATATTCTAATAGCTTATCATCCATGATTACACTAAAGTCTTTTGATTAGAGGCGTTAACCAATGTTCCGTAATGGGACCAGGCTACCTGGAACTACATGTATCGTTATATCATTCACGCATTCACCAAGTCCACCAAAGATTGGGAATAAGAATGTACATTTGCCATCCTATCTAATTTGTAATATAACTTTCGAATTTATTAAAGATTCCTTAAGCACTCTAGCAAACGAATTGTCCAAAAGGTTATACAGGTGACATAGTCTTAGAAGTGCTAGCTTGTCAATTAGTATGAGCACTTCGCTAGCTAACCTTCAGTAAAATACTGTAACCCTCATCTAGTTCTTGCTACCTTATGGCTTTCTAGGAGGATAGCTATTCACTGATCGTTTACCTGAAAGCATTTGAATAATGTGCCTAAGCTCAGAATGTATATCCCTATGCTGTAATATAAGCATTCTATTTAGTTTAGTGGGGCACCCACATTTCAAACATTTTAGTTTGAAACCAGGAGAGAAAAAAGTGTGAGTAAAACTACTTTGCTAGTTATTATCTTAAAGTGCGCCCCTGTTGATGTTTGAAGCGATCTTCGAGATAGGCGTGCACCTCACAGGAAGCCTGAGCTGTAGTTGCACGGGTAAACTAAAGGGCGTTAGCCCTAATGATTGATAACTGATGAGGCCCACTTACTAAGGGGACAAAACATTGCGTTAAATGATCTATTACATGAATTCTGTATAATTCAAAAAGCACGTGAGTTTTTGAAGAGCATAAACAATATATGTACCTATTCTTTGAAATCTCTCTCCTTTTTAATGAAAAATGTTCATGACAGCATGAAATGATAGATGTGGCCTTACTTTTGCTCCAAATGTACAATTTTACGGTTAGTGCAAGTTTGGAAAATTTTATTAAATTTTATGACTTAATAAACAATTCAAAATCTCTTTGGCTCTTCTTTTAGTTATTAATACACCCCTCATTATTTTCTTAAGTCGACTTTGTTTCAATTTATTTCTATTTTGCCTTTTGATATTGTTAATGCTCATGTTATTTATGTGATAATGGTGTCATGACTTAACTTGTCTGATTTTTATTAATTCGGCTTTATTATCGTTGTAAACTTTATCATTTTTGTTCTTACGTTTATGAAGATTATCATTATTTTCATCGTCAGTGTTATTAGAAGCTTGCGAATACTTTTGGCACATTTATTAGTGTCAATTTTGTTATTATTATTGTCATCATCATCATCTCTTTAATAGTTGTATTATTGCTTGCCACCACCGTGATTTAGACTATTCAATTGCAATTCAGTTTAGAGTGACGTCATGTGCTCGGTCTTGGTGTCCAATAATGACATCTTCCGACCAACATTATCCTTTGCAACATTATCCATTTTGATTTAGATTATTCATTTGCAAGATCCAATTTGGGTTGTGAAGCAAATGTCATGCCTACACAATTCCAAGTGAACTCATAAATCCTTCTTAGTGCTCACAAGGTACAACAAAGGGGACTTGGTCCATGTACTGATTTGAAGCTTCAATTCCAACTTCATCTTAAGCCATTAAGATGTGTTACTCTCCTATTTTGGGAAGGTCAAAAGGCCTTCTAAGAGCTTAAATCATGAAAATACGGTCAAACCCATGGCAAGAATAAGTTGAGCTCAAAACAGTAGCGTGCTCCTAAACTGCCCAGAAGCCAATGCACATACTCGATTTTGCAAGCTTGATTACTCAAGGTTAACTTGGACTTAAGAGGCTACAAATCTACTTTTTGGAACCCTGAATATGTAAGTTTTAAGGACATATAAAGAGTTCTAGGTTAGGTCATTGGGTAATAGGTCAATTGGAGCCTTTTTCCAGATGCTACAGAAACTATCCCAGCCTGCACATGCTACACATTTCGGCCTATATCTCCCAAACGATAGCTCCAAAGCTCTGGCAACTTGAGCCACCTGATCGTTGACTTTCTAAGCTTTCTAAATGGTTTGTTTCACCCAATTTGAGTGAGAAACCTAGGAGATATAACTGTTTGAAGTTGAAACCTTAGGGTTTAAGAAATTAGATTTGGAATGATATGAAAAGAGCTCAAAGCTTTCTCTCTCAAAAATCTCATTTCTCTTTATCCTTCTTTCTAAGATGGTGAGTCTTGTATGGAACCTTTATAGAAGTGTCAGTAGCCAAGCCTTTAGGCATTTCTTGGTGGTTCCTTAGTCTTGGTGGGTGGCTTAGCCTTTGAACCAAGTCATATCTTTAGCACAAGGGAAATTTGCAACTAAACTCAAGCAAGCTGCACCCGACCCATCTTGGTCACGCTCCATTTGGTATCAAAGCTAATCCAGGTTGGTGTTCTTGAGTTTTCACCTTATTTCCTTACTTTGGTTTCATCTTTGTCAAGCTTTGTTTCTTTCACCCTTGTTATGAAAACCGTGGTGAATCTACCACTCTTTCTCTAGCTTGAGCAATCCCACTTCTCATCTCAAAACGACCTTGACCAAACACTTTCTTAGGTCGTCAACTCTTAACCCACATTTGATTTCCCCCAAAACCTCTCTCTTATTCCAGAAGAACTACTTGAAATAGCCCAAACACAAACCTAACCAAAACCCCTAAAAAAGCTTCAAACCACAAAACCTTGCAAACCTGGCTAGAACTTAGGCATGGCCACCCCGTGCCCCTAGGCACGACCATGCCACCCCGTGGCAGGACACTAGCACAGCCACCCCGTGCCCCTAAGCATGACAGTGCCTCTCTTCCCCAGCCTGTTTTGGCAACGTGCTACCCCTAGCGCGGCCGTGCCCCTCTTCTTTTCAAGCCTTTAACCTCTTCCCTCCTCATCTCTAAATTCCCACCATATCTAATGAGGAAAACCGGTCCACAAACTCTCCCTAATAGGCAAGAGTGCTAAGAGGAATGAGCTTGGAACAAGCTCATATCATGAGACAAGATAATGCCATTCTAGCCTTACAAAAAAGTGTGAGGCAAATTAGTAGGCAACTTGAGCAAATGAACAACCAATTTATGGCCCTCTAAGGAGGCCAAAGAGCTCAAGAGCCAAGTGATCATGGGAATGAATAAGGCTTCTCTAGTGACTCAAGTATGGGAAGCAATCTAAGAAGGGGAGGTAGGAGACCTCCTATGGACAACTTTAGAGACATCAACGTAGAACCTCCAGAGTTCAATGGCAACTTGAACCCTGATGAGTACCTTGAGTGGGTTCAAGCTATGGACCGAATGTTTGAGGCCAAGGGGTATGATGATGAAAAAAGTTTCAAGGTTTCTAGCCTTAAACTCACAAGGTATGCCTCCTTATGGTTTGAAAACGTCAAGAAGCAAAGGGCTAGAGAAGGCAAGAGAAAGATCAACTCATGGGAGAAACTTAAGACTCTCATGAACAAGAGGTTCCTTCCTGAAAGCTACAAGCAAGACATCTACAACCGACTCTTCTTGCTTAAGCAAAACAACATGAGTGTGGGTGAGTACATGAGGGAATTTGAGCAACTCCTCTTGAGGGGAGGCATCTTTGAACCCCCAAGAGCAAACCATGGCTCTGTTTCTCAACAGGCTAAACCCCTCATTGCTAGAAAGGTGGAACTTCAAACTTATTTCACCTTCGATGATGTCTTGAACTTAGCCCTCAAGGTTGAAAAGTGAAGAAAGGAAAAGAAAGTCTTCACTAAGCCTTTTTCCAAGGAGAAAGTAAGTTCAAGGCCTCCATTCAAGCCCTTTTCTCACCCAAAACCCGAAGGCACCTCACGGGTTGACAAGGGTAAGGCCGTGGCTCTTCCTTTTCCAAAGGAGTTGCCTAAGAAGCTTGAAGGAAAGATGTGCTTCAAGTGTCAAGGTTATGGTCATTTCCAATATGATTGTCCAAATCAAAGGATCATGACCATGCAAGTAGTTGAAGAAGTTGATGCCATGATGATGGAAGTGCAAGATTAAGCTACTGAGGCAGATTCGGACCCTATGGAAGATCAAAATCAACTTGATGCCGATGAAGGTGAACTACTTGTCTTAAGAAGGGTTTTACGCACCCAAGACACTCCTTATAGCAAGGCGCAAAGAGAAATGATCCTTCACTCCCGGTGTACCATTTAGGATAAGGTGTGCACCTTGATCATTGATGGAGGGAGTTGCACTAATGTAGCCTCCACTATTCTTATTGAGAAGCTTGGCATTCCTACTATTCCTCATCCCAAGCCTTATTCTTTGAAATGGCTCAATGAAGGTGGCGACATTAAGGTGACCAAACAAGCCCTTATCTCCTTTTCAATTGGGAAGAAGTATAGGGATAATGTCCTTTGTGATGTGGTGCCTGTGAGTGCTTCTCATATTCTTTTGGGTCGACCTTGGTAATTTGATAGGCATGTTATGCATGATGGTTTCAAGAACACATATTCTTAGGTTATTGACAAGGAAAAGATTGTCTTAAACCCGTTACCTCCTAACCAAGTCCACAAAATTAAGCCCGGGGTGGGAAGTGAGAAAAAGAGAGACCTTCTCATATTGAGTGAAACACGAGTTGAGAGAGCTTTAGGCAAGGGTAAGCAAGTCTTAACTTTACTCATGCTTGTAAGCAACAAAAGTGAAGAAGTGACTTCCTTACACCCTATGATCCGTCCCCTCATTTCCTAATATTAAGATGTCTTTCCATAAGATTTACCCCCCGACCTCCCACCAATCCAAGGCATTGAGCATCAAATTGGCCTCATTTTCGGTGCCGCACTTCGCAACAAAGTGGGCTATAGATGTAACCCTTAAGAGACCAAAGAACTTCAAAGACAAGTTGATGCATAGTTGGTTAGAGGTTATGTGAGGGAGAGTATGCATCTTTGCTCGATCCCGGCTTTATTAGTGCCCAAGAAGGATGGGTCATACCACATGTGTGTGGATAGTAGAGCTATCAACAACATTACTATCAAGTACAAGTATCCCATACCTAGGCTTGATGACATGCTTGATGAACTCCATGGCTCCTATTTCTTCTCCAAAATTTATTTAAGGCGTGGGTATCACCAAATCCGCGTGAGGAAAGGTGATGAACGAAAAACGACATTCAAGACCAAGGGAGGGCTTTATGAGTGGTTGGTAATGCTTTTTGTCCTCTCTAATGCCCCTAGTACATTTATGAGATTGATGAATGAGGTTTTAAGGCCTTTTCTTGGGAAATTTATGGTGGTCTACTTTGATGATATCCTTGTTTATTCAAAGAGTCAAGAAGATCATCTACATCACTTGAAAGGAGCATTCAATGTCCTCAAAAAGATGAATGATAATGCTTACAAATTAGAGCTACCTGGGGACATGGGTGTATCTTCTACATTCAACGTGGGTGATCTCACACCCTATCTTGAGGATGAAGAAGATGGTGGTGATTTGAGGGCAAATCACATTCAAGAAGGGGAGGATGAAGCAAATTTCATGCCTATGCAAGTCCAAGTCAACTCACAAATCTGTCTTAGTGCTCACAAGCTACAACAAAGGGGACTTGGTCCATAGACTGATTTGGAGCTTCAATTCCAACTTTATCCTAAGCCTTTAAGATGTGTTACTCTCCTATTTTGGGAAGGTCAGGAGGCCTTCAAAGACAGTTAATCATGAAAATGAGGTTAAACCCACGATAAGAATAAGTTGAGCTCAAAAGAGTAGTGTGCTCCTAAACTGCCCAGAAGCCAGCACACATACCCGATTTTGCAAGCTTGATTACTCAAGCTTAACTTGGACTTAAGAGGCTGAAAATATGTTTTTTGGGACCCCTAATATGTCATATTTAAGGACATTAAAGAGTTGAGGTTACGTCATTGGGTAATAGGTTAATTGGAGCCTTTTTTTAGATGCTGCAAAAACTATCCTAGCCTGCACATACTGCACCTTTTGGACTATATCTCCAAAATGGTAGCTCCAAAGCTATGGAAACTTGAGCCACCTGAACGCTGAATTTTTAAGCTTTCTACAAGGTTTGTTTCACCCAATTTGAGTGAGAAAACTAGGAGATATAGCTGTTTGACGTTGACAATTGTAATCTAAAAAGTTGCTGATAAAAAGTATAAAGCACTTTTCAGCTTTTGTACTTACATTGTTTTTTGGTTTCCTCTTGCTTTATGGATGTGTATGGCCCCTTTCCCCCCTTTATTCAGCTCGCTAAAGGCTCTCTTATATGATGGAGGCCCTTAGGTTGTAAGAAATCAGATTTGGAATGATATGAAAAGAGCTCAAAGCTTTCTCTCTTAAAGAACTCATTTCTCTTTATCCTTGTTTCTAAGGTGGTGAGTCTTGCATGGAACCTTTATAGAAGTGTTGGTGGCCAAGCCTTTAGGCATTTCTTGGTGGTTCCTTAGTCTTGGTGGGTGGCTTAGCCTTTAAACCGAGTCATATCTTCAACATAAGGGAAATTTACAGCTAAACTTAAGCAAGCTACATCCGGCCCATCTTGGTCACGCTCCAGGTTGTCATATGCCGAACACCCCGAAAAATTGAAAATCGTAAACAATAGGAAATGAGTAAAAATTCAAGTTTTCATCCTTGTATGGTGACATATATTTTAAGAGCTAGTGAGTGCATGCGTGCCCTTAAATCAATGTTTTGAAAATTAGTCAAAGGAAAACCTATAATTGATAATTTATTAAAAGATCATGCTTGTTTGAGGTTATGTGATGCTCGGAAGTTCTAATTCATTTTTATTATGATCTTTAGCCTAGTTAATGCAGTGGAAAATAACCTAGAGTATCATCATTATATTTTGTGAGGAAATACAAGGCAGAAGGGGTAATTTTATTCAAATCAATAAAATTATAACCCAAGTCAATGGTTGAAAATCGAAGGTCAACATAATCGATAAGTCCGACATTATTTGAGGCCAATGAAAAATTTAACTAAAGTTTTCATACAACTTAACTAATTTCCCATCCGCACATAGCATGCTAGTACCTAAAAGCAAAATAGTTTGAAATGTGTTTGAGCTAAAAATGTGCTATTTTAAGGTACTTTTTCACCGGTTTTATGCTCGTTTTAATAATATTTTTAATGTTTTTAATTGATTTTATTTTATTTTGCAGATTTTTAATAAATGTGAAAAAAGGGCAAAAAATGGTGGAAAATGCGAGAAAAATGGAAAAAATATCAGGAATTGAAGAACCGGTCCAAAATTCCACAAAACCGGCCAAGAAGAATTGAAGGAGAAAAGAACCAAACCAATCCAGCACAAAACTGGACCGGTCGGTCCAGGAAATCCGGTTCGGCTAAACCGGTTCAGCGTTTAAAAAGCCCCATCTTCTTCACTCTCTCTCTAACCCTTCGTGCGTCTGCCTTCTCTCTCCTCGACCCCCGAACTCGCGTCTGGTTCCAGACCCTCGATATCCTCCATCGTCCTCACCTTCAATCCACCTGCCATGCCCATCTCTCTCTACCCCGTTCTCTCTCCTCCTTATCTCTTCCCAAACCCGAAACCAGCCCACAGTAACTCCCAAACCCAGAACCCAGAAACCCCTACCCACGGGAATACCCCAAAACCACTTCGTACGAACCCCAGTACAAACACCATCCCACCACCGTGAAAATCTCACAGCACGCCAGCACACACCCTTCGCTGGCTGCATCTCAACCACCCACGCTAGCACGCATCGAAGGGACGCGAACGCTTGAGGCTCGGTATAAATTGAAGAAGACGATGCCATTTTCAGGGTGAGAGAAGTTTTTCTAGCTTTAATTTACTTTAAATTCTCGCTACCTAGGTTTCGAATTTTAGTTTGTTTTTACAATTCTTAGGGAGTATTAGGGTTTAATTTCGTTGTTTTAGGTTCGAATTCTAGTTTTTGTTTTCTCAAATTCTTGAGTTAGGGTTGATGTTAGTGGACTGCGATTTGGTGTATTTCAGTTTTGATTTCATGATTTCGAATTGTAATTCGAACCCCTGAGAAATTTTTGTGAGAGATTTCGAACTATTGTTGGGAAATTTGCGTTCGTGTACTTCCCCCATTCCCCTATTTCGTTTTTTGTGTGTTCTGTTTACACATTGGTTTGCTTGAGCCGTGAACAATGGCGACTCAGCCATTGCTGGTTTGGGGCTTAGCTGCAAAGCGAGGAAGCCTAAGTTTCGTTTGACAGTTCAATCTCCCTCCCCTTCCCCTGGTTCGAACTGGTTAGAGGCGTGCACATGGTTGAAGTCGGGTGTCTCGGTTCTGGTCTGCAACAGGTATCGAATTTTCATCACTTGCTTGAATAGAAATTTGGTTAATCATGCTTCTGAATCATCTTGCTAGCTTAGTCGTCTCTGAGTTTTAGTAGATTATTTGTTGTCTTTAACTTCAATTTCAGTTACTAGTGATCTAATTCTATTGGGTTTAATTTCTGTTTTGAGTAGCATTTAGTTTTGATTATCATTTAGCTTCACTTCTGTTCGTTTTAATCTCGTTGGTTTGAATGCTATGGATTTTTTAGTTTTGAGTAGCATTTAGTTGATTAGGTGTCCTATTAACCTCTGTTAACCTGCCTAGGTATTAATGGTTTTGATTATCATTTAGTCGAGTATCATTTAGTATGGTTTGAGTAATGGTTCGAATGAAGTTCTGTGATCACTCAAGTTGAAGCATGTTTCTGCCTGTTTAATTTTAGTTTTAGCAACCTAAGGTCTTTTGTGAATAGGCTGAATTTTAGGTTGATTTATGCTATTGTCACTGAATGATGTATGTTAAAGAGGTGGATTGTGTTTGATAGTTGTTTATGTTTAGTGGATTATGGTTGTGGTTTCATTTTTGATAATTATGCTTAGTTGTAGGATAATGAATGCTTAGGGTTAAATACTTAGGTAACATAGGAATTTAGTTCTCTTGAATGATCTTCATTTAGTTTAAAGTTAATTAGTTAGTACATGCTTTTTAAGTGACCTAAATCCTTCCATCGTCCCTGAGGATCGACCCTTAAGTACTATGACTGACAATCGAGTATTTGAGGTTTCTTTTCTTTAATTTAATTTTCCACCCCCTCAAAATCGCTCAACAAAATGTGAGATGAAGCTCAATAATGTCTACTCCTAACCTTAAAACACATACTTAAATTTATCTCAAACATTTAGGAGGAGAGGGAAATATTCAAAAATAGTTTGAAATAAGATCGGTTCCCTGCCAATTTAAGATCTTTAAACTCTAAATTCTTAACGATTACTCAAAACTAGAAACATAGTTTAGTTACTGGCGAGCAACTCCACCAGAGGCCTCATGGGTTACTAGAATTCGATGAAACTTACGCATAAGAAACCAAACAATAGCACCGTATAACCCAGGAGACCAGTTGTTTCTATATCAAGGTAAACCTATCCTAATACCGGGAGGCACCCTCCTATAAACTCGCCTTAATAAGTTTAGTTTAAGATGTATTTTGTTAATGGTATCATTTGGTTTGTACTAATCCCAACCTGTCTAGTCAAAATCTCAATTGACTTAGGAAAACCACTTTTAAACTTGAACTGCTCAACTATAAATATTCAATGACAACACCATAGTACACGTTCAGAAACTTGCAAAAATACATATTGCAATTCAAGTTTTTACACACAAGGTCCTCTTGGCGCACAACGTTACATAAACAAGTCACCAACATCTAAAACACATTTTGAAAGACTAACCAATGCAAGTTAGGGCATAGAAATTACCTTGGCCAAGCATAGCAATTAAGCTTGAGCTTGATACTATATTTTTGGGCCTAATGATAAAAAATTGTTACAACATAGTTAACTTAAGGGACATCTTACACTCTAAAATTGAGATTTCTTAAGCCAAAGCCAGGTAAGCCAACCCTAAATCTCAAGACTGCATTAATGGCCCTAGACACTACTATTAAGAACTTAAGAAACTTTTTAAAACTCATTGACTAACTAATGTCGATATTGAAATACAAACTAATTAAGGTCAGGAGGTTAGTTTTCTAGCCTAACTTATAAAGGCCATAACGCACCTAAATATATGATATTGATGTGTATAAGCACAACTTGAAAAGCCCTTTTTGTCTACTATATTGTGTTTTATAAGCAATTACAACTGATCACTGCCACTGTATCAAAAATTCACATCCTTCTACCTAGATAGTTTTAGGTTAAAATCGTGCAATCCTAGGAGAAAATTGTTTTCTCCCTCGTTTGAACCCTAAATTGTTGATTCAAAATTCCTAACAAAATAGACTTGTAAATCTACATCCCTGAATTTTTTCATGATTTGTAATCAAGCACATTAATCCGTTTTATTGTTAATATATAGGTCAGTGTAAGTCTAGTTTTTTGTCTTGTCTAAACCCCTATTTCATACATGAAATCATGATATTTAACCATTATAATCTCTGAAATCAAACGTAACCCATCCCCTACTATCCACTAACACTTATAAATTTTCAAAAACCCTATCCAAGCCCAATATAAGGATGGAGGAATGGCAAATATGGGAATTTACCTTCTAGAGTTGGAGTGGATGATCAAGCTTATGATTTTCTCTTTCAAAACAACTATAGGTTTGAAATTTTAATTAAAAGGAAGATGCTAGAAGATTAATCTAAAGGTTTAAAAGGTTGAGTGGAAATCATTTCCTCAAAATTCAAGGGTTTAAAGGACCTAGCTATGCATGTATCCACTCACCAATCGAAAATCAAAGAAGAGGAAAGAGATGGTGACTAGGTAGTAGCTGGTTGAGCAACAACCAACGGTGGTAGTGGTGGTGCTAATTGGCATGGAAGACGGAGAGTGAGAGATGAGTGAGAGAACGTGACAGAGATAGAGTAAGAAAGGAAGTGAGAGAGAGAGATATATATATGGGGGGTTGTTTTTGTGTTCACATTAAAAGAGGGATTAAAATATTATTTTTTTTGCTGGCAAAATAAAATGTTTGGGACAAATTCTAATATGCCTTTCCTAAACCATGCAATCTAGTCACCCTTCCCTACACTCACACTCCTTCTATCAGCTATATCTTCAAGTTGTAAGCATTACCTCAGGATGTAATACCCTAAGGAAGCCACTGGGTCAAGCTAGAGCTCTGATACCAGTTTTGACACCCTGGAAATTCTAATTTAGTTTTATTATGATCTTTAGCCTATTTGATGTAGCAGAAAATAACTTAGGGATGTCACTGTTGCATTTCTAAGGAAATACAAGGCAAAAGGGTAATTTATAGAAACAAGTAAAATCATAACCGAAGTTAATGGTCAAAACTCAAATGTGAAGATCGTTGATTACAAGTCCGACATTGTTTCAGGCTAATGGAAATTTAGCTAAAGTTGTCATACAGCCTCACTTATGTCTCATTCCTATGTATCGTGTTAGTACTTGAAAACAAAATAGTTTGAAAAGTGAGATGGAGCTCGATAATGCCTACACCTAATTGTAAAACACATAAATTCATTTTAAACATTAGGGGTGGGGGAGGAAAATATTCAAACAATTCGAAATAAGATTGGTTCCCAGCCAATTTGAGATCTTTAAACTTCAAATTCTTCACCATTATTCAAAACCAGAAACATAGTCTAGTTAATGGTGATCAACTCCACCAAAAGGATCTCATGGGTTACTAGAACCTGAACAACCTCATGGATTACCTTATGGGTTATCAAAACCCGAACAAATTTGTGCATTACTAGAACCCAAATAGTAGCATGCTATAACCCAGGGAGACCATTTGTCTCTAGATCATGGTAAACCTACCCTGATCTTAGGAGGAACCTTTCTCCTAATTCGCCTTAATCTTTCACTTTGACATTTAGTATTTTATGGATAGTTTCACTTGGCTCCCAGTAAGCCCAGCCCATCTAGTGAAAACCTTAATAGACTTAGCAAAGCCCCTTTTAAATATGAATTGCTTAAGGATAAATATTCAATCATAACACCGTAACACACATTGAGATATTTAGATATTCACATATCAAAGTTCAAGTTCATACACACAAGGTCCCCTTGGCATACAAGGTTACAGAAACAATTCATAAACGTCCAAAACAAACTTTAAAAGAGCAACTGAGGGGGAGTTAGGGCATCGACATTACATCTCAACCAAGCGTAACAATTTAACTTGAGCTTAATCTTATATTGTTAAGCCTAATGATAAAAATAAATTGTTGCAACATGGTTAACTTAAGGGAGATCTTACACCCCAAAACTGAGATTTCTTAACTAGAAAACCAAGCAAGCCCCTAAAATCTGATGATTGTCATTAATGGCCCTAGATATTGATTTTTAAGCACTCAAGACAATTTCTCAAAACTCATTTACTAACTAAAGTTCATATTGAAATATAAACCAATTAGGATCTGCACAAAGGAATAACTTATTAAGTTGTATGAGCACAATGTGGAAAGCCCTTTTTGTCTCCTGCAACTTCTGGGTTATGACCAATCATAAACAAACATAAAAACTACCACAAAAACTCATGACTTTCTACTCAGACAATTTTAAGATAGAATTGCATAGTCATCGAAGAAAATTCATTTCTCTCACGTTTTAAGCTTAAAATTGATAATTCAAAATCTTAGAAAAATAGACTTGTAAACATGTATTTATGATATTCTTTTCATCATTTTTAACCAACCACATTAATCCAGCTTATTCCTCAAATTGGGCTTAGTGCAGTTCATTTTTTGGTCTTGTCTAAACCCATATTCCATGCATGAAATCATGACATTCAAGCATTATAATCCATGAAATTGATCTTAAACCATCCCCTACTATTCACTAGCACTTATAAATTTCTGAAACCCTAACCAAGCCCAATATAAGGATTGAGGAATGAGAAAAATAAGGATTTGCCTTCTAGGGTTGAAATGGATGATCAATAAGATGAATTTTTTTTAAAAACAACCCTTGTTTTGAAATTTTAATTTAAAATAAGATGTTAGAAGATTGAGTCAACAATAAGAGATTTTTATTTAAAAAAATAATTTTGTTCAGGAATTTTATTTTAAACATGGAATCTAAATAATTAAATTCTAAATTTTATTTTAAAAAATAATTTTGTTCTTTATTGGAAACTTTAGATTTGGTCAATGATAGAAATTTTTTGTTTTGTCTAAAATCCTAATTATTACGAAGGCCCAAAACTAAAATACTATCTATGACCTCAAGCGATTAGCAATAAATTCTCGAAATTAAATCAATTTAATTTATTTATTGAGGAATTGTAAATATGATTTTTTCAATATTTTATAGGTTAGGGCCTATACCTCCATGCAACTACTAAGGCAGGTCAATAACATCGTCATCATCATCATATTAAAACATATGAACTTATCCATACATCCTGACTGATCAGGTAGATTGTAATTAGTTATGAATTGTGATTGTGACTGTAATTGTGACTTTAACTCTAAGTTAGGTCCTAACCAAATTACAAACTTGAAATGTATTAATAAAATTAAGTACATTGCGAAAGAAACAAGTAATAATGCACCTTTAGGTGTTGTATGGTTCTCCGTCTTTCTTTCTTTTTTTAAATTCAACTTTCTGCTCTTCATTTTGTAAAAAGTAAATAACAACTAAACAAAATAATAACACAACTAAACAAATATGAAAGCAACTAAAAACATGATCAAATCTCACCGTCTTCCCCGGCAACGGCGCCAAAATTGTTGATGGGTTTTGAGGGGGAATGGAAAATTAAATGAAAGAAAAAGGAAAATGATGCCTCAAATACTCACGATTGTCAGTCGTAGTACTTAAGGGTCGGTCCACAGGGAAAACGTGAGATTTTTGGTCACTAACTGATTAACTAAACTAAATGGAATTACTTAAAGCAATCTAACAATCTAAACCTAAACTAAACCATATATCACTTATCCATACTAATAGTGAATTAAGCATGAATTTTTAGCAGAGTTAACTAACTAACATTATTCCAAAATTGATCCAAAATTGAACATGGTTTCAATTGAATACAATAACCAAAACATAACCTCAACATTTGAAACAAAGCAAGCAACAATCACTCATTCAATCAAAGTTACCAGAAAGTAGACAAATTACCCAAAAGAATTGCACCATCATAACTTTTGAACTAACAAATAGACGAAGGGGACGAACAGGCAGATTCAGGGGAGGGGAAGTAAAACAGAATTGAAACAAAGCAACGAAAGCAGAATAAAACTCACAAAAACTCCGGTGAATCCAGAACACAACCCACTAAATCCAAACGCACCCATTCGAACCATCCAGAAACAGGGGAAAGGGGAAGTACAGAATTTCGAATGAACTTCAATGAAATCGCAACCAACCTTGCGATTTACGAACAAAAATTCCAAATTAAATCTTAATTAGACGAATTTGAATGCTGGAAACAACTGAAATTCGAACCCTAATCCGAAATCGAAATCGAAGAACACGAATGTGAAATTTGAGGCTAAATTAAAATTAAAACTGAAATTAAACAGAAATTAAACCTAACTAGCCTAAAATTACCTAAACCTAATTACCTAAAAATACCTAAAACTCAGACTTCCGACTTGCCTTCAATGGCATCGCTGCTCCCTTTAAATACCCAAACCTTCTCGATCTCCAGCCCTTCGATTCGTAGCGTGTGGTTGCTCATCCCACTACTATTTCCCCTTTTCCCAGGTTTTCTTTGTGATAGGTGAAGGTTAAGCCATTTATACGGAGTTGAAGTTTACCCTTGGTTTAAAAAGAGTTATGTGTGCCATATAGAACTAGTTTCTCGAGTTCGACAATGTAATATTAACGTACCCTTAGTTTGTAAATGTTGTAACTTCAGTTTTCTAGCTCATATAATGCATATTGATTACGAGTCGCTCTGTATGGCCATGTGAGCCAACCATCCGGTCAATTAGATGTCTTTTGGTTGAAGTTAGTTATGTTTTGGGATGTAAACCCCAATACTCCGGTTGTGTGAACCGTTCAGTTGTATCTTCCATTTCTTTTTTTATTCATGAACTATTCTGTTTGGTGTACTCCACGCGGGCGGCTCGTCGAGTTATGAACTTCGGCGTGTGGCTGTTGAGCTATGTTTTATATGTTTACGCTTCCATTGATTTACAGGGACTTATTGTAAGGCGTTTAGCCTGGAAACGGTCAGTTTTCAGGGGAAACTCTGTCCGTTTCATCCAAGAATTTAAAAAGTTAGGAAAATATAACGTTTCCGGCCCTTGGGGCTAGGGGTGTTACATTGATGGTATACGAGCATGGTTCTGCGACCGTAGGCCACGACCTGAGTCTTGCATCTCATATAGGTCCCTAGGAACACTTTGTGGTTATGTGAAATATGCCTGCTTCGTGTGCAAGTGTGCTTTGTAGTATGACCATCGTTGACTTATGTGACGCTCGAGTAGGTCGATTAAGTGAATGTGGTGAGTTGTGCATTAGTATAGGAGTCAAATAGCTCTCCACACACCTTCGGGTGACATTGTGAGTACCTCATTGGTGCAATATGCTCCTAACATGCCAATTGACTTCATTGATTGACTTTTAGGTGATCCGGATGAGCCAATCAGATGTATGTGAGCCTAATCCATTTCCGTGTTCTTGTGCTATGATGAACGAGCTTAGGTTTCCACACACGGCTACACTTAAATTCTAGCTGTAATTCAGCTTGCTTGTTTTCAGCATCTGGATTAAGCTTGACTGTTCGTGTTCCTCCCCCATAGGTACATCATATTTGGTATCGGAGCAAGTTTCATCTTGGCCTGAAACCAACCCCCGCACGCCCGAAATCCACCGAAACACATTCCATCCGAACACATCCCACAAACCAACCCCATCCATATTCGGTTCCTCAATGAGTTCTAGTACGGGTATGAGTTTGGAGGAGAGGTTTGAAGCACTTATGAGGAAGCAAGAGCCACTAATGAAGGCCCTTTGTGAAGAGGCTCAAGGTGAGCAAGAACCTAAGGCTCAAAATGAGTATCTTCGAAAACAGCTCGGTGCACTTTTGAAACAAAAGCAACAAGCCAATGAAAAACCACTCCAATCTGATTTGAAAAGGCAAGAACAAGTGTTTAGCCATACTCTTGATTCATCTAGTGAGGATGAAAAATTCAGAATGGTTAGACCAGACCCACGGGTTCAAGCAAATACAAATGATTTCAAGGTGAAATTCCAGAATTTAAAGGTAAGCTTGATCCCCAAGCGTTTTTGGATTGGCTACACACGGCTGAAAGAATTTTTGAGTGCAAGAACATTCATGAAGACAACAAAGTGAAGCTGGTTGCCTTAAGACTTCATAAATATGCTCCCCTTTGGTGGACTAACTTGTGTGCTAAAGGAGTTAGAGAAAGGAAGTCCAAAATCAGAACACGGGAGAAGATGAAATCTAAGCTTAAGGCTTGGTTTCTTCCTCCTACCTATGTACAAGATTGTTACTCTCAACTCCACCACTTAAACAAAGGTAATATGATTGTAGAGGAGTACACTCGTGAGTTTGAAAAGCTTGTGATTAAGTGTGATCTTTAGGAACCAGAAGAGTAAAGAATCGTTACGTACTTAGGAGTTCTTGATCCTAGGTATGCTAATGTTGTTGATTTGCAAGCTTATACGTCTTTTGATGAAATTTGTGTGCTGGCTCAAGTGTTGAGCAGGAAAAGAAGAATAAACAGCTCCTAAGGCATGAAATTCCAAGGCCCTCACCCCATGAACAAACTGTGAACAAGGGGAGTTCATCTTCTACCCCTGAACCCACAGCACCCATTACTCCCATTCCACAAAAGAACCAAACTCTGCAGCAAGGCCGACCCCCATAATCTACACTGAAACCCCTTTCTAAAGGTGTCCAAAGATGTTTAAAGTGCCAAGGATTTGGACACTTAGCATTAGATTGCACAAATCGAAGGTATGTCACTCTAGCAGAGTGAAAGGCAGTAGAGGAGGCCGAATTAGAGGAGGGAAAAGAGGAGAATGATGGAGATAATTTTGAGCAGATAGTGTTAGAGGCAGACGAAGGTGATATGCTCACTTTGGACACCCACCACCCACCAAAAATCCATGAGCATCTCAACCTTTTTCTCACTTTTGGTGAACCATCACTTTATGCTCCTAATTCTAAACTAAGGAAGTGGTTCAAGGCAAGTTCAAAGAGTCCCCTACAAACACCATTCAAACCAGCAAGGGGAATGATTGGAAAAGAGTCTCTAAGGCCAATAGAGACTTAGTTGAATGGATGATTTTGTTTCAGCCAGAATTGGGCCAAGAAGAGAAGGTGTTTACCTAAACCGATTTGCAGTCAAATCTTTCTCAAGAAGGGGAGGATGATAGAGATCTCTCCATGCCCCTTCATTTAGAGAATCAAATCAGTCCAAGTAATCTTATTTTGAAAGCCAAAAGTTAAATAAATCATCCACATTTTGTTAAAGAAGCAAAATAGCAGGTCCCGGGTTAATTTCAACAGCAAACCCGATTTGTGAGAGCACAATTACTTAGGCATCTTTGAGGTTTAAGTCCAACATTTTGCATTAGGTTTAAGGTTCAAGAAGTCATCTTTCCAGAAACACAAGTTTTATCTCATTTAGACTTCATTTACCCATTCAAATTGTCCATTGAATCCAATCTATCCAAACTACCCAGTTCAACCAGAATGTACCCGGTTTGGGGTATGTGATTCCTTAAGCTTAATTGTGGTTTAAGTCTTAGATGTTTTCATTTTTGGGTTCCTTTAGATGTTACCTTTCAGGTCCATGGAAGCAAAACCAATCATGCTTAGGCTTAGTGAAGAAATCAAGCCATTTTATCAACCCTATTAGTTTTGGTCCAATTCTGCACGGTAAAATGTTTTAGTAGAAATCTTCTGCTTAAACATGATTTAACGTTGATTTCTTTGCCGGGGGGGGGGGGGGGTGCATACCCTAAGGTTTCCCCCCATGGCCTGAAATCAGAATCATGACCACCTTTGGTTGGGTTTAAAGAAGTCAGAAAATCAGGTCATTTTTACTCCTTCAATCCGATTTGTAGCAGTAGCTTAATTTCCCTTCATCCATGGGTTTGCTTTGTTTCTTGCTTGCTATCTAGATTGTTACACATCCCAAGGTCTCTAGAAACACAATCATCAGCTACAAACTCAGTATTTTTGGAAGAAAAGCCAATGGGAAGCAAAAAAGAAGAAGGATGTCTCTTGAACAGGATTGGCCAGCCGAAAAGTGCTTTCACTTTACGGCCGATTTTCTCTCTTTTCCCTTAGTAAGCTGTTGTATTACACCTAATTGCTGGTATTAAAGGATGTAAACATCATTTGTCTTGATTTCCTCAATATTATGATTGTAATTAGCTTAAGTTAAGCAAGGTAGCATTCTGATTTGTACTAGGCTCGTAGTTTATCTTAGTTAATCTGTTTCCTTCCTAGGGAGGAAACCTCCAGCTGCTAGCTTAGTTGTTTAGGTGCATGCTTAGCTCTATATTATTGTAAGCCACGACCATTTCTAAGCATGTACCTTTAATACTCAAATTGAAATCAAAATTTAGAGCTTTGCTCCCTTTATTTCCTTAAACACTTCGCTTGCTTATGCTTAACTAGGTCAGTTAAGGTGGTGATCAAGTAAAGTCTTAACTCCTAGTTAGGTGGTGTTTCTGTATCCTAATTAAGGTTTAGGACCCTAAACTCAATCTTACTGGTGTTTCTGTATCTAAGAAAGGGTTTAGACTATCCTCCATTCACTCATTCATACACGACTACACTCAAATTATAGCTTGAATTCAGCTTGCTTGTTTTTAGCATTTAGATTCAGCTTAACTGTTCATGTTCTTCCCCAATAGGTACATCAAATATGGTATCAGAGCAAGTTTCATATTCGCCAGAAACCAACCCCTACGCGCCCCAAAGCCACCCAAACACACTCCATCAAAACACATCCCACAACTCAACCCCATCCACATTCGGTTCCTCAATGAGTTCTAGTATGAGTACGATTTCAGAGGAGAGGTTTGAAGCACTTCTGAGGTAGCATGAGATACCAATGAAGGGCCTTAGTGAGGACGCTCAAGGTGAGTAAGAAACTAAGGCTCAAAATGAGTATGTTCGAAAACAGCTTGGTGCATTTTTAAAGCAAAAGCAACAAGCCAATGAAGAACCACTCCAAGCTGATTTGAAAAGGCAAGAACAAGTGTTTAGCCATACTATTGATTCATCTAGTGAGGATGAACCATTAAGAATGGTCAGACCAGACTAATGGGTTCAAGCAAATAAGAATTATTTCATGGTTGAAATTCCAGAATTTGACGTCAAGCTTGATCGTAAAGAGTTTTCGATTGGCTACACACGATTGAAAGAGTTTTTGAGTACAACAACGTTCCTGCAGAGAACAAAGTGAAGCTAGTTACCTTAAGATTTCGTAAGTATACTTCTCTTTGCTGGAATAACTTGTGTCCTAAAAGAGTTAGAGAAAGGAAGTCCAAAATCAGATAATGGGAGAAGATGAAATCCAAGCTTAAGGCTCGGTCTCTTCCTGCTACCTATGTCTAAGATTGTTACTCTCAACTCCATCACTTGAACCAAGGTAATCTTAGTGTAGAGGAGTACACTCGTGAGTTTGAAAAGGTTGTGATCAGGTGTGATCTTCAGGAACCAGAAGAGCAAACAATCATTAGGTACTTAGGAGTTCTTGATCCTAGATATGCTAATGTTGTTAATTTGCAAGCTTATACCTCTTTTGATGAAGTTTGTGTGCTGGCTCACAAGGTTGAGCAACAAAAGAAGAATAAACAACCCCTAAGGCATGAAATTCCAAGGCCCTCACCCCATGAACAAACTGTGAACAGGTGGAGTTCATCTTCTACCCCTGAACCCACGACACTCATTCCTCCCATTCCACAAAAGAAGCAAACTCCACAGCAAGGCCTAGCCCCACAATCTACACCTAAACCCCTTTCCAAAGTTGTCCGAAGATGTTTTAAGTGCCAAGGATTTGGGCACTTAGCATCAGATTGTAAGAACCGAAGGTATGTTACTCTAGCCGAGTGGAAGGAAGCAGAGGAGGTCAAATCAGAGAAGGAAAGGAAGAGAATGATGGAGGTAATTTTGAGGAGATAGTGTTAGAGGCAGATGAAGGTGATATGCTCACTTTGGACGCCCACCACCATCCAAAAAGCTATGAGCATCTCAGCCTTTTTCTCACTTTTGGTGAACCATCACTTGATGCTCCTAATTCTGAACTAAGGAAGTGGTTCAAAGCAAGTCCGAAGAGTCCCCTGCAAACAACATTCAAACCAGCAAGGGGAATGATTGGAAAAGAGTCTCTAAGGCCAAAGGAGACTTATTTGAATGGATGATTTTATTTCAGCCAGACTTGAGCTAAAAAGAGAATGTGTATACCTAACCCGATTTGAGGTCAAATCTTTCTCAGCAAGGGGAGGATGATGGAGATCACTCCATGCCCCTTCATTTAGAGAATCAAATTAGTCAAGGTAATCTTATTTTGAAAGCCAAAACATAAATAAACAATCCGCATTTCATTAAAGAAGCAAAACACTAGGTCACAAGTTAATTTTAGCTGCAAATCCAGTTTTTGAGAGCTTAATTACTTAGGCCTATTTGTGGTTTAAATCCAATATTTTTAATTAGGTTTGAATTTCAAGAAGTCATCTTTCCAGAAAAAAAAAATTATCTCGTTTGGACTTCATTTACCCATTCAAATCATCCATTGAATCCGAGCTATCCTAACTGCCCAGTTCAACCAAAATGTACCCAGTTTTGGGTATGTGATTCCTTGAGCTTAATTGTGGTTTAAGTCTCGGATTATTACGTTTTGGGTTCCCCTAGATGTTATATTTTAGGTCCAAGTGAGAAAAACCAATCATGCTCAGTCGAAGTGAAGAAATCCAGCCCTTTTATCAAGCCTGTGAGCTTTGGTCCAAACCTGGACGATAAAATCATATAGTTGAAATCTTGTGCTTAAACATGATTTAACCCTAATTTCTTTGTAGGGGGGTTTGTAAACACCCTAATGTTTCCCCCATGGTCTTAAATTAGAATCATGACCACTTTTGGTTTGGTTTAAAGAAGTCAAAAAATAGGGTAATTTTTGCTCCTTGAACCCGGTTTGCAGCAGCAGCTTAATTTCTCTTCATCCATGGGTTTGCTTTGTTTCTTGCTCGCTATCTAGATTGCCACATATCCCAAGGTCTCTAGAAACACAATCATCAGCTACAAACTTAGTATTTTGGGAAGAGAAACCAATGGGAAGCAAAAAAGAAGAAAGATCTCTCTTGAACCGGATTGCCCAGCCGAAAAGTGCTTTTACTTTACGGCTGATTTTCTCTCTTTTTCCTTAGTAAGTTGCTGTATTAGAGCTAATTACTTGTATTAAAGGATGTAAACATCATTTGCCTTGCTTTCGTCTATATTTTGACTGTAATTAGCTTAAGTTAAGCAAGGTAGCATTATGATTTTGTACTAGGCACATAGTTTAGCCTTGTTAATCCGTTTCCTTCCTACGGAGGAAACCTCAAGCCACTAGCTTAGTTGTTTATGTGCAAGCTTGGCTCTATATTATTGTAAGCCACAGCCATTTGTAAGCATATACCTTTGACATTGAAATTGAAATCAGAATTGAGAGCTTTTCTGCTTTTCTTTCCTTAAACACTTCGCTTGCTTATCCTTAACTAGGCCGGTTAAGGTGGTGATCAAGTAAAGTCTTAACTTTTAATTAGGTGGTGTTTCTGTATCCTAATCATGGTTAAGGGCCCTAAACTCAATCTTAGTGGTGTTTCTGTATCTAAGAAAGGGTTTAAATTATCCTTCATTCACTCATTCATACACGGCTACGCTCAAATTCTAACTTGAATTCAACTTGCTTGTTTTCAGCATTTGGATTCTGCTTGACTATTTGTGTTCTTCCCTCATAGGTACATCATTAGGTCTAAGCTTGAACGCCACCTTAACCGGCCTAGTTAAGGATAAGCAAGTTTAGTATTTTGGTTTTCAAAAGAAAAGCTCTCCTTTTTTTTCTTTCAAAGTGTACAAAATCTGATTACAAAATAAGAATATAGGCCTTAAAGGTAAACTAGCAAGCAACCAAGCAAGTAAACAAGCACCTAAGGTTTCCTTCCTAAGGAGGAAACGTGTTAAACTAAGCTAATCTACATGGTTAGTACTAACCCATGTATCAGCTCAATCAACTTAGGCTAATTACCATCCAAATGAAAAGGAAAGCTAAACAAATGATCTTCACAACCTTGATTACATTTAATTAGGCCTAATACAAGCAGCAATCTAGCAAAAGGAAAGGGGGAGCAGCCGTAAAGTGGTTTCTCCTTTTCGGCTAGCCTATTAGCTTCAAGAGATGACTTCTTTACTGCCTTGCTTCCCATTAGTTGTTCTTCTCAAGGTAATTCCTTTTTGCAGCTGATGATTGATGTTCTGGAAGCCTTGGGACGTGTGCCAATCTAGCTAGAAGGAGTAAACCCATGGATAAAGACAAAACTGGCGAGCTGTATCAAACTGGGTTCACAGGTAGTTTTTAACCCGGTTTACAAAACTGAATTAACCTTAACAAAAGTGGTCCTGATTTGGATTTCAGGCCATGGGGGGGGGGAACCATAGGGTGTGTACAACCCCCTTGTAAAGAAATCAAGGGTAAATCATATTTAAGTAGGTAAAATCCACTAAAACATTTTGTCGTGCAGTTCCGGATCAAAACTGGCTGGTTATACAAAACGCCTTGATCTCCTAAGTTCCTTGGTGTATGATTGGAGTTCAATGCTTGGACATGAGAGTAGACATTTTGAGGAGTCAAAAAATGCAAAAATATCAGACTGAAGCCACAATGTAACTTAAGTTACAAGATGAACAAAACTGGGCACATTCTGGCCTTTTAACTCCGGTTACTTTAGTTTGTGTTTCTTGCAAAATGTGAGCAATATTCTAGACTTGAGACCTTGTTCTTGGATGTTCTAGAATTGTTTGATCATGTACAAGGTCTTGGCTTGGTTGGACTCCATCATCCTCCTCTTGTTGAAAAGATTTGATCCTCAAATGTACGTGGGGATCATCGGGATGGAAGGGGCCTAAATATGCCATATTGAATGTGGCTGAAACTCCATATTGTCCTGCTAGATCAACCTTGTATGCATTGTCATTTTTCCTCTTTAAGACCTCAAATGGACCTTCAGCTCTTTGCATGAGTTTATTCTTCCTTTTTGAAGGAAATCTTTCCTTTCTTAGGTGAATCCATACTAGGTCTCCAGGTTGAAATACAATCATTCTCCTATGCTTGTTGGCTTGGGCTTCATAGGACGCATTTGTCTTCTCAATTCTAGCCTTTACCAATCCATGGAGCTTCTGAATCTCTTCTACTCTTGCTGTTGCATCAGCACTTAGTTTCTAGTCTTGTGGCCGTGGAGTAAGATCAATGGGACTTAGTAGATCAATCCCATGCACCACCTTGAAAAGGGAAAGACCAATAGCCTTGGTAGGAGCTTTGTTGTATGTAAATTCAGCATGTCGCAAGAGTAAATCCCAAGCTTTGGCATAAGGTTTAATCACATCTCTTAGGAGTGTACCTAAGATCTAATTACTCACCTCAGTTTGGCCATCAGTTTGAGGGTGACAAGTGGTACTATACATCAATTTAGTACCAAGCTTCTTCCAAACAGTAATCTAGAAATGACTTAAAAACTTTGTATCCCTATCAGAAACAATGACTTAGGGATACCATGCAATCTGGTTACCTCTTTAAAGTATAACTCCATAATGTGTGTATCATCATTAGTTTTGTTACAAGGTATGAAGTGTGCCATCTTTGAAAATCTGTCTACCACCACAAATATTGAGTCCTTGCCCCTTTTGGTCCTAGGCAAACCCAAAATGAAGTCCATACTTGCATCCACCCAAGGTAGAGTAGGTATGGGAAGTGGAGTGTATAAGATGTGAGGTAAGCTGTGACTCTTGGCTGCTTGGCACATTCCACACCTTCTTAGGATGTCTTGAACATCCTTCTCCATTCCTGGCCAGTAATAATGTTCCCTTAACACGGTTATGGTCTTTGACTCAGCAAAACGTCCAGCCAAGGAACCACCATGAACTTCTCTAATCAGGAGCTCACAGGTACTATACTTAGGAATACACAACCATACTCCCTTGAATAGATAGCCCTCTTGGACTAAGAAAAGCACACAAAATACAAGTCCCCAAGGTCTTCATCTTCAGCATACAAACTTTTAAGATGCTCAAAACCAGGAATAAGAGCATCCAGTTAAAAGAAAAGGAGATGCCTCCTTGACAATGTATCAGCACCTTGATTTAGTCTTCTAGAGTTGTGCTTAATGGTGAAGTGGAATGACTGAAGGAACTGAACCCATTTAGCATGGCGTGACTTAAGCTTTTGCTGGCCTTGAATGTACTTTAAAGCTTCATGATCGGAATGCAAGATAAACTAACTAGCCACTAAGTAATTGCTCCAATGCTTTAGGCACCAAACTATATCATAGAATTCCATGTCACAAGTAGAGTATTTTCTTCTTGAGTCGCATAATTTCTCACTAAAGAAGGCCAATGGTTTACCTTCTTCAGTAAGAAGACCTCCAATTCCCACTCCAGATGCATCACATTCAACTTCAAAGACATTCTCAGAACACGGCAAGGCTAAAACCGATGTTTGAGTTAGTGTTTTCTTAGCTTCTTCAAAGGCAGATTGTGCTTTGGGGGTTCATTTAAAGAATGTACCCTTAAGCACCTCAGTCATGGGGGGCATTATGGTGTTGAAATTTCGAATAAACTTGATGCAAAAGGAAGCTAATCCATGAAAGCTTCTAGCATCATGTATGCTTTGTGGTTGGCGCCAAGACCGTGTTGCTTCCAATTTGATTTCATATGCCTTTATACCTTCTCCAGAAACAATGTAACCTAAGAATGTAACTTCCTCAAATTACATTTCTTAAGATTACCATACAACTTCTCACGTTCTAGGACATGCATGACTTGATTCAGATGGTCTTGGTGAGCTTGCTCGTCCTTGGAGTAAATCAGAATGTCATTGAAGTAGACTACCATGAACTTGCCAATGTAAGCGTTGAATACTTGATTCATTAGCCTCATGAATGTACTAGGAGCATTAGAAGGACCAAATGGCATAACAAGCCACTCATATAAACCGCCTTTAGTCTTGAATGTCGTCTTCCATTCATCTCCCTCACGTATTCTAATTTGGTAATATCCACTTCTAAGATCAATATTTTAAAACACTTTTGAGCCATGTAACTCATCTAGCATATCCCAAAGTCCAAGTATGGGATGCCTATGCTTGATTGTGATTTTGTTTATGGCTTTCCTGTCCACACACATTCGTTGGTTGCCATCCTTCTTAGGAACCAACAAGGTAGGTACGGCACAAGGGGTTAAAGACTCTTGTACAAGCCCCTTTGACATCAATTCTTCAACTTGCCTTTGAATCTCCGTGGTTTCCTTTGGGTTCATCCTATAAGCTGGCTTATTAGGAAGGATTGAACTAGGAATGAGATCAATGTGATGTTACATATCTCTCTTAGGAGGTAATCCCGTGGGTATCTCCTCTAGAAACAAGTGACAGAAGGTTTGTAGAAGTGCTTTGGCAAATGGGTGAGTGGGGATGGGTGATTCTGATTTATCTTGGATGGTTGGAATCCACCCCTTAAAATCCCTAATCTCATGATATGAGCCCCTTAAGAGAGGTTCACTAAAGGATAGCAAACAACCAGAATGATCAAGTCCTTTTGTGGGTTTGTTTTTGAGGAGTTCAGATGGTGCTAACGGCTTTAAGGTAAGCTTCTTTCATCCCTTAGAAGAGGAGCATGTATTCAGGAAGCCATCATGCATTACCTTTCTATCATACAACCATAGCCTGCCCAGTAAAACACGACATGCATCCATGGGTATTAAGTCACACCAAAGCTCATCTTGATAACTCTTACCAATGGACAAAGAGATGAGACACCGTGATTTAACTTGCAGTCCCTTGCTTTGGTTTAGCCATTGAGTGTTGTATGGATGTGCATGGCCCGTAGCTTGCAATCCTAGTTTCTTAATCATGCTAAGAGAAACTACATTAGCTAAAGTAGGTGTCATGCCCACTCATGTCCAAGAGAGCTGCCACATCCTCCTTAATGCTCACAAGCTCCATCAAAGAGGACTAGGCCCATGTACTGTTTTGGAGCTTTAATTCCAACCTCATCCTAAGCCTTTATGATGTGTTACTCTTCTATTTTGGGAAGCTCAAGAAGCCTCATAAAGGGTTTTGTCTATAACAATGAAGTTAAACCACAGAGATAACAAGAAAGGCCTAAAAGAACAATATATATGCCAGCTGTAATTTAACCTGGTTTTAATCCAGTTTTGTGGACATGATTAGTCAAGTTTAGTATGGGTTTAAAATGCTGCAAACCCACTTTTGGGGACCTTATTATGTTAGATAAAAGGGCATAAAAATAGTTCTAGGTTAGGGCATTGGATAATAGGTCAAGTGGAGCCATTTTCCAGATGCTATAGAAACTGTCCTAGGCTGCATATGCTGCACCTTTTGCCCTATATCTCCCAAATGGTAGCTCAGAATTGCTGCCACTTGATCCAAGTGAAAGCCGACTTCCTAATATTTCCAGCAAGGTCTATTTCATCCAATTTGAGTGGGAAACCTAGGAGATATAGCTATTTGAAGTTCATAATTTTGAACATAAAAGTTGCTCAAAAAAGCAAAAAGCACTTTTCAGCTTTTTACATAACTTTTTGGTCCCCTCTTCCTTTATGGACATTTGAAAGGCCCTTTTGCTGCTTTGTTTTAGCTTGTAAGAGGCTCTTATATATAAGGGGGGGGGGGCTTAGAATGTAAAAATTGGATTTGGCCATATGCAAAGAAGCTCAAGCTTTCTCTCTCTCTCAAAATCTTAGGTTCTCTTTATCCTTTATCAAAGTTGGCGAGTCTGGAGTGGAATCCTTTATAGAATTGTGGGTGGCTTAGCCTTTAAACAATTCTTGGTGGATCCTTAGTCTTGATTGGTGGCCTAGCCTTTAAATTAAGTCATATCTTTTTGTTAAGGGAAATTTGGAACTAAACTCAAGATTGTTTCATTTGGCCCATCCCGTGGATGCTCCATTTGGTATCAAAGCTAATTTAGGTTCATGTTCTCGAGTTTCTATCACATTTTCTCGCTTAGTTTCATCCTTGTCAAGCTTTTCTTTCACCCTTATAGTGAACAACCTTGGTGAGGTTATACCTCTCTCACTAGCTTAACCCTCTCCACATAACATTGGCTAAACACTTCCTTAAATCCACAAACCATAGCTTACAATTGATCTTCTCCCACAACAATCCCTCTTTTACTCCTCAAAGAAGCCATACGAAACGACCAAGCACCAACGCCCACCAAAACCTTCCACAAAAATTTCCATCCACAAAAACCGTGCACACAGCGAGGAACATGGCACGGCCACCCCGTGGCATAAAGCAAGATCGTGCCACTTCTTCAGCTGCCATAACTTAAGCATGGCCTCTCCGGGCCTCTCAGCACGACTGTGCGACCCCTTTCCTAGCCTGCTTCCACACCATGCTTCCCTAGCACGATCATGCCTGCTTCTATCTGAGCCCTAACCTCTCGTCTTCTCCTTTCCCACTTCCACCATGTCTAATGAAGAAAACCCCTCCACTGATTCTCCCCAACCAGTAAGGGTACCAAGAGGTTATGGGCCCAGAATAAGCTCATATCTTGAGACAAGACAATGCCATTCTAGCCTTACAACAAAGTGTGAGGCAAATTAGTAGGCAACTTGAGCAGATGACCAACCAATTTATTGCCCTCAAAAGAGGCCAAAGAGCTCAAGAGCCAAGTGATCATGGGGATGAACAAGGCTTCTCTAATGACTCAAGCATGGCAAGCAATCTAAGAAGGGGAGCTAGGAGGCCTCGTATGGATGAGTTTACAGATATCAAGGTTGAGCCACCGGAGTTCAATGGCAACTTGAATCCCGATGAGTTCCTTGAATGGGTTCAAGCCATCGAACAAATCTTCGAAGCTAAAGGCTATGATGATGAGAAGGGTTTCAAGATTGCTAGCCTCCAACTTACAAGGTATGCCTCCTTGTGGTTTGAAAATGTCAAGAAGCAAAGGGCTAGAGAAGGAATAAGGAAAGATTAACTCATGGGAGAAGCTTAAGTCTCTTATGAACAAGAGATTTCTTCTAGAGAGTTACAAGCAAGACATCTACAACCAGGTATTCTCACTCAAGCAAAACAATATGAGTGTGGATGAGTACATGGGGCAGTTTGAGTAACTCCTTTTGAGGGGAGGCATCCATGAACCCCAAGACAAAACCGTGGCTAGGTTTCTCAACAGGTTAAACCCTCATATTGCAAGAAAGGTGCAACTTCAAACCTATTTCACCTTGGATGATGTCTTTAAATTAGCTCTCAAAGTTGAGAAGAGAGAGAAGGAAAAGAAGGTCTTCACCAAACCATTTCCAAAGGAGCAAGTAAGTTCAAAACCCCCATTCAAGCCCTTCATTCATCCTAAACCCAAAAGCACCTCACGGGTTGACAAGGGCAAAGTCGTGGCTCTTCTTTCACCAAAGGAATTGCCTAAGAATCTTGAGGGCAAGAAGTGGTTTAAATGTCAAGGGTATGGACACTTCTAATATGATTGTCCTAACCGAAGAGTCATGACCATGCAAGAAGTTCAGGAAGTAGAGGCCCTATTGATGGAGACCCAAGAGGAAGCTCATGAAGAGGAATCGGACTACATGCAAAAAGAGGCTCAACTTGAGCCCGATGAAGGTGAATTACTTATCTTGAGGAGGGTTCTGCAGACCCAAGACACTCCTTATGACAAGGCTCAAAGAGACATGATCTCTCACTCCCGGTGCACTATACAAGACAACGTTTACAACTTGATCATTGATGGTGGAAGTTGCACTAATGTAACCTCTACTATGCTTATTGAGAAGCTTGGCATTCTTACCATTTCACACCCCAAGCCTTATTCTCTCAAATGGCTCAGTCATGGTGGCGATATTAAGGTATCTAAGCAAGCACTCATCTCTTTTTCAATTGGTAGAAAGTATAGAGATAATGTGCTTTGTGATGTGGTATGCATGAGTGCATGCCATATACTTTTGGGTCGCCCTTGGCAATTTGATAGGCATGTCATACATGATGGGTTCAAGAACACTTAATATTTGGTCATTGATAAGGAAAAGATAGTCTTAAGCCCATTACCTCCACACTAAGTCCACAAAACTAAGCCCGGGGTGGGAAGTGAGAAAAAGAGAGACCTTCTCATGTTGAGTGAAACACGGGTTGAGAGATCTTTAAGCAAGGTTAAGCAAGTTCAAGCTTTACTCTTGCTTGAAAGCAACAAAAGTGAGGAAGTGATTCGCTTACATCCCAAAATCAGCCCCCTCATCTCACAATACAAAGATGTTTTCCCACAAGAGCTACCCCCCAGCCTCCGCCCAATTCGAGGCATTGAGCACCAAATTGACCCCATTCCTAGTGCTCCTCTCCCTAACAAGGTAGCCTATAGGTGTAACCCTCAAGAGACTAAAGAACTCTAAAGGCAAGTTGATGAATTGATGACAAAAGGGTATGTAAGAGAGAGCATGAGCCCATGTTTGGTTCCGGCCTTGTTAGTCCCCAAGAAAGATGGTACCTTTCATATGTGTGTGGATAGTAGGGCCGTAAACAGAATTACTATCGAAGTATAGGTATCCCATACCTAGGCTTGATGACATGTTTAATGAACTACATGGCTGACTTGAGAAGTGGGTTTCACCAAATCCGTATGAAGGAATGGGATGAGTGGAAAACGGCATTCAAGACAAAGGGTGGGCTTTATGAGTTGCTAGTGATGGCTTTCGGCCTCTCCAATGGCCCTAGCACTTTCACGGTATTGATGAATGAAGTCTTGAGGCCTTTTAGAAGATTCGTGGTTGTGTATTTTGATGATATTCCAGCCTAATATAAGAGCCAAGAGGATCACCTACACCATTTAGAAGAGGTATTCAAGGTCTTGAGAGCTTAAAGCCTCTTTGGGAAATTGGAGAAATGTGAGTTCTTTTCACCCTAAGTCACCTTTTTGGGGTATGTTGTCTCCAAGGGTGGTATCTCCATGGATCACGCCAAGGTTGAAGCCATCAAGTCATGGCCCACTCTTACTTCCATCACTGAAGTTAGGAGCTTTCATGGCTTGGCATCATTTTATAGGAGGTTCATCAAAGGTTTTAGCACCCTCACATCCCCCATCACCATGTGCATGAAGAAGGGATCCTCTAAGTGGACCAAGGCTGCCCATATCGCCTTTGAGAAGCTATGTGATGCCCCGGTGTTAGCCCTTTCAAATTTTGACAAGCTTTTTGAAGTTGATTGCGATGCAAGTGGAGTTGGCATAGGGGTTGTCCTCATGCAAGACCAACAACCCCTTGCTTACTTTAGTGAGAAACTCAATGGCTCAAGGAAGAACTACTCAAGATATGACAAAGAGTTTTATGCATTGCTGAGAGCTCTTGATCATTGGTCTCATTACCTAAGGCCAAAATAATTTGTGCTCCATTCGGACCTTGAGGCATTGAAGTATTTGAATGGCCAACACAAACTAAATCCAAGGCATGCTAAACGGGTTGAGTTATTGCAAAGCTTCTCATTTGTGGCCAAGCATAAGAAGGGCGGCACCAATGTGGTTGTATATGCTCTTTTAAGGCAGCATTCCCGACTAGCCATGATGGACCAAGAGGATGAGGGTTTCAAGCCCTACCTCAATGATCAAGAGGGCATCAAACATGGCCCTTATACTGTTCAAGAGGGCTTCTTATTCAAGGGTAACAAGCTTTACGTTCCAAAGGAACCTGTCCGAAAGCTTCTTGTCAAAGAAGTCCATAGAGGAGGTCTAGCTGGCCATTCTGGGATTAACAAGACCATTCACATGCTCAAGGAACACTTCCTCTGGCCTACAATGGGAGGTGATGTTCACGAGGTGATTTCCAAGTGTTCTATTTGCCAAAGAGCCAAGAGTTAATTCCATCAAGATTTGTACACTCCTTGGCCTATCCCTAATGGTCCATGGGAAGATGTGAGCGTGGACTTCATAGTTGCTCTTCCAAGGACTCAAATGGGTAAAGCTGCTACTATAGTGGTTGTGGACCGTTTCTCAAACATGCTCACTTCATTCCATGTGACAAGATGGATGATGCATGTCACATAGCTCACCTCTACTTCAAAGAAGTTGTTAAGCTTCATGGTATCCCTACGAGCATTGTGTCTTATCGGGACACAAAGTTTCTTAGCCACTTTTAGAGGTGTTTGTGGAGACTCCCTGGTGCTAGGCTCTTATATAGTACCTCCCACCATCCTCAAATGGATAGGCAAACCAAAGTCACTAACAAAACTCTTGCTGCTTTGCTTGGAAGCTTGGTGAGTAAAAGAATTAAGGGGTGGGATCTTAAGCTTCCCCATGCTGAATTTGCATACAACGACACTCCTAGTTTTGCTACGGCCCATTCACTCTTCGAATCATGCTATGGGATCAACCCACTAACTCCACTAGAACTCATACCACATCCAGTGGAGTGTGGAGTGAGTTATGAGGCCGAAGAGAAGGCAAGGCAGATGAAAAGGCTTCACCAACAAATTCGGGCAAAGATTGAGAAGACTAATGAGATGTATAAGGCAGGAGCAAACAAGCACTGCAAGGCTATCACCTTCAAGCCCGGGGATTTAGCATGGTTACACTTCAGAAAAGAAAGGTTTCCATCAAGGAGAAAGAACAAGCTCATGCCAATAGGGGATGGTCCTTTCATGATCCTTGAGAAGGTGCATGATAATGCCTACAAGGTAGAGTTGCCCGGAGATATGGGTGTATCCCCTACATTCAATGTGGGTGATCTCACACCCTACCTTGATGATGAAAAATATGGTGATGATTTGAGGGCAAATCACAATCAAGAAGGGGAGGATGAAGCAAGTGTCATGCCCACTCAAGTCCAAGAGAGCTCCCACATCCTCCTTCATGCTCACAAGCTCCATCGAAGGGGACTTGGCCTATGTACTGTTTTGGAGCTCCAATTCCAACCTCATCCTAAGCCTTTAGGATGTGTTATTCTTCTATTTTGGGAAGGTCAAGAGGCCTTCTAAAGGTTTTTGTCCATCAAAATGAAGTTAAACCCATGGAGATAATAAGAAAGGCCTAAAATTGCAAGGTATAAGCTAGCTGCAATTTAACCCAGTTTTAACCCGGTTTTGTGGAGCTGATTATTCCAGTTTAGTATGGGTTTAAAATGCTACGAACCCACTTTTTGGGAACCTTATTATGTCAGCTAAACAACCATACAAAGATTTCTAGGTAAAGGCATTGGGTAATAGGTCAAGTGGAGCCTTTTTCCATAAGCTGCAAAAACTATCCCAGCCTCATATGCTGCACCTTTTGCCCTATATCTCCTAAGTGGAAGCTCCAAATTTCTCCCCAATTAATCCATGTGAGAAACCTAGGAGATATAGTTGTTTGAAGTTGACAATTGTAAACTGAAAAGCTGCTGACAAAAGCAAAAAGCACTTTTCAGCTTTTTACATTACTTTTTTGTCCTCTCTTGCTTTATGGACGTTTGAAAGGCCCTTTTGCTGCTTTCTTTTAGCTTGTAAGAGGCTCTCATATATAAGGGAGGCCTTAGGATGTAAAAATCAGATTTGGTCATATGCAAAGAAGCTCAAGCTTTCTCTCTCTCTTAAAATCTTAAGTTCTTTTTATCCTTTCTCAAAGGTGGTAAGTCTTAAGTGGAATCCTTCATAGAATTATGGGTGGCTTAGCCTTTAAACAATTCTTGGTCGATCCTTAGTCTTGACTGGTGGCGTAGCCTTTAAATCAAGTCATATCTTGTTGCTAAAAGGAAATTTGAAACTAAACTCAAGATTGCTTCATTTGGCCCATCCCTTGTATGCTCCATTAGCACAGCTCCCTCCATGAATTATCAAAGAACAAACGTTGTCTTGAACCATGCACCTTGTATGAAAGATGTTTTCTCTTTGCTCATATTTAGCCCCTTTTTTGGCCATTCAAGACTCTTCTCAAAACAAACACTTCACCCTCATTAGCTTCTTCTTCAACCTCCTCTAGGTTTTCCTCAAGGTTTTCTTCACTCTCACTTACAATTTCCTCATCTTTCTCTTGTTCTTCCACGGCTCTCCATTCGACCAAGGTGATAACCTTTCGGTTAGTACAGCTCGAGGCTATGTGGCCTAATCCTTGGCACTTGAAACATCTTCTAGTGCTCATAGGATTGGGATTAGGTCTAGTTGGGGGTGCTAGGGCCTTTTGTGGAGTTGGGGTTCTTTGTGGATTGGAAGGCAAAGAAGTTATAGGCTTAGGAGGTGGGTTAGAGCTCTCCTTGTTAAAGGGCGTGTTTTGGTTTAAGGGCTTGGAATTCTGAGGTTTAAAGGACTGTCTAGCCTTCTTTTGTTGTTCAACTTTGTGAGCTAGCACGCAAACCTCATCAAAATTAGCATAAGCTTGCAAGTCAACAACATTAGAATACCTAGGATCAAGTCCTCCCAAGTATCTAACTATTGTTTGTTCTTCTGGTTCTTAGAGATCACATTTAATCACAAGCTTTTCGATACTCCCTTGTATATTCTTCAACACTCATATCACCTTGGTTCAGATTAGGAAGTTGAGAATAGCAATCTTGTATATAAGTCGGTGGAAGAAACCTAGCCTTTAGCTTAGATTTGATCTTTTCCCAAGTTCTGATTTTAGGTTTATGTTCCCTAACTATTTTTGCACACGAGTTAGTCCACCATAAAGAAGCATACTTACGTAGTCTCAAACCCACCAACTTCACTTTCTTGTCTTCAGAAACGTCTTTGTATTCAAACACTCTCTCCACAGTGTGCAACTAATCTAGGAACTCTTCTCGATCAAGCTTGCCTTCATATTTAGGGATTTCAACTCTAAAGTCATTAGAGTTTGCTTACATTCGTGGGTCTTGCCTAACCATTCTCACTTGTTCATCCTCATTAGATGAATCAAGATTATGGCCAAACACTTGTTCTTGCCTCTGTGTTTCTGATTGGATCGGCTGCTCACACATCTTCTGCTTTTGCTTCAAGAAAGTACCCAACTGTTTGTGTAGGTACTCATTCTGAGCCTTCAATTCTTGGCAGAGCTCTTGAGTTCTTGATTAGAAGAAGTAATCTTATGATTACTCTTCAAAACAACATTATGTTTCTCTTCTATACTCAAACTAGTACTCATGTTGCAACTGGTTTAAGTGTAGAATAGAATCGGCTTTGCGTTGGAGAAATGAGTGTGGGAATGAGTCTGGATGTGTGGGAAGGATACCAGGCCAAGGAGAAACTCACCTCTGATACCAAATATGATGTAAAGCTCAAAGGATTAAGCTTACAATCAACAAAATGCAATAGGAGAACCAATGGACTCACGGTTCTTCTCTTGTTCTCAAAGAATCCGTGACTGAAAACGATGAATGAGATAGAGCTAAACTTGAGTTTTGGATACAGAAACACCACCAAAACCAAGGTTAGGGCCCCTAAACTTGATTAAGATATAGAAATCACCGCTTAAATAAGATTAGGACTAAGCTTGAACACCACCTTAACCGGCCTAGTTAAGGATAAGCAAGTTTAATATTCTGGTTTTCAAGAGAAAAGCTCTCCTTTGTTTCTTTCAAAGTGTACAAAATCTGATTACAAAATAAGAATACAAGGCCTTAAAGGTAAAGCTAGCAAGCAACCAAGCAAGTAAACAAGCACCTAAAGTTTCTTTCCTAGGGAGGAAACGTGTTAAACTAAGCTAATCTACACAGTTAGTACTAACACATCTATAAGCTCAATCAACTTAGGCTAATTACCATCCAAATGAAAAGGAAAGCAAAACAAGTGATGTTTAAAACCTTGATTACATGTAATTAGCCCTAATACAGCTAACAATCTAGCAAAAAGAAAGCGGGAGCAGTCGTAAAGTGGTTTCTCCTTTTCGGTTGGCCAATTAGCTTCAAGAGACAACTTCTTTATTGCCTTGCTTCCCATTGGTTGTTCTTCTCAAGGGAATTCCTTTTTGTAGCTGATGATCATTGTTCTAAAAGCCTTAGGACATGTGCCAATCGAGCTAGCAGGAGCAAACCCACAGATCAAGGCAAAACTGGTCGACTGTATCAAGCCGAGTTCACGGGCAGTTTTTAGCACGGTTTTCAAACCTGAATTAACTATAATAAAAGTGGTCATGATTTGGATTTCAGGCCATTGGGGGGAAAACTTAGGATGTGTACAAACTCCCCGCAAAAAAATAAGGTTAAATCATGTTTAAGTAGGTAAAATCAACTAAAACATTTTACTATGTAGTTTCACATCAAAACTGGCCGGTTGAACAAAATGCCTTGATCTCCTAACTTCCTTGGTGTATGATTGGAATTCAATGCTTGGACCTGAGAGTAGACATCTTGGCGATTCCAAAAATACAAAAATATTAGACTTAAGCCACAATGTAGCTTCGGTTATGAGATGAACAAAACCGGGAACATTCTGGCCTTTTAACCCGGTTGCTTGAGTTTGTGTTTCTTGAAAAATGTGAGCCATCTTCTGAACTTGGGGCCTTGTTCTTGGACGTTCCGGACTTGTTTGATCATGTACAAGGTCTTGGCTTGGTTGGACGCCATCAGGTTGTAAACATAATTTGTTTTGCTTTCCTTTTCATTTGGATTGTAATTAGCCTAGGCTGATTAAGCTAGTACACAGATTAGTGTTAACCGTGGAGATTAGCTTAGTTTAACACATTTCCTCCCTAGGAAGGGAACCCTAGCTTCTTAGTTACTTTCTTAGGTGCTTCCTAGGCTTGTAACAAAAGGCCACTCAGGGCCATTTGAGAAAACACTACACATTGAATCAAAGAGCCAACCTTAAGATCATTCTTGCTTTCATGCATTCAAATACTGCACTTGCTTATCCTAAATTTAGTCGATTAAGGTGGTGTTCAAGTAAGTCCTAATCTTTATTTAAGTGGTGTTTCTGTATCTTAATCAAAGTTTAGAGACTGTAAACTAGTGTTTGGTGGTGTTTCTCTATCCAAACATCAGTTTAGTTCTATCATTCTCTTTGATTATCTATATGGGTTCAAGGAAGCTAAACTAGAATTCAGTTTGCAAAACCGTGTGTTCTTGATTTCTAGCTTTAGTTTTCTTTCTTTCCCTTGAAGATACATCATATTTGGTATCAGATCAAAGGTTTGACCCTGGTCTGATACATCCACCTCCTTCCAGAATTCATTCCCCACTTCACTTCCAAACACACTTCTAGTTTCGCTTCTAGTTTGAGTGTAAACACATTATGTGAGTATGATTTCGACAAGTATGACCGTGGACAAAAGGTTTGAAGCTTTAATGAAGCAAAATGAGTTGCTGGCTAAGAACATTCAAGATGACGCTCAAAGGAATGAAGAAACTCAAGCATAAAATGACTATCTAAGAAGGCAGCTATGTTTGGTTTTGAAGCAAAAGCAAAAACTGAATGAAGACACCTTTCAATTTGAACTAAGAAGGCATGAACAAGTCTTTCATCATGAAGTTGATTCTTCAAGTGAAGAGGAACCAACTAGAATGCCTAGAGTTGAGCCACGGATACAAGCAAACACCAATGATTTCAAGGTGGAGATTCCTGAATTCGAGGGCAAGCTTGATCTTGAAGAATTTCTTGATTGGTTACTTACTATTGAGAGGGTTTTTGAATACAAAGATGTTCCTAAAGATAAAAAGGTCGAGTTAGTGGCCTTAAGGTTGAGAAAATATGCATCTCATTGGTGTACCAACTTGTGTGCAAAATGGGTAAGGGAAAGGAGAGCTAAAATCCGTACTTGGGATAAAATGAAGTCTAAGGCTAAGGCTCGTTTTCTTCCACCAACTTATGTCCAAGATTGTTATTCCCAACTTCATAACCTTACTCAGGGTAGCATGAGTGTAGAAGAATACACACGTGAGTTAGAGAGTTTGTTGATCAAGTTTGACATCCAAGAGCCCGAAGAGCAAACCATAGTTAGATACTTGGGAGGACTTTATCCTAGGTACTCTAATGTTATTGAATTGCAGGCTTATACATCTTTTGATGATGTTTGTGTGCTAGCTCATAAGGTGGAGCAACAAAAGAAGGCAAAACAGCCCTTTAAAACTCATAACACACGACCTTTCACCCAGAACTAGCCTTTTAACAAGGGGACTTCCAATCCTATTCCTAAGCCACAAAATCCGTTCCCTTCCTTTCCACAAAGAACCCCAGCTCCACAAAAGAACCAAACACCTAAAAATAGACCAAATCCTAACCCCATAAGCAATAGAAGGTGTTGTAAATGTCAAGAGCTTGGGCATATGGCTTTGAATTGTCCAAACAAAAAAGTGGTTACTCTACCTGAATGGGCAGCCATGATGGAGAGCTTTGAAGAGGAGGGAAATGAAGATGAAAGTGAACCAGAACTTGAGAAAACTCAAGAGGAGGTCATGGAAGAGGCTGATGAAGGAGAACTCTTGGTTTTGAGGAGAGTTCTAAGCAACCAAAGAGGTGTTAAAGATGAGTAAAGAGAGAACAACTTTCACACCCATTGTACTGTCCAAGGAAAGGTGTGTTCTCTAATCATTGATGGAGGGAGCTATGCAAATGCGGTTTCTCTTAGCATGATTTAGAAGCTAGGCTTGCAAGTAATGACTCATCCACAACCTTACAACATCTAATGGCTAAATCAAAGCAAAGGCATCCAAGTGAACTCTCGGTGCTTAATTTCTTTCCCCATTGGAAAGAATTATCAAGACGACTTATGGTGTGATGTTATTCCTATGGATGTATGTCATATGCTTTTAGGGAGACCATGGTTGTATGACCATAGGGTTATGCATAATGGTTACCTAAACACTTACTCAATTACCAAGGATGGCTAGAAGATCACCCTAGCCCCTTTATCCCCATCTAAACTCCACGAAATTCAGCCACGAATTAAGCCCAAACAAACTAAAATGCTATTGGCCGTTAGTGAACCTATAATAAAGGCTTCCCAACATGAGTTTAAAGCCTTTAAGGAGAGGATATTAAGCATCCAAGAAGAACCAGAAATTCCATTACCCACTCACCCCATAGCCAAAGCACTCATTCAAAACTTCTGTCACTTGTTTCCTAAGGAGATACCTACGGGTTGCCTCCTAAGAGGGATATTCAACATCACATTGATCTTATTCCGGATTCCATCCTACCAAATAAGCCAGCATCCAGGATGAATCCAAAAGACACCATGAAAATACAAAGGCAGGTTGAAGAATTGAAGGATAAAGGCTTGATCCATAAGTCTTTAAGCCTGTGGGCAGTTCCAGCTCTTTTGGTGCCAAAGATGAAAGCTGGAATGAGAATGTGTGTGGACAGCAGGGCCATTAACAAGATCACAATCAAGTATAGGTACCCTCTACCTAGACTTGAAGACATTTTAGATGAGTTATATGGCTCTAAGGTGTTCTCCAAGATTGATCTTCGAAGTGGTTGCTACCAAATCAGAATTCGAGAAGGTGACGAATGGAAGACTGCTTTCAAGACTAAAGGAGGTCTTTACAAATGGTTGGTAATGCCTTTTGGTGTTTCTAATGCACCTAGTACTTTTATGAGATTAATGAACCAAGTGTTCACGCCACACATAGGAAAGTTTGTGGTAGTATACGTTGATGATATTCGGGTGTATTCAAAGAATGAGCATGAACATCAAGATCACCTAACTCAAGTAATGCTTGTTCTAGAACGTGAGAAGCTATTTGGTAACCTTAAGAAATGTGCTTTCGTTACTCCTAAGTTACATTTTGTTTGTTATATTGTTACTAGAGATGGTATTAAAGCAAATGAGAGCAAGGTTGAGGCTATTCGGTCTTGGCTAGTTCCAAGGAGTATCCATGATGTTTGAGCTTTCCATGGTTTAGCTTCATTCTATAGGAGGTTCATTCGTGGTTTTAGCACTATTATGGCTCCTATGGCTGAAGTTATCAAGGGTACATCATTTGTATGGACACCAAAAGCTAAATTTGCCTTTGAAGAAATCAAGACAAAGCTTACTCAAGTGCCGGTTCTTTCCTTACTATGCTTTATTAAAGTCTTTGAAGGGGAATGTGAAGCCTTTGGAGTTGGTGTAGGTGCTGTTCTTACTCAGGAAGGTAAACCTCTAGCCTTCTTTAGTGAGAAACTTTGTGACTTAAGAAGAAAATACTCCTCCTATGATAAAGAGTTCTATGCTATTGCGAGATGTTTAGAGCATTGGAATCATTATCTTATTGCAAGTGAGTTTATCTTACATTCTGACCATGAAGCTTTGAAGTATATTTAAGGCCAACATAAATTGAAGTCATGGAATGCAATTTGGGTTAACTTTCTCTAGTCACATCACTTTACAATCAAGCACAAGTCAAGAAAACTCATTCAATGTGCAGATGCTCTTTCCCGGAGGCATCTTCTTTTGTTTCAATTAGCTGCTTATGTACTTGGTTTTGAGCATCTAAAAGCTTTGTATGATAAGGATCAAGACTTTGGGGAGTTGTATCTTGATTGTTCCGAGCACCCCAAAGGAAATTTTCTTATCGAGTAGGATTTTCTTTTCAAGGGTACACGGCTTGTGTGTACCAAAGTGTAGCACAAGCAAGCTTCTAATCATGGAAGTTCAAGGAGGTTCTCTAGCTGGTCATTAAGGAGAGAACAAGATACTCACTATGCTAAGGGAGCACTACTACTGGCCATCCATGGGGAAAGACGATTAAGATATTTTGAAGAGGTGTGGGACATGTCAAGTGGCTAAAAGCCACTCCCTATCCCACGGCCTATACACACTTCTACCTATTCCCACTATACCTTGGGTTTATGTAAGTATGAATTTCATTATTGGACTACCTAAAACCCAAAGGAACAAGGATTCTATCTTTGTGGTGGTAGATAGGTTTTAAAAAATGTCTCATTTCATTCCATGTAACAAGACTAATGATGCTACACATATTGCTGAGTTCTATTTTACAAAAGTGGCAAGATTATATGGTATTCCTAGGTCCATTGTTTATGCTAGGGATATCAAATTTTTGAATCATTTCTTGATTACATTATGGAAGAAGTTAGGTACTAAACTCAAGTATAGTACTACTTGTGATCCACAAACTGATGGGCAAACTGAGGTTACTAATCGAAAATTAGGAACACTCCTAAGAGGTTTGATTAAAACTCATGCCAAGGATTGGGATTTGCTTTTACCCCATGTAGAGTTTGCTTATAACAAGGCTCCAACCAAGGCTACTAGTCTTTCTCCATTCAAAGTGATCTATGGGATTGATCCTCTTAGTCTACTTGATCTTACAGCATGACCCTTAGACTAAAAGCCAACTGTAGATGTAACTTCAAGGGTAAAAGAAATTCAGAAGATTCCTAAGTTGGTAAGGAGCAGAATTGAGAAGGCTAATGCATCACATCAAGCTCAAGCCAACAAACACAAGAAAAAGGTGGTGTTTTAACCTGGAGACATTGCGCGGATTCACCGAAGGAAAGAGAGATTTCCATCCAAGAGGAAGAACAAGCTAATGCTAAGAGCTGAGGGTCCATTTGAGTTACTTGAACATATAAATGACAATGCTTATAAGGTTGACTTGCCAAGTGACTACGAAGTTTCAGCCACATTCAATGTAGCTGATTTGAGTGCTTACCAAGCCGATGATCACCTTGCTGATTTGAGGATCAAATCTTATCAACAAGGGGAGGATGATGGAGTCCCCACAAGCCAAGATGAGGAAGAAGGTCTATCAAGGTCCTTCACAAACTCCAAAGTTCAAGCAATGGCTCAAATTGTGGAGAAGGGCCAAACAGAAGCAACCAGGTTACACGGCCAAAATATGCCCAGTTTTGTTCATCTCATAACTTACGCTACATTGTGACTTAAGTCTTATATTTTTGTATTTTTGGAATCCTCAAGATGTCTACTTTCAGGCCCAAGCATTCAACCAAATCATACACAAAGGAAGTTAGGAGATCCAAATCATGACCACTTTTGCTAAGTTAAATTCAGGTCTGAAAATCAGGTTCAATTCTGCCCGTGAACCCGGTTTGATGCAGCCGACCATTTTTACCGTCATCTGTGGGTTTGCTGCTTCTAGCTAGATTGGCACACGTCCAAAGTCTTCTAGAACATCAATCATCAAGCTGCAAAAGGGAGTTGTCTAGAGAGGAGCAACCAATGGGAAGCAAAGGCAACAAAAGATCTCTCTTGAAGATCACTGGCTAGCCGAAAAGGGAATGTTGCTTTACGGCCGATCCCATTTTATTTTGCTAGATTGTTGGCTGTATTAGGCTTAATTACTTGTAATCAAAGTTGTAAACATCATTTTTTCTACTTTTCTTTTCATTTGGATTGTAATTAGCATAGGTTGATTAAGCTAGTACACGGCTTAGTGTTAACCGTGGAGATTAGCTTAGTTTAACACGTTCCGTCCCTAGGAAGGAAACCTTAGCTACTTAGTTACTTGCTTAGGTGCTTTCCATGCTTGTAACAAAAGACTACTCATGGCCATTTGAGAAAACATTACACTCTGAATCAAAGAACTAACCTTGAGAGCATTCTTGCTTTCGTGCATTCAAACAGTTCACTTGCTTATCCTTAACTTGGTCGATTAAGGTGGTGTTCAAGTAAGTCCTAATCTTTGATTATGTGGTATTTCTGTATCTTGATCAAAGTTTAGGGACTCTGAACTAGTGTTTAATGGTGTTTCTGTATCCAAACATTAGTTTAGTTCTATCATTCTCCTTGATTATCAACACGAGTTCAAGGAAGCTAAACTAGAATTCACCTTGCACAACCGTGTGTTCTTGATTTCTAGCTTTAGTTTTCATTCTTTCCCTTGAATATACGTCAAGCTCCACAATAAGGAGTAGGTTCCTTCATCATTAGGAAACCTCTTAAACAAGCTTAGTTCACGGTTTGGGCTAACTCGTGAGATACTAGCTAGTTTACAGCCCTAATCCTTGCTAATTACAAGCTTTGCCTCTATTTTAACCAATCAGAATTAAAGCTTACCAGATTATGAAGTAAATAGGCAAGCAAGTACACAAGCAAGCAGCTCCTAACATCTGATAGTAAGAGAAGAAAAGCAGGTTGTCTCCGGGTCACTTTGCGCCTGTCCAATGGCTGAAGTTCTGCTTTCTCCACTTGTTTTCTATTGGCTAGCTTAGTGGTCCTTCCATGATTGTGTCCAAATGCCTTCTACAAACCAAATCACGTAGCTACACAAGGATTGGACGTGGGTAAAGCTGTCAACCACCAAATGCACCAATCAGGTGCAACTGGGCTGCTACTGGGAGAATGCAGTGTCTGATTGTAGGCCACATTTCTCCTGGAAAACGTGGGCATAACTCAAGTTTCCACATATGGTTGGAAATCTTGAGAAGTCTTGCAACACCTCCAGGTGGAATTACGCCTTTTGGAGTTCATTTGCCCATTCGAAAGATAGCAAAACTCAAACTGGTCCCTACCGAGCCCTAAACTGCACCGTTTTAAAGATTGACCTGGTTCTTCATCTTCCACCTAATTTAACTTGGTTTAATCACTTGGACCAGGTAAATAACATCTTGAGGACCCAAAATATGCAAAAATTCAGGACTTAAACCTCATGGAGGCCTAAGTAATTAGAAACACAAAATTGGGCTTAAAAACTATTTTACAACCGTTTATTTTTGTTTGTGTCTCTAGCAAAATGTGAGCCATCTCTTGGGCCTGTGACCTTGTTCTTGGACTTTCTAGACTTGTTTGATCTTGAACACGGTCTGGGCATGGTAGGACTCCATCATCCTCCCCTTGTTGAAAAGTTTTGTTCATCAAATCTACTTGGGAGTCATCTGAATAGAATGGGCTCAAATCTGCCGGATTGAAGGTGGTTAAAACGCCGTAATCCCCAGGCAAATCAACCATGTAGGCATTGTCATTTACACTCTCTAAGACCTCAAATGGACCTTTAGCTCTTGGCATTAGCTTGTTCTTTCTTTTAGAAGGAAATCTCTCCTTCCTTAACTGCATCGGCACTCGGTCTCCAAGTTCACATACAATCCTTCTACTATGGTTGTCGGCTTGGGCTTCATACGATCCATTTGTGTTCTCAATTCTGGCCTTTACCAACTCGTGGAGCTTCTAAATTTCTTCTACTCTTGCTACTGCATCCGCACTTGGTTTCTATTCTAAGGGTCGTGGAGTAAGATCAATGGGACTTAGTGGATCAATCCCATACACCACCTGGAAAGGAGATACACCAGTAGCTTTGCTAGGAGCCTTGTTGTATGCAAACTCAGCATGTGGCAAGAGCATATCCCAAGCCTTGGCATGAGGTTTAATCAATGCTCTTAGTAGAGTACCTATGGTTCGATCATTCAATTCAGTTTGGCCATTAGTTTAGGGGTGACAAGTGGTACTATGCATCAACTTAGTACCAAGTTTCCTCTGAAGAGTAATCCAGAAAAGACTCAAAAACTTTGTGTCCCTATCATAAATAAGGGACTTAGGGATGCCATTCAATCTGGTTATCTCTTTAAAGTAAAACTCTGTAATGTGTATAACATCATTGGTCTTTTGGCAAGGTATGAAGTGTGCCATCTTTGAGAATCTGTCCACCACCAAAAATATTAAATCCTTGCAGCTTTAGCCTCCAGGCAAACCCAAAATGAAATCCATACTTACATTCATGCAAAGTGGAGTAGGTATCGGAGGAGGAGTGTAAAATCATGGGGTAAGGTGTGACTCTTGGCCACTTGGCATGTTCCACACCTTCTTAGAATATCTTGAATGTCTTTTCCATCCCAGGCCAGTAATAATGTTCCCTTAACATGGTTAAGGTCATTGTTTCACCAAAATGTCCAGCCAAGGAACCACCATAAACGTCCTTGATTAGAAGCTCACGAGTGCTACACTTTGGAATACATAGCCGTATCCCCTTGAAATGAAAACGATCTTGAATTAAGAAATCCCCCTTGGTGATGTAAAGCTTAAGGGCTTAAGCTTACCATCAAAGGAATGCAAAGAAACAAGGAAAGCTCTCAGGGTTCTTCACTTGGTTTCAATGAATCCGAAACTGAAATAGAAGTAAGAGATAGAACTAAACTTGAATCTTGGATCCAGAAATGCCACCAAGTCCAAGGTTAGGGCCCCTAAACATGGTTAGGATACAGAAATAACCACTTGAAAAAGATTAGGACTAAGCCTGAACACCACCTCAACCCGCCTAGTTCAGGACAAGCAAGTTTAGTATTTTTAGTTTCAAGGAGCAATGCTCTCTTTTCTTTATTTTGACCCACGAAATCTTATTCACAAAATGAAGTAGTACAAGCCTTAAAGGTAAGATAGCAAGCATCCAAGCAGCTCCACCATAAGGAGAAGGGATCCTTCGTCATTAGGAAACCTCTTGAACAAGCTTAGTTCACAGGTTAGGCTAACCCATGAGATACTACCTGTTTACAACCCTAATCCTTGCTAATTACAAGCTTAGCCTCTGTTTTAACCAATCAGAATTAAAGTTTACAAGATTATGAAGTAATTAAGCATACAAGGACACAAGCAAGTAGCTCCTAACATCTGATAGTAAGAGAAGAAAAGCAGCTTGTCTCCATGTCAGTTTGCGCCTGTCCAATGGATGAAGTTCTGGTTTCTCCACTTGTTTTCCATTGGCTAGCTTAGTGGTCCTTCCATGATTGTGTCCAATTGCCTTCTAGAAACCAAATCATGTGGCTACACTAGGATTGGACGTGGGTAAAGCTATCAACCACCAAATACAATAATCAGGTGCAACTGGGCCGCTACTCACACAATGCAGTGTTTGATTGTAGGCGACGTTTCTCCGGGAAAATGTGGGCATAACTCAACTTTCCACACATGCTTGGAAATCCTGAGAAGTCTTCTAACACCTCCAGGTTGAATTACACCTTTTGGAGTTCATTTCCTGTTCCAAAGATAACAAAACTCAGGCTGGTCCTTACCAAGCTCTAAATTGCAACAGTTTGAAGATTGACCTGGTTCTTCATCCTCCACCTAATTTAACTTGGTTTAATCACTTGGACCAGGTAAATAACATCTTGAGGACCTAAAATATGCAAAAATTCAGGACTTAAAGCTCGTGGAGGCCTAAGTAATTAGAAACACAAAATCGGGCTGAAAAACTATTTTACACCCGTTTATATTTGTTTGTGTCTCTAGTAAAATGTGAGCCATGTTTTGGACTTGTGATCCTGTTCTTGGACGTTCTAGACTTGTTTGATCTTGAACACGGTCTGGGCTTGGTAGGACTCTATCATCCTCCCCTTGTTGAAAAGTTTTGTTCGTCAAATCTGCTTGGGAGTCATCTGAATGGAATGGGCTCAAACAAGCTGGATTGAAGGTGGCTAAAAGTCCATAATCCCCAAGCAAATCAACCTTGTAGGCACTATCATCTACACTCTCCAAGACCTCAAATGGACCTTTAGCTCTTAACATTAGCTTGTTCTTTCCTTTAGAAGGAAATCCCTCCTTCCTTATGTGGATCGGCACTAGGTCTCCAACTTGACATACAATCCTTCTCCTATGGTTGTCAGCTTGGGCTTCATACGATCCATTTGTCTTCTTAATTCTGGCCTTTACCAACTCATGGAGCTTCTGAATTTCTTCTAATTCATCTACTGCATCCGTACTTGGTTTCTTTTCTAAGGGCCGCGGAGTAAGATCAATGGGACTTAGTTGGTCAATCCCATACACCACCTTGAAAAGAGCTAGACCAGTAGCTTTGCTAGGAGCCTTGTCGTATGCAAACTCAGCACGTGGTAAGAGCATATCCCAAGCCTTGGCATGAGGTTTAATGAAAGCTCTTAGGAGAGTACCTATGGTTCGATCATTTAATTCAGTTTGGCCATTAGTTTAGGGGTGATAAGTGGTACTATACATCAACCTAGTACCAAGTTTCTTCCAAAGAGGAATCCAGAAATGACTCAAAAACTTTGTATCCCTATCAGAAACAATGCACTTACGGATGCCATTGAATCTGGTTACCTCTTTAAAGTACAACTCTGCAATGTGTATAACATCATTGGTCTTTTGGCAAGGTATGAAGTGTGCCATCTTTGAGAATCTGTCCGGCACCAAAAATATTGAATCCTTGCTGCTTTAGGTTCTAGGCAAACCCAAAATGAAATCCATACTTACATTCACCCAAGGTAGAGTAGGTATAGGAAGAGGAGTGTAAAATCATGGGGTAAGGTGTGACTCTTGGCCACTTGGCATGTTCCACACCTTCTTAGAATATCTTGAGCGTCTTTTCCATCCCAGGCCAGCAATAATGTTCCCTTAACTTGGTTAAGGTCTTTGTTTCACCAAAATGTCCAGCCAAGGAACCACCAAAAACTTCCCTCATTAGAAGCTTATGAGTGCTACATTTTTGAATACATAGCCGCATCCCCTTGAAATGAAAACCATCCTGAATTAAGAAATCCCCCTTGCTGATGTAAAGCTCAAGGGCTTAAGCTTACCATCAAAGGAAGGCAAAGAAACAAGAAAAGCTTCCAGGGTTCTTAACTTGGTTTCAATGAATCCGAAACTGAAATGGAAGTAAGAGATAGAACTAAACTTGAATCTTGGGTACAGAAATACCACCAAGTCCAAGGTTAGGGCCCCTAAACTTGGTTAGGATACAGAAATCACCACTTGAAAAAGATTAGGACTAAGCTTGAACACCACCTCAACCAGCCTAGTTAAGGATAAGCAAGTTTAGTATTTTCGGTTTCAAGGAGCAATGGTCTCTTTTCTCTATTTTGACTCACGAAATCTGATTCACAAAAAGGAGTACAAGCCTTAAAGGTAAGCTAGCAAGCAACCAAGCTGCTCTACCCTAAGGAGTGAGGCTCCTTCATCATTAGGAAACCTATTAAACAAGCTTAGGTCACAGTTTAGGCTAACCCATGAGATACTACCTGTTTACAGCCCAAATCCTTGCTAATTACAAGCTTTGCCTCTATTTTAA
>JACYFF010002017.1:20825102-20850592 GCA_017589665.1 Selenicereus undatus
CAACAAATATTGAATCCTTGCTGGTTTATGTTCTAGGCAAACCCAAAATGAAATCCATACTGACATTCACCCAAGGTAGAGCAAGTACGGGAAGAGGAGTGTAAAATCATGGGGTATGGTGTGACTCTTGGCCACATGGGATGTTCCACACCTTCTTTGAATATCTTGAACGTCTTTTCCATCCTAGGCCAGTAATAATTTTCCCTTAACATGGTTAAGGTCTTTGCTTCACCAAAATGTCCAGCTAAGGAAGCACCATAAACTTCCCTAATTAGAAGCTCACGAGTGCGACACTTTGGAATACATAGCCGTATCCCCTTGAAATGAAAACCATATTGAACTAAGAAATCCCCCTTGGTGATGTAAAGCTCAAGGGCTTAAGCGTACCATCAAAGGAATCCAGAGAAACAAGCAAAGCTCTCAGGGTTCTTCACTTAGTTTCAATGAATCCGAAACTAAAATTGAAGTAAGAGATAAAACTAAACTTTAATGTTGGATACCGAAATGCCACCAAGTCCAGGGTTAGGGCCCCTAAACTTGGTTACGATACAGAAATCATCACTTGAAAAAGATTAGGACTAAGCTTGAACACCACCCCAACCGGCCTAGTTAAGGATAAGCAAGTTTAGTATTTTTGGTTTCAAGGAGCAATGCTCTCTTTTCTCTATTTTGACTCACAAAATTTGATTCACAAAATGAAGGAGTACAAGCCTTAAAGGTAAGCTAGCAAGCAACCAAGCAGCTCTACCCTAATGAGTGAGGCTCCTTCATCATTAGGAAACCTCTTAAACAAGCTTAGTTCACAATTTAGGCTAACCCATGAGATACTACATGTTTACAACGCAAATCCTTGCTAATTACAAGCTTTGCCTCTATTTTAACCAATCGGAACTAAAGCTTACAAGATGAAGTAAATGAGCAAGCAAGTGCACAAGCAAGCAGCTCCTAACATGTGATAGTAAGAGCAGAAAAGCAACTTATCTTCGGGTCAGTTTGCGGCTGTCCAATGGCTGAAGTTCTGCTTTTTGCACTTGTTTTCCATTGGCTAGCTTAGTGGTCCTTCCATGATTGTGTCCAACTACCTTATAGAAACCAAATCATGCAGCTACACTAGGATTGGACGTAGGTAAAGCTATCAGCCACCAAATGCACCAATCAGGTGCAACTGTGTTGCTACTAGCGGAATGCATTGTCTGATTGTTGGCCACGTTTCTTTGGGAAAACGTGGGCATAACTCAACTTTCCACACATGGTTGGAAATCTTGAGAAGTCTTCTAACACCTCTAGGTCGAGTTACACCTTTTGGAGTTCATTTTCCCATTGCAAAGACGACAAAACTCAGACTGGTCCTTACCAAGCTCTAAACTGCACCACTTCGAAGATTGACCTGGTTCTTCATCTTCCACCTGATTTAACTTGTATTAATCACTTGGGCTAGGTAAATAACACCCTGAGGAACAAAAATATGCAAAAATTCAGGACTTAAACCTCATGGAGGCCTATGTAATTAGAAACACAAAACCGGACCTAAAAACTATTTTACACCCGTTTCTTTTTGTTTGTGTCTTTAGCAAAATGTGAGCCATCTTTTGGACTTGGGACCTTGTTCTTGGACGTTCTGGACTTGTTTGATCTTGAACATGGTCTAGGCTTGGTAGGACTCCGTCATCCTCCCCTTGTTGAAAAGTTTTGCTCGTCAAATCTACTTGGGAGTCATCTGAATGGAATGGGCTCAAATCTACCGGATTGAAGGTTGCTAAAACTCCATAATCCCCAAGCAAATCAACCTTGTAGGCATTGTCATTTATACTCTCCAAGACCTCAAATGGACCTTTAGCTCCTGGCATGAGCTTGTTCTTTCTTTTAGGAGGAAATCTCTCCTTTCTTAAGTGGATCGGCACTAGGTCTCCAGGTTAACATACAATCTTTTCAATTCTAGCCGTTACTAACTTATGGAGCTTCTTAATTTCTTCTACTCTTGCTACTGCATCCGCACTTGGTTTCGGTTCTAAGGGTCGTGGAGTAAAATCAATGGGACTTAGTGGATTGGTTGAGCTAAAAATGATCTATTTTTAAGGTACTTGTACACCGATTTTAGGCTCGTTTTAATAATATTTTTAAGGTTTTTAATTGATTTTATTTTATTTTGTAGATTTTTAATAAATGTGAAAATATGGCGGAAAATGCAAGAAAAATAGAAGAAGGGTCGGACGTTGAAGAACCGGGTGAAATTCCAGAAAACCGGCCAAAGAAAGAAGAAGGAAAAAATAAAACCAAGTCAGTCCAGCCTGAACCGGATAGGCCATTTCAGTTGGACCGGTTCACTTAAATTCCCCCACCCCTTCACATTTTCTCTTTCCTTCGTTCCCCTTCACTCTCTCTCTCCCCGACCCTTTCTCTGCTTCCCCTCTTCTTCAAACCCGAAACCCTCGACCCATCCTCTCTGCCATCTCCCATTCTCACAACTTTCTCTCTCTCTACCCCGTTCCCTCCCCTGCAGCACAACAACCCCGAAAACCTCTAGAACCACGGTTTTCCCAAACCCATAAACCACTCCTACCCTCTACCCACGGTTTTCATCTCCAACTCACCCCATCACCTCTGACAACCACCATCGCTGGGTCTCATCTCCACCATCCACGTCTTCAACCTCACTAGCTTCACCATCGTAGCCATCCACGACACCACCCCAGTGGGTTCCCTCATCCACCGTCCACGCATCATCACATCGAGGGCCCAGATTGTTGCAGTTCCGGTATAAAAAGAGTGGCGACAACCATTCGAGAGCAGGAGGTTATTAGGTTTAGTTTCGCATTTTAAGGTTAGATTTCCAGTTTTTCGCAAATTAGGGTTGATGTTAGTCGGATACAATTTGATCTATTTGGTTTAATTTACACGAATTTGTGGTGTAATTTAAACTTCTGATTCGATTTTACACGAAATTTGGTTCAATTTTCCCCAGAATTCTCGCGTTGTTTATGTCATCTGATTTCCCCTGTTTCGGTTTATTCGAGAGCTTGAAGATGTGTTAATGGCGATTCAGCCATTGATGTTAGTTAAGGCTGAGTTGCAAAGCGTTGAGGCCTAGGCCAACGTTAGTTTAAACCCCCCTCCCTTTCCCTTGTTCACTACTTCGGTTAGCTGGTACTACTGTTGTTGATCCTGTTTCGACTCTGCCCATTTTCCTTGCTGTTTGGTTGCAAGTGAGGAGGCACAACTTTGATGTTCAAGCTTCTGGGTAACCTCTTTTCCCGTAGCTGCTTGCTGCTGCTTTCGTTCTGCTTTGAGTTTTCCATTGGCCTGCAGGTTTAATTTTAGAATACGTCTCAATTTTGTTTTCCATTCCAGTTTCTTTTGTTAATATTTGGCTTCGTTGTTTAGAGTTAGGATTCTAAGCTGTTCTTCTTCATGCTCTGCTTGATTCTGTATACCCCTTCCCTGTTGCTCAATTGTTTTGCTGGGGTAATGCAATGTTTGTTTGGTTGCTTGACTAATGGTGGATTGTTACTAGAAATGGGTTGAGTTGTTTGTACCCCTGAGTATGCTTTGTTTCAATTCTGTTCAATAAATTCAAGCTTAATTCAATTTTAGTTTAGGTTTAGATGGTTGAGGTTGTTTAATTAAAAGCAATTAGTTTAGGTTCCATTTACTTTAGTTTATTCACCTTTAATGACCATAATCAAACGTTTTCCCTGTGGATCGACCCTCTAAGTATTACAATGATATTGTAAGCTTGAGGTTTAAATTTAGTTCAGTTCACATTCCCTAAAAAAAACCTTCAACAATTTTGGCGCCGTTGCCGGCGAAGACGGTGCGACTTGGTCATATTCTTATATTTTTAGTTGCTTTCATACCTGTTTTGTTTAGTTGATAACTTGCTTAGTTGTTATTTACTTAGTCTATTCATGTCTACGCTTTAGTTTTTGTACTTTTCTTTTTGGTGTCATTTTCATTTTCATTAGTTTAGCCCTTTTTGAAAACCATTGAAAAAAGCCAAAAACATTTGAAAAAGACCAAAAAAAAAACATTTTGAAAAAGGTTGTGAAGGTTGGGATATGCATGACCAGTTGGATTAGGGACCCCAAAAGTGGACGATTAAGAAGGAGTGAATCTGAGCCTGACTTAGTACCTGAAATTGAGCCTCGACTTGACTTAGGAGAAATGGCACAAGAAAGAACTTTGAGCGATATTTTCTATCCTCCTAGAACTGCTTTGCCATCGTGTTTTGTTGTGCCTGTTCTTCCACCTAATGTCACCTTCGAATTGAAACCTCATTACACCTAGATGCTTCCTAAATTCACAGGTTTAGAGGATGCTTATCTGTTTTGAAAGGAATTCGAAGAAGTTTGTTCTATGATGCAGTTTCCTAATGTTCCCATTGATGTTGTATGAATGAAATTAATTCCTTTTGCTTTACGAGATTCTGCTAAAAGATGGATGTATGGCTTAACTGCTCATTCTGTGACTTCTTGGGATGATTTTGTGAAATTGTTCCTAAGGAAGTATTTTCCTAATGCCAAAACTGTCAAGCTAAGGAATGAAATCAATCAGTTTGTGCAACTTGATAGGGAATCATTTTGGAAATATTTGGATAGGTTTAAGACCTTATTGGCTCAATGTCCTCACCATGGTCTAGACCAAGCTCGTTTATGTCAAATTGTATATGAAGGACTTGACCAACAAAGTAGGACCATGGTAGAATCCATGTGTCAGGGGGGTTTTCTCTCTAAAAGCCCTGCAGCTGCTTAGGAGTTCCTAGAGGACTTGGCTCAAAAAACCATGCAGTGGGAAACCGCTCGTGATGACAGCCTAAATTCTAGGGTAGTAATGGGTGGTTTACATACAGTCTCTGATGTGAGTCACTTAGAGTCTAAGATAGTTGCCTTAGAAAACATGTTGAAGGGATTATCTCCCCAGTTGTCCTCACTATCTCAGACTTCTACAGTGTCTTCTTCACATTGTCAAACTTTAGACCATTCACTGAGTGCTTGTCCTTATTTTGCTCATCAATTAACAACTAAACAAGAACAAGTAAGTATGGTTTTACAGAGACCAAAGAATGACCCGTACTCCCCTTATTTTAACCAAGGGTGGAGGAATCACCCTAGTATGTCATGGGCTAGTGGACCTAATGCCGTTGTACATAATTCTCAACCAAGGATGTTTCATGGAAACAATTTTCAGCCTTCGGCTCAGTCACCACAGTCTTTTCCGAGACCCACCGCCCCTAGACCTCCACCAACTGTAGCTCAAATGCATCCCCCTCCTGGTTATACTGAACTTGACAGGAAAATTAATAATGTGGAGAGAATGATTAATGCTAATAATGCTAACATGGAAAAAATGATGAGAATAATGACTGAACAGTTCTCCCAGTTAGCATCATCTTCTAGGGAACCAGGTACTTTTCCAAGTCAACCTGAAGTGAACCCTAAGAGTCATACCCCTTCCCCTTCTAGTGGAGTCGGTAAGAAAAGTGAATGCGGTTATTTCTCTCCGTTCTGGTCGAGAGATTGATAACGAAGTGAGGAACCCGGATGAACCTTGTAGGTATCCTCATCAATTCTTTCAGAATTCTTTCCCATCATCTGCACAAGAGACTGGTTCTTCTAATGGGTCAGGGGATGCTCCTGGTAGTGTTCCCAATGCATCTAAGAGTCCTTCCTCTTCACCACCCTCCGAGGAAGAGGAACTTCAAGAAAAAGACGCTTCTGATTCAGCTAGAGATTCACCTCCTAAGAGTCCTTCCTTTCCTCCTTCCTCCTCTTCTCAGAAAATCCAGATGCCTTTACCACCTTTCCCTCATAGATTGAAGAAAAAACATAAGGGCAGTATTGAGAAGATAAGGGAAACCTTCTCTCAAGTCAAGATCAATATTCCCTTACTTGATGCCATTGAGCAGATGCCTCCTTATGCCAGATTTTTAAAGGATTTGTGTACTACAAAAAAAGCAACTAGTGTACCTAAGAAGGCATTTCTGACTTCTGGAGCTAACTCCATCCTTTCCCAGATACCAACAAAGTACAAGGACCCCGGTTGCCCTACTGTGTCCAGTCATAGGGGACCAGCTCATTCATAGAGCATTGCTTGATTTAGGGGCTAGTGTGAACTTGATTCCCTTTGCTGAGTATGAAAGGTTAGAATTAGGTGAATTGAAACCTACCAGGATGGTCATTCAGTTGGCTGATAGATCCACTAGAATCCCTCGGGGGATAGTTGAGAATGACTTGATTAAAGTGGGTGACTTCATCTACCCAGTGGACTTCGTGGTGATTGAAACTGAAAAGGGAATACCTAGTCTTACCAGTCAGATCCCTGTGATTCTACGGCATCCATTTTTAGCTACTGCTAATGCCCTTATTAAGTGTCGAAATGGTATGATGAGACTGTCTTTTGGTAATATGACTGTGGAAGTAAATGTTTCTAACATGCAAAGATAGCTGTCAGGATTTGATGATATGGACTTTTCTACCTTTAATTTGATAGAGAATCCTGTGTTTGATGAAGATTTGGAAGATGCAATTGTTACTGAGTATGAGTCATTTCTGATAAATGATAATCCTGAGTATGATATGTTTGAATTTGATGACTTATGCTCTGATGTTGATTACTTACTCATTGTTACATCTGAATCTGCTGATGGATCTGTTTTCCCACTGTTTTTGAAATGAAACCCCTCCTCGATTCTCTTAAGTATGCATTTTTGGGGCCCGATGAATCCTTACCTGTTATTATAGCTTCTGACTTGGATCGGGACCAAGAAAATAAACTCATTTGTTTGCTTAGGGAGAATAAGGAATCGTTGGGATGGACTTTAGGGGATATTAAGGGGATAAGTCCTTCTGTGGTGCAACATAGAATCCATCTAGAGGACCATGTTCAGCCTTATCGAGATCGGCAAAGGCTTTTGAATCCTACTCTTCAGGAAGTGGTCAAGAGGGAGGTTTTGAAATGGTTAGATCATGGGATCATTTACCCAATATCTGATAGTGAATGGGTTAGTCCCGTTCAAGTCGTTCCTAAAAAGACTGGCATCACTGTAATTAGGAATGATAAGAATGAATTAATCCCTAAAAGAGTTCGATCTGGGTGGCGAGTGTGTATAGATTATAGAAAATTGAATGTTGCCACTAGGAAAGACCATTTCCCCCTTCCCTTCTTAGACCAGATGCTAGAAAGGTTAGCTGGAAATTCCTTCTATTGCTTCCTGGATGGATATTCTGGTTATACTCATATCTCAATTGCTCCTGAGGATCAAGAGAAGACCACTTTCAGTTGCCCATTTTGGACATAGGCTTTCAGAAGAATTCCTTTCGGACTGTGTAATGCCCCTGCTACCTTTCAAAGATGCATGATTTCCATTTTCTCATATTTGATTGAGCAGTGCATGGAAATATTTATGGATGATTTCTCTGTGTTTGGATCTTCTTTTGATCATTGCTTATGTAATTTGACAAAAGTTTTAGAAAGGTGTAGGGAGAAAAATTTAACTTTAAATTGGGAGAAATGTCACTTTATGGTTAAGAAAGGTATAGTCTTAGGTCATATTATTCCAAAGATGGAATTGAGGTGGACAAAGCTAAGACTGACTTGATCATCAATCTTCCCCCTCCCAAAAGTCTAAAAGAAGTTAGGTCCTTTCTTGGACATGCAGGCTTTTATCGACGATTCATTAAAGATTTCAGTAAAATTGCCAAGCCTTTGTCCAATTTGTTAGCTAAAGATGTGCCATTTAAATTTTCTGAAGCATGTCATGAGGCATTTTCTAAGCTTAAACAGGTCCTTACTTCTGCTCCTGTCATTCATCCTCCTATTTGGGGAGAATCTTTCGAATTAATGTGTGATGCATCGGATTTTGCTCTTGGGGTTGTACTTGGACAGCGCATTGATAGAAATCCCCATGTGATTTATTATGCAAGTCATACATTGAATGATGCTTAACTGAATTACACTGTTACTGAAAAGGAATTTTTTTCTGTTGTCTTTGGTTTTGAAAAGTTCATACCTTATCTGATTGGTTCCCATGTGATTGTTTACACTGACCACTCTGCCCTTAAGCACCTTCTCTCTAAGAAGGATGCTAAACCTAGACTTGTAAGATGGATTCTGCTTTTACAGGAATTTGATTGTGAAATCAAGGATAGAAAAGGGTCTGAAAACCTTGTAGCTGATCACTTGTCTAGGATTACCTGTGAGAGTGAGTCTAGTGTTTCTGAATGTTTCCCTGATGAGCAACTGTATGTTGTGCATCATGATCCACGGTATGCTGATATTGTCAACTATTTGGTTACCAATAGGATTCCTGAGGGATGGACCAAACATGACAAAGATAGATTCTTTCACCTGGTAAAGTTTTTCATTTGGGATGACCCTTATCTGTTCAAATACTATTATCACCAAGTTTTTAGAAGGTGCATACCCGACCATGAAGTGAGGAATGTACTGTCTTTTTGTCATGACCAAGCTTGGGGGGGCATTTTAGTGGGAAGAAAACAGCTGCCAAGATTCTTCAATCCGGCTTTTATTGGCCAACTTTGTTTAAGGATGCCATTGAATTCTGCAAGAGTTGTCCCAGATGTCAGCAATTAGGCAAGATAACTAGGAAAGACATGATGCCATTAAACCCCATTATTGTAGTGGAAGTTTTTAATGTATGGGGTATTGATTTCATGGGACCATTTCCAATATCTTTTGGGAATGAGTACATTTTATTGGCTATGGATTATGTTTCTAAGTGGGTGGAAGCCATTCCATCTCGGACTAATGACACTCGAGTTGTAGTGAAATTTTTGAGGGAAAATATCTTTGCTCGGTTTGGCATGCCCCGGGCTCTCATTAGTGACCAGGGTACTCATTTTAATAATAGATCTTTTGATGCCTTGCTTGGAAGATATTCGATAGTCCATAGGCTGGCTACCCCTTACCACCCTCAAACAAGCGGCCAAGTTGAAGTTTCCAATCGACAGATAAAACAAATCCTGGAGAAAACTGTGAGTAGGCATAGGAAAGATTGGGCCGATATGTTGATAGATGCTCTCTGGGCCTATAGGATAGCTTATAAGACTCCCCTCGGCATGTCCCCTTACAGAGTAGTTTATGGTAAGCCTTGCCATCTACCTATAGAATTAGAGCACCGAGCTTGGTGGGCTATTAGGAAGCTCAACTATGATTTGACTGAGGCGGGAGACTTGAGACGACTGCAATTGAGTGAACTTGATGAAATCAGGGCGGAAGCATATGAGAGTGCTCGATCTTCTAAGGAGAGGGCAAAGTTGTTTCATGATCAACATGTTTTGAGAAAAGAATTTGCCCCGGGAATGAAAGTACTTTTTTATGACTCTCGGCTTCACTTATTTCCAGGGAAATTAAGGTCCCGCTGGACGGGCCCTTATGTTGTCTCTCATGTTTTTCCTTATGGTGCAGTCCAGATTCAGGATTTGCAGACTGGTGCCCTGTTCAATGTTAATGGCCAGCGGTTGAAACCATTTCTCGAGCTGCCGACCCAGGAGGATGTGGAGTGTCTGATGCTCCATGACCCGGCCCTACTCCGTAACTGATTGCGATCTGCGATAGTTTGGGTGTACTCAGAACCCAACCTGGTTTGCCAGAAACTATTTTTCTTCTCTCTCTTTTCTTCTCTCTTTTCTTCTTTCTTTCAGTTTATTCTTGTATAGTTTACTATTTTCCTTATGCTTCTTTGATTTTAGTTTTGATTTTCATTTTGTTTTGTTTTGTTTTTGGTTTTGTTTCTATTTTTGGTCGTGTTTTAGTTGTATATATTTTAGGTTTTACGGTCGTATAGTTTATGAGCTTACTTTTTAGCACCTTAGTTCTCCCAATGAGGACATTGTGAAGTTTTGGTGTGGGAGTGAGGTGCCATTTTTGAAATTTTTTGGTTGTTTTTGGGGGCATTTGTATCTTTTCTGATTAGTTTGAATCCCCTGTGCTTTAGTTGTTAGTTTGTATATAAATAGGATGTGCATGATAAGTCTTTAACTTCGAATGTGATATTCTAAGCCCTGATGCTAACCCCAGTTGTTCATTAATGGTTGTGTTACCCAATCCTTGTTTATTCTTTCATCATTATCTTTAGGTTTTAGGTTTCCATGAATGATTCTCCCACTAGCTTGAGACATGATTACTTTGGAAAAAAATTGAAAAAAATGAAAAAAAATTGTATTATAAATAAAGAAAAAGAATAAAATTTGCAATGACAAGTATCCCTTTGAGGCATGCGCTACTAGGCGTTATCCTTTGAGGCACGTGCTACTGGGTGTTACCCTTTGAGGCAATATTGCTACTGGGAAAGCTTGCTTCCAAAGTCATGATGGGAATAATGTAGTTGTGTTGGCTAAGTGGGATTGAGTCTATTCTGGTAAATCTGAGTCCTGGAGATGATGATACACTTGCACAGAAACACTGGGATGGATTCAAAATCTTGATGTTCAATGGGGTGAAAAATCAGTTTTTTGATGTCATTTAGAGGTACAAAGCTTTGAAGTACATTCTATGTATATACAGGTCAATAATTGAGTACATGGGTGATTTAGTTGATTAGGAGTTGCGCATTTGTTTTCCAAGTTTTGTAGATATTAGTTTTGAGGAAAACCCAAAAAGATTTTCTTTTATTTTTGAATAATTTTTTCGGTATTTCACTTTGAAACCCTCACGAGACCTCACTCGTTCACTTGGGAGTCCAAGGGGTTTAAAGGGCTTGTTGCATACGCTAAATGCAACCGTGATTCCTACGACAGTGAGTTAGGATTTTCTTTTCCTTATTTTTCATTTTCTTTTAGTTAGTTTATACTCGAGGACGAGCAAAATCTTGGTGTGGGAGTATTTGTTTCAGCTAAAAATGATCTATTTTTCAGGTACTTGTACACCGATTTTAGGCTCGTTTTAATAATATTTTAAAGGTTTTTAATTGATTTTATTTTATTTTGTAGATTTTTAATAAATGTGAAAATATGGCGGAAAATGCAAGAAAAATAGAAGAAGGGTCGGAGGTTGAAGAACCGGGTCAAATTCCAGAAAACCGGCCAAAGAAAGAAGAAGGAAAAAATAAAACCAAGTCAGTCCAGCCTGAACCGGACCAGCCGGTTCAGTTGGACCAGTTCACTTAAATTCCCCCACCCCTTCACATTTTCTCTCTCCTTCATTCCCCTTCACTCTCTCTCTCTCCCCGACCCTTTCTCTGCTTCCCCTCTTCTTCAAACCCGAAACTCTTGACCCATCATCTCTCTCATCTCCCATTCTTACACCTTTCTCTCTCTCTACCCCGTTCTCTCCCCTGCAGCACAACAACCCCGAAAACCTCTAGAACCACGGTTTTCCCAAACCCATAAACCACCCCTACCCTCTACCCACGGTTTTCATCTCCAACTCACCCCATCACCTCTGACAACCACCATCGCTGGGTCTCATCTCCACCATCCACGTCTTCAACCTCACTAGCTTCACCATCGTAGCCATCCACGACACCACCCCAGTGGGTTCCATCATCCACCGTCCACGCATCATCACATCGAGGGCCCAAATTGTTGCAGTTCGGGTATAAAAAGAGTGGCAACAACCATTCGAGAGCAGGAGGTTGTTAGGTTTAATTTCGCATTTTAAGGTTAGATTTCCAGTTTTTCACAAATTAGGGTTAATGTTAGTCGGATACAATTTGATGTATTTGGTTTAATTTACACAAATTTGTGGTGTAATTCGAACTTCTGATTCGATTTTACAAGAAATTTGGTTCAATTTGCCCCAGAATTCTCACGTTGTTTATGTCATCTGATTTCCCCTGTTTCGGTTTATTCGAGAGCTTGAAGTTGTGTTAATGGCGATTCAGTCACTGATGTTAGTTAAGGCTGAGCTCCAAAGCGTTGAGGCCTAGGCTAGCGTTAGTTTAAACCCCCCTCCCTTTCCCTTGTTCACTGCTTCAGTTAGCTGGTACTACTGTTGTTGATCCTATTTCGACTATGCCCATTTTCCTTGCTGTTTGGTTGCAAGTGAGGAGGCACAACTTTGATGTTTAAGCTTCTGGGTAACCTCTTTTCCCGTAGCTGCTTGCTGCTACTTTCGTTCTGCTTTGAGTTTTCCATTAGCCTGTAAGTTTAATTTTAGAATACGTCTTAATTTTGTTTTCCATTCCAGTTTCTTTTGTTAATATTTGGCTTCGTTGTTTAGAGTTAGGATTCTAAGCTGTTCTTTTTCGTGCCCTGCTTGATTCTGTATACCCCTTCCCTATTGCTCAATTGTTTTGCGGGGGTAATGCAATGTTTGTTTGGTTGCTTGACTAATGGTGGATGGTTATTAGAAATGGGTTGAGTTGTTTGTACCCCTGAGTATGTTTTGTTTCAATTCTGTTCAACAAATTCAAGCTTAATTCAATTTTAGTTTAGGTTTAGATGGTTGAGGTTGTTTGATTAAAAGCAATTAGTTTAGGTTCCATTTAGTTTAGTTTATTTACTTTTAATGACCATAATCAAACGTTTTCCCTGTGGACCGACCCTCTAAGTATTACAATGATATTGTATACTTGAGGTTTAAATTCAGTTCAGTTCACATTCCCTAAAAAAAACCTTCAACATGGATCAATCCCATACACCACCTTGAAAGGAGATAGACCAGTGGCTTTGGTAGGAGCCTTGTTGTATGCAAACTCAGCATGTGGCAAGAGCATATCCCAAGCCTTGGCATGAGGTTTAATCAATGCTCTTAGTAGAGTACCTATGGTTTGATCATTCAATTCAGTTTGGCCATTAGTTTAGGGGTGACAAGTGGTACTATGCATCAACTTAGTACCAAGTGTCTTCTAAAGAGTAATCGAGGAATTACTCAAAACTTTGTGTCCCTATCATAAACAATGGACTTAGGTATGCAATAGAATCTGGTTACCTCTTTAGAGTACAACTCTATAATGTGTATAGCATCATTGGTCTTTTGGCAAGGTATGAAGTGTGCCATCTTTGAGAATCTATCCACCACCAAAAATATTAAATCCTTGCTGCTTTAGGTTCTAGGCAAACCCAAAATGAAATCCATACTTACATTCACCCAAGGTAGAGTAGGTACGGGAAGAGGAGTGTAAAATCCTGCGGTAAGGTGTGACTCTTGGCATGTCCCACACCTTCTTAGAATATCTTGAACGTCTTTTCCATCCCAGGCCAGTAATAACGTTCCCTTAACATGGTTAAGGTCTTTGTTTCACAAAAATGTCCAGCCAAGGAACCACCATAAACTTCCCTGATTAGAAGCTCACGAGTGCTACACTTTGGATTGCGTAACCATATCCTCTTGAAATGAAAACCATCTTGAATTAAGAAATCCCCCTTGGTGATGTAAAGCTCAAGGGCTTAAGCTTACCATCAAAGGAACGCAAAGAAACAAGCAAAGCTCTCTGGGTTCTTCACTTGGTTTCAATGAATCTGAAATTGAAATTGAAGTAGGAGATAGAACTAAACTTGAATCTTGGATACAAAAATGCCACCAAGTCTAAGGTTAGGGCCCCTAAACTTGGTTAGGATACAAAAATCACCACTTGGAAATGATTAGGACTAAGCTTGAACACCACCTCAACCGGTCTAGTTAAGGATAGGCAAGTTTAGTATTTTCGGTTTCGAGGAGCAATGCTCTCTTTTCTCTATTTTGACTCACGAAATCTGATTCACAAAATGGAGGAGTACAAGCCTTAAAGGTAAGCTAGCAAGAAAACAAGTAGCTCTACCCTAAGGAGTGAGGTTCCTTCATCATTAGGAAACCTCTTAAAGAAGCTTAGTTCACAGTTTATACTAACCCATGAGATACTCCTATTTATAGCCCTAATCCTTGCTAATTATAAGCTTTGCCTCTATTTTAACCAATCAGAATTAAATCTTACGAGATTATGATGTAAATAACCAAGCAAGTGCATAAGTAAGTAGCTCCTAACATGTGATGGTAAGAGAAGAAAAGCACCTTGCCTTCGGCTCACTTTGCGGCTGTCTAATGGCTGAAGTTCTACTATCTCTACTTGTTTTCCATTGGCTTCCTTGGTGGTTCTTCCTTGATTGTGTCCGACTACCTTCTTGAAACCTAATCTTGTAGCGGGACTAGGATTGGACGTGGGTAAAGCAATCCACCAAATGCATCAATCAAGTGCAACCGGCGCTATTGCTGGCAGAATGCAGTTTTTGATTGGAGGTCGCGTTTCTTAGGGAAAACGTGGGCATAACTCAACTTTGCACACAAGGTTCGAAATCCTGAGAAGTCTTCTAACACCTCCAGGTGGAATTGCACCTTTTGGAGTTCATTTACCTGTTCAAAAGCTAGCAAAACTCAGGCAGGTCCTTATCGAGCTCTAAACTGCACCGTTTTGAAGATTGGTCTGGTTCTTCATCTTCCACCTGATTTAGATTGATTTAATCACTTAGACCAGGTAAATAACATCTTGAGGACCCAAAATATGCAAAAATTCAGGACTTAACGCTCATGGAGGCCTAAGTAATTAGAAACACAAAAACCGGGTTAAAAATTATTTTACACCCATTTAGTTTTGTTTGTGTCCCTAGCAAAATGTGAGCCATCTTTTGGACTTGGGACCTTGTTCTTGGACGTTCTGGACTTGTTTGATCTTGGACGTGGTCTTGGCTTGGTAGGACTCCATCGTGCTCCCCTTATTGAAAAGATTTTATCCTCAAATCTGCCACATTGAGGGTGGCTGAAACTCCACAATCTCCAGGCAAATCAAGCTTGTATGCATTGTCATTTACTCTCTCCAAGACCTCAAATGCACCTTCAATTCTTGTCATTAGCTTGTACTTTCTTTTAGAAGGCAATCTCTCCTTCCCTAAGTGGATCCCTACTAGGTCTCCATGTTGACATATGTCAGATCTTAGAGTATACTTCCACAAGAGGGGGGGTGAATTGTGGTGTCTGATTTTCGCGTTATAAGTAACAAACACCCTGACAGAGGTTGTTCTCCGATGACGAACACCCTGTTGACTTTTTTGCAGGGGGTGTTTTCAGATATTGTAAATATGAAAATCACCAAGATAAATGTGGAAATAAAGCACACACAATTTTTTTCCAGTGAAAACGGAGCTGTTTTTAACCAAAAATTCCAACGGTCAAAAACCAAGGAGAGGAAAGGAAATCACCTAAGTTTGGAAGGTGATTTTTCAAGAGGAAAAAACTCCCAACAGCTAGTGATAAAACATTTCCCAAAATCTAAGGGATTTGTTTTCTTAAGATATAACCTTTATCTCCTTATAGCCGTGGGTAAGCTTTAAGTAAGGAAACCAGAAATCTTTAGCAATTTAAAAACTTTATCACATCCGAAGATATGGGCAGAGAAAATATTCCAATTTTGGCAAATCTCCAAAAATCTATTTTCCCAAATCTCCCATAATATATTCAAGAAATAAATTTTCTAGAAGAATAACATTTGAAAATATTCTGGAGATTTTGGCCAACCGAAATAATTTTTTCAAGGATAATCGGGTATGGCCACTTCAGGTCAGAAACACCCTAGGACCCTGTTTGCAGGGTTGTTCGCAGTCTGGTGTTCTGAAGCACTTAGTGCAAATACCGATTCAAGAGATGTTTAAAAAGCTTTTTCAATATTGGCATATTAACAAGAGTCTAAATAAATAAAGCCTATATACCCAAGACTTCTTGTTTGAATCTTGTCCAAGATCCGTAGAGTTGCTGTGAACATCAAGGCTACCTTGTTTGCTGGGGTTGTTCTTTGCATCGCTAGAGAAGCTGCTGGGAACATCAAGGCTACCTTGTTTGTTGGAGTTGTTCTTTACATCGCTAGAGAAGCTGCTGTGAACATGCCTTACAACCAACTGTGAGATGGCGTTCTTGACCTAATGTAGAATCACCCATTTAAAACCTGTTTTAAGGACTTGTTCTCACATGTAGCAAACCAGTTAACACAGTAAAGATTACAAACACCAGTTAGGCCTGTTTGCATATCATATTTGGAGCAACACTACTTGGACACATTTTTACACTTGGATTTGTTATCATCAAAACTTGAATATAATAACTCAACAAATTCCCCCTTTTTGATGATGACAAACCAAGTGACCATATTGACAAAACAACCCGAAAATGACTGCAGATAGGGATTCACGTAAGTCAAGAGCAAGTCAAAAATGGGTTGGTCAGTTCAGATTCACACATGTCAATGTCAATAGGTATCACCTCTTTTTCTTCTCTTTTTCTTCCCCCTTTTGGCATCATTAAAAAGCAATAATAACAAATATAAAGGAGAAGGAATAACAAGCAAGAGAAACTGTAAATGGATATTTCATTAAAGAGCAAAGCAGTACAATGAGAAAGAAGAAAAACAGAAACAGAAACAGAAACAGAAACAGCCTATACAATCAGGGAGCAAGGGGTGGCTTCGTCTGCAGGGGAGGAATACTAGGAGCAAGGGAGGATAGAAGAGCAAGCAAGTCTACATGACGCTTAGCAGAGAAGGCTTGTTCTTCAGCAAGAGCAGCCTTGACAGCGGAGAGCTCATCCTTGAGGCGAGCATTGTCCTCAAGAACAGCCTCTACCTTGGTGGATGGTTGCTCAGAAACAGGTGGTCAAGGTGGTCGACGACCCTGTTTAGAACCGGACCCTTCCCCAAACTCAAAGCCACACCCTAGTAGAGTGTCAATCCCAATTGCATCAATTACTTGGGCCTCCACTCGCCGTGTGAGCACTATTCCAAAGTGCTCAAACACCCTTGTCAGCAGAAACCCATATCCGAGATCATGAGCCCGGGTGGTGTTCGCAATTCGCCCAATGTGGCGAATCATGATTGCCGGAAGATTGATGGGTTCCTCCCTGTCCAATAAGTCGACCAGGCACTGATCAAAAAGGTCGGCTGAGTTTCTCCCTTGACCCCTTGGAATCACGTTCTTAATGACGAACATGAAAAGGAGTTGGTGGGGAGGAATCAGATCACCCTTTTTGACAGAGCAGGGTGTTCTCAGACCCTGTTTGTGACTTAGGCGTTTGGACACCTCCAGGAGCCTGGCTTGTTCCATGGCTGTTTTGTCTTCCCTCACATACACAGCAAAACCTTGTGAGGGCACTCGCAGAATTTTCCCAAGTGTGGGCGCATCGACCCTGATGCCTTGCCCATTCACAGAACTTGTCACCATCCCTTCGGTGACTCTGCAGTTGGCGTAAAATTCAGCCAACTCAGGCACAGAACACCCCAACTGGGTGTTTGCAAACAACTCAAGCCAGCCTTGGGCTCGAAGCTTGGTCAAAAACACCCCCAGACCCTGTTCCTCAAAAAAACTGACAGACACTACCTTCCCCCTGACAACATTGCGCGTAAGCAACTGCGCATGTTTGTCAGACATAGGAGAGGGAGTGTCAGACATAGGAGAGGGAGTGGACTGCTTTGGGCGTTTGGAGGCAGGAACAGAGGTAGTCGCTTTTGGTAGGGGGGCTGTTCTTGGTTTTCTTTTGAGGGGTGGTTTTGCTGGAGAAGACTTCACAGCAGGTTTAGTGGTTGTTTTTGGAGGGGCTTGATCTTCAGAGGACTCAGAAAACACCGGTGTCCCCTGTTTGAAGGTGGTGTCTTCAGAGTCAGAACTCGAGAACCCTTCAGTAGAAGAGGAGATCTCTTCGACAATAGGAACGGAGGGTTTACAGGTTTTGGGGGTTGATTTGAAGACAATTCTCGCAGACTTGCGAGGAGGTTGAGAAGGAGGTGAAGAGGGAGTTAGAGAGGGGCGAGACCTTGGTTGTGGTCGTGTTCTTCGCGTTCGAGTGCGCCTAGCCACCATCTTTACCCTTTTCCTCTTCTCTCCAGTTTGAGATTCGAGAGGAACAGAGTCATCTCCAACAGTGGTTTCTGGGTTCTCCAAGAATTGGTCTTGGAGACCCGAAGAGCCAGCACATGCTGCAGAAGGAATGGGAAAGGGGATTGTTCCCACATACACCATTAATTACCAACCAAAGGGGTAGGGAATATCATTCAACCCAAGCCCAACACTTTTGAGGTTTAGCTGAGTGAGATACCCGAAGGTTTTGTGAATAATTGGGCGAGGAGGAGACGGAATTGAGAGTATACTCATGTTGTTACTCTTAGAGATTGATGAAGAAACAGGTTTGGGAGCCATTATCGCAAGGAGGATTTTCGGGTTTTGGGGAGTTTTTGCTAGGGTTTGAAAGCAAGAACAGAGGAGAGAGAGAGAGCAAGATGAAGAGGACAGACGCACGCAAGGCAGTTTTTAAACTCCTCACCTGTCACGAAGGGTTACCTAGGGAACACCTAGAGTTTTAGCAGGCAGCAATCAATAAAAGCAATTAAGGCATACCTGTTCGAGCCGCCTGTTCTTGAGCATGCTTTTCTCATCCCAAGGTCTGTCATGATTACTCTTTCTCAATCTCCCAAGACAGCAGTACATAATCATGAGAGTACACAGACTACATATATTCGCCAAGCACAGACTACAAAAAAATTACAAACAAGAGAGAAGAACAAGTATTATAGGGTGTTTTTCGTCAGTTTGATCTACCTCTGAGAACAGGTGTTCTCAGGGTGTTTTCACCAACCCCAGTTCCAGTCTGTTTCTCTCAAACTGATCTCTAGCTAGTGCCTTAGTGAATATATCAGCAATCTGTTTTTCCGTTGAGCAAAAATTCATAGAAATTAAGCCTTTTTCCACATTATCTCTTACGAAATGATGTCGAATGTCAATATGTTTTGTCCTTTTGTGTTGACAAGGGTTTTTGGCAATGTTAATAGCGCTAGTATTATCACAAAAAATAGGAATGCGTCCAGTTTCAACACAAAAATCCTTGAGTTGTTGTTGTATCCACAACAACTGAGCACAACATGAGGCTGCCGCCACATATTCTGCTTCAGCTGTGGACATGGCAACTGAATGTTGCTTCTTGGTAGCCCAAGATACCAAACAAGGTCCAAGAAAGTGAGCCATACCTGAGGTACTCTTTCTATCAACTAGGAAACCTGCATAGTCAGCATCAGCATATCCAACAAGATCAAGATTGCAACCTCTAGGATACCATAGAGCTAAATCAGGTGTATGCTTTAAATATCTTAGTATCCGTTTAACAGCCTTAAGGTGAGTCTCTTTAGGATTAGACTGAAAACGGGCACATAAACCAACAATAAAAACGATATCCGGTCTACTAGCGGTTAGGTATAAGAGTGACCCAATCATGCCCCTATAGAGTTTTTCCTCAACTGAGGGACTCCCATCATCCATAACCAACTTGGTTGAAGGAGAAATAGGAGTGTCTATGGGTTTGGCCGACTCCATCCCAAAACGCTTAAGTAGCTCCTTGATATACTTTTGTTGATGGATCATGGTGCCGTTTGGAGTTTGCTTGATTTGTAAGCCTAAGAAAAAGTTAAGCTCACCCATCATGCTCATCTCAAACTCACTCCTCATCATATTTGAAAATTCATGGCATAAATCATGATAAGTTGCACCAAATATAATGTCATCTACATATATTTGGACGATCAATAGATGTTCCCCCTTAGATTTCAGAAACAAGGTATTGTCTACCTTGCCTCTTCTGAAATCATTTTCAAGTAAAAAGCTTGACAACCGTTCATACCAAGCTCTTGGAGCTTGTTTTAAACCATAAAGTGCTTTGTCAAGTTTAAAAACATGATTTGGGGAATCACCATTTTCAAAACCAGGGGGTTGTTTGACATACACCTCTTCTTTAAGGTATCCATTGAGGAATGCACTTTTAACATCCATTTGATATAGCTTGATTTCCATATGAGCTGCAAAGGCTATTAAGATTCGAATAGCCTCAATTCTAGCAACTGGTGCAAAGGTTTCTTCATAATCAATCCCTTCTTCTTGATTGTACCCTTGAACCACCAGCCTTGCCTTGTTCCTAGTGACTGTTCCTGACTCATCCAGCTTATTTCGGAACACCCACTTGGTTCCAATGATTGTTCTGTCTGTAGGTTTAGGTATAAGGTGCCACACTTTGTTTCTTTCAAATTGATGAAGCTCTTCTTGCATAGCCGCGATCCAATCTGAATCTGCAAGACCTTCATTCACACTTTTTGGCTCAATGTTAGAAAGAAAAGCATAGAAAGCACAAAAATTCTTAAGTTTAGATCTAGTTTGCACTCCAGTATTAATATCTGACAAGATTTGATCAAGAGGGTGCGAACTATGGTGCTTCCATGATCTTGGATTAATTGGATCCACAGCCACATGTTTTGTTCTAACTGAAGTGTGTGTAGGATCAGGCTCAAGAACACCTCCTGATCCTGTTTCTGCACCTGTTTGCAAGCTGGTTCCTGAAGAACATGGTTCCGAACAGGGTTCAACGGTGTTTCCCCCTATTTGGAGCTCACCTTGACTATCGCTTTGAGGAACAGCTTCTGTACCTGTTTCCTTCAGGGTGTTCTCACCTTGTTTTTCTTGATTTAATAGCTCCTTTTGGACAAGACCTAATTCAAACTCTTCATCCTGTGCATTGCTCTCATTCAAGGAGTTAGATTCATTAAAAAACACATGCACACTTTCCTCAACACACAGGGTTCGTTTGTTAAAGAATTTGTATGCCTTACTGTGAGAGGAATAACCAAGAAATATTGCCTCATCACTCCTAGGATCAAACTTTCCTAAGGCATTCTTCCCGTTGTTATGCACGAAACATCTACAACCAAATGTTCTTAGATGCATAATGTTGGGTTTCCTGCCTTTAAGAAGTTCATAAGGCGTTTTGTTCAAAATGGGTCTAATCATGCATCTATTTATAATGTAACATTATGTGTTCAAAGCTTCTGCCCAAAAGTTCTTAGGAAGACTACTAGCAATAAGCATTGTTCTAGTCATGTCTTCTAAGGTACGATTTTTTTCGTTCAACCACCCCATTCTGCTGGGGTGTTCTTGGGGCTGAGAAGTTTTGATCAACACCATGTTCATTACAAAATTTTGTAAAGCTTGCATTTTCAAATTCAGTACCATGATCAGACCTCAAGCTAACCAATGAGTGTCCTACTCTCTTTTCAATCTTTTTGAGAAGGGCAATAAAATTCTCAAAAGTTTCATCCTTGGAGGCCAAGAACAGGGTCCAAGTAAATCGAGAGTAATCATCCACTATTACAAGCACATACCTTTTCCCACCTCTACTAGCTATCCTCATGGGACCACATAGATCAATATGCAATAACTCAAGAGGTCGGGTGGTGCTTACACACTTTTTAGATTTTAAAGAAGATCAGACTTGTTTTCCTTTTGCACAAGCTTCACATACCTTGTCATCATTATATTTGATGGAAGGTAGTCCAACAACCAAATCCTTGGAAACAAGTTTATTTAACAAGGACAAGCTTACATTACCTAGTCTCTTGTGCCATAGCATTATATCATCATTTAATGCATTTAAACAAGTCAGATTATTTTGGGGAAGAGTGGAAATACTAACTTTATAAACATTTTGACATCGCTTCCCCCTCAACACAACATCTCTTGTGTCGTCATTCACAACCAAGCAACGTGTTTTTGAAAACAGTACTAGGTTGTTCTTGTCACACAGTTGGGACACACTTAGCAAATTGTGCTTTAACCCATCAACTAAGTGCACATTATCAATTGAGTGGGAGAGAGTTTTACCAATATTACCTATACCGACAATTGTCCCAGATTTGCCGTTTCCAAATGCTACACTCCCACCATTCAAAGCTGTAAGTGAGAGAAAGTTTGATTCTTTTCCAGTCATATGCCGCGAACACCCACTATCAACATACCACAACTGCTTGTTTTCAAGGATGTTTGTGGGGTTGTTCGTAAGGTTGTTTTCTCTCACTTCAGCCTTGTTCTTGAGATCTGAGAGGCTGATTGTTGATTCATCACTTGAATCTGAATCACTTTGTGCCATCAGTGCTACGACCTCTTCTTCAGCTTCAGATTCTCCTTCATCTTCAGAGGAATCTCCCCAAGCAGCCAGCATAGCTTTCGAGAATCGCTTGCCCAGATTGTTTACAGGGTGTTTTCGACCCTGTTTTCGAGGATGTTCGGGCATCAGATCTTCTCGAAGCAGAGGGCAGTTTTTGACTAAGTGATCTGGTTTGCCGCACTTGAAACACCCTGTGAGCTGTTCTTTAGGGGTGTTTCTGGACTTACTGAAGTCTTTTCTTTTGTTGCTTTCCTTGACATTTTTGAAGAATTTCTTGAATTTTCTGGTCATTAGGGCCATGTCTTCATTTTGAAGGTCAGAGTCAGTGTCCTCATGTGCTTTCAAGGCAAGCCCACGATCCTTCTTCTGCTCCTCTTTTTATTGTGAGTTCTTTCTGAGTTCATAGGTTTGAAGATTGCCAATCAACTCATCGAGGGTGATTTTGTTCATGTCTTTAGCCTCTTGGATGGCTGTTACTTTGGCCTCCCACGTACGAGGTAAAATTCTGAGGATTTTCCTCACCAACTCTTCAGTGGTGAAAGACTTTCCCAGAGATTTTAATTCGTTTGTGATGTGGGTAAACCGTGTGTACATATCCATCACGGTTTCACGATCACCCATATCAAATAACTCGTATTGTCGCATAAGTAGCTCAATTCTAGATTGTTTAACTTGACTCGTACCTTCATGAGCAACTTGCAGGGCGTTCCAGATAGCTTGGGCTGATTCACACTCAGAGATGCGAGTGTATTCATCTGGACCTAGGCCGAAATATAATAGCTTCTTGGCCTTAGCATTCTTTTCCATTTTCTTATAATCTTCAGCATCAAACTCTTTGGGTTCCTTGGGAATCATCTTGCCATCTTCAGGCACCTTGGTGGGAACAAGGGGCCCGTTCTTGATGAGCATCCATAACTCATAATCTTCTGCCTGAATATAGTTCTCCATCCTATTCTTCCACCAACTATAATGTTGGTCGTTGAAATAGGGTGGACGAGTAATGGATTGCCCTTCAAGAATTCCTTGTGGTGTACTCATCTTCAGAATCTCTCAAGGTGTTAGCCTTTTGAAAGAGAACCAACTCTGATACCACTCGTTAGATCTTAGAGTATACTTCCACAAGAGGGGGGGTGAATTGTGGTGTCTGATTTTCGCGTTATAAGTAACAAACACCCTGACAGAGGTTGTTCTCCGATGACGAACACCCTATTGACTTGTTTGCAGGGGGTGTTTTCAGATATTGTAAATACGAAAATCACCAAGATAAATGCGGAAATAAAGCACACACAATTTTTTTCAGTGAAACGGAGTTGTTTTTAACCATAAATTCCAACAGTCAAAAACCAAGGAGAGGAAAGGAAATCACCTAAGTTTGGAAGGTGATTTTTCAAGAGAAAAAAACTCCCAATGGCTAGTGATAGAACATTTCCCAAAATCTAAGGGATTTGTTATCTTAAGAGATAACCTTTATCTCCTTATAGCCGTGGGTAAGCTTTAAGTAAGGCAACCAGAAATCTTTAGCAATTTAAAAACTTTATCACATCCGAAGATATGGGCAGAGAAAATCTTCCAATTTTGGCAAATCTCCCAAAATCTATTTTCCCAAATCTCCCATAATATATTCAAGAAATAAATTTTCCAGAAGAATAACATTTGAAAATATTCTGGAGATTTTGGCCAACCGAAATAATTTTTTCAAGGATAATCGGGTATGGCCACTTCAGGTCAGAAACACCCTAGGCATCCTGTTTGCAGGGTTGTTCGCAGTCTGGTGTTCTGAAGCACTTAGCGCAAATACCGATTCAAGAGATGTTTAAAAAGCTTTTTCAATATTGGCATATTAACAAGAGTATAATATAAATAAAGCCTATATACCCAAGACTTCTTGTTTGAATCTTGTCCAAGATCCGTAGAGCTGCTGTGAACATCAAGGCTACCTTGTTTGCTGGGGTTGTTCTTTGCATCGCTAGAGAAGCTGCTGGGAACATCAAGGCTACCTTGTTTGTTGGAGTTGTTCTTTGCATCGCTAGAGAAGCTGCTGTGAACATGCCTTACAACCAACTGTGAGATGGCGTTCTTGACTTAATGTAGAATCACCCATTTAAAACCTGTTTTAAGGACTTGTTCTCACATGTAGCAAACCAGTTAACACAGTAAAGATTACAAACACCAGTTAGGCCTGTTTGCAGATCATGTTTGGAGCAACACTACTTGGACACATTTTTACACTTGGATTTGTTATCATCAAAACTTGAATATAATAACTCAACAACATACAATCTTTCTCCTATGCTTGTTAGCTTGTGCTTTATATGATGCATTTTTCTTCTCAATTCTGGCCTTTACCAACTCTTGGAGCTTCTCAATTTCTTCTACTCTTAGTGCTGCATCCGCACTTGGTTTCTGGTCTAAGGGTCCTGGAGTAAGATCAATGGGACTTAGTGGATCAATCCCACACACCACCTTGAAAGGAGATAGACCAGTAGCTTTACTAGGAGCCTTGTTGTATGCAAACTCATCATGTGGCGAGAGCAAATCCCAAGCCTTGGTATGAGGTTTAATCAAAGCTCTTAGGAGAGTACCTAAGGTTCGATCGGTGACCTCAATTTGGCATTAGTTTGGGGGTGACAAGTGGTACTATACATCAACTTAGTACCAAGTTTCTTCTAAAGAGTAATCCAGGAATGACTTAAAAACTTTGTATCCCTTTCATAAACAATGGACTTAGGGATGCCATGTAATCTGGTTTCCTCTTTAAAGTACAACTCTGTAATATGTGTAGTATCATTGGTCTTTTGGGAAGGTAAAAAGTGTGCCATCTTTAAGAATCTATCCATCACCACAAATATTGAATCCTTACCCCTTTAAGTTCTAGGCAAACCTAAAATGAAATCCATTCTTGTATCCTCCCAAGGTAGAGTAGGTACGTGAAGAGGAGTGTATAAATTGGGGGGTAAGGTGTGACTTGAAGCAAGTGTCATGTCAACTCAAGTCCAACAGAGCTCCCACGTCCTCCTTAATGTTCACAAGCTCCATCAAAGGGGACTTGGCCCATGTGCTGTTTTGGAGCTTCAATTTCAACCTCATCCTAAGCCTTGAGGATGTGTTCCAGTCGATGATTGTGTTTCTAGAGATTTTGGAACATGTGGGAAGATAGCGTGTAAGCAACCAAGCCAAAGGAAACCCACTTGAGAAGGAAAACAAGCAGCTGCTTCTAAGCCGGGTTTTCGGAGAAAACTGTACCTGGTTTTCTTCCTTCTTTAAACCCAAAAAAAAGTGACCATGATTTTGATTTCAGGCAATGGGGGAAAACCCTAGTGTGTGTACAAACCCCCCCCCCCCATAAAGAAATCAAGGTTAAATCATGTTTAAGTACAAGATTTCCACCAAACAGTTAACCGTGCAGTTTCGAGTTAAAACTGATAGCTTGGGTAAAACGCCTTGATCTCTTTACTTTCGCTGGGTATGATTGGAATTCAACGCTTGGACCTAAAAGTAGACATCTTGGGAATCCAAAAACGTAAAAATACAAGATTTAAACCAAAATTTTGCTTAAGAAATCTCATGCTCAAAATCGGGCACATTCTGGTTCTGCTGGGGAG